>JANIWL010000035.1:0-17500 GCA_030705075.1 Entelexis geochares | reverse complement strand
CATGTTCTCCACCGTCGCGTTCTGATGAGAGTCACGCCCATGGCCACCGCCGCCGTAGGGGCCATAGAAACCGTAAGGTCCTGCCATGAAGAACGGAGCAGCTGCCAGGCCCACAGGAATAGCTGCCGCGTAACCGTACGACGAGTACGGATAGTACTGTCCGTTCCAGCCGTTACGATACGAGCCCCTGTTTCCGTAGGTTCCAGGGCTATACGGGGGAGGCGCTCCATTTGGGTCACGCGGGGAATAGGGGGGCGGCGGGTCCTTTGAGCCGCTTCCACCGCGACCGCCGTTCGAACCACTTGAGCCTCCACCCTTTCCACCGCTAGAGCCTCCGCTTGAGCCTCCGCCCTTTCCACCGCTAGAGCCTCCGCTTGAGCCTCCGCCCCTTCCGCCGCCTCCGCCGCCAGCGTGGCCTCCACCGCCGCCTTTGTGGACTACTGCAGGGCTCGAGCCTGAATCTTCATAGCTGCTGGTGCCAACACTCGAGCCGGAACTATACTGCGGAGGTGCCTTGCGAGGAGAGTAAGGGGGTGGGGCCTCGCGTGGAGAGTATGCAGGCGGTGGGTCCTTGGAACTTCTGTCGCGGCCCCAGGAGCTTCCGCTCGTGAACCAGCTTGAGATGCCGCTGCCTCCTCTTGAGCCGCCTTTGAAGAAGCTGAACAGCCCTTTCTCGGTGGCTCTGACATCGATCTCATCATGGGAATCTACGTTGCCGGCGGCTTCGTCGGGCTCGGTCTCAAACCCGCTCGTATACTCGGCGTCAAGATTTTCTTGCTCCAGCTCGCTCTCGTCTTCATGCTCCTTCAGGGACTGCAGATCTTTGTTGGTCATGCTTGATCCGTCTCCATCTTGAAACTGTTTAGAGTCTGCCCTGTCGTCATGTTCGCTGCTGGCAATGATGTTCGCATCCGCGGGAACCGCTATCGGCACACAAGTTGCAAACGCTAATGCTGCAAAGATCTGGATCCTCATGCCCTAGATCTCTAATCTATCAAAGGCCGATGAGTCGCCACCTGTATTTATATGGTGTGTGCGTTACAAGCCTCCACCGGTAATGCAGCAGCAGCGTCGGCCGTGCGCAGCAGCGCCGAGCGGCACTAAACGGTCTTGTGACATCATCGGGGCTAGGGTCTTGGTGGGGGACAGCCGCGGTTCGAAATGAGTCGACTGGGTAGGCCCGCAAAATGACGCAGAAGCGTGGAAGTGCCGCAATGCCAATTCTCACTCTCGCAAGCTGAGGCTAGATTAGAATGGCCGTGGCACTCTCAAAAGTGGAGCGTCTCACACTTCATTGGGCAGCGTTCATTTCCGCATGTAACTTAGGGTTGCATGCCGTACTGGTATTCTCGTCGAGCTTGACCTCTTCACGCAGCTCTTTTTGCTCGGCCTCGGGTAACGGGATACATCAAGTTATGTACACCTCTCTGTTGTTTAAAACAGTGGCTAGGCGCCAATTAGAGCAATCGGTTAGACAACTTGCGTGCACTACTCAGACAGCATACGAATCAGGTCTCCCAATTTTTGGCCTGCACTCTCTCACCATTTCAACATTGCCCTAGAGTCCACTATGCGAGTGTGTTGCCACATTGTGTTCATATTCTCCAATTCTAGTTCCATTAACATCTGCGTCCATGCAAATGGCCATAGCCGTTATCGCGGCTGCGAGTCACCATACAACAGCTGACAGCGAGTGCCATGCGATCGTAGGGAAAGTGCTCTATGCCCGTATCACACCGCCCCCCTACAACTGCTCAGTCTAGATACTGCGTGACAGGACTGCCTTATGACCCGATTAACTGCTGTTGGGACATAGCCATACGCGACAAATTGGCCAACTTCCGCGCAGCCTCAAAAGGACAGACCGCCAAACACTGTGCTCCTAGCCTTTGAATAACGCCTTGAAATAGCTGTCGCTTCGTCGCTCTGCGTCAAGTATGTTGACAACTTGGCGTGCGGTCTGTTTTTTCAAGATGGCCGATTAGTATATCTAATATCCGCGGAGTACGACAATTTCACAATGTGTCTGTAGCAATTGAGAGATGCTTAAGCTATCGGCGCCGCCCGGCCGGGACTCTGAGCAAGCAGCGCAGCCCGTTGTTGTTACGGATGCCTCGCAGTTCCACGGTGCTTGAGTGTGCACATACCCTAGCGCCACAACAATTCTTCAAAAACATCGCACGTGATACAACGGACATCCCCGTCGCAACATCTGCACAAAAGTCGCGCTCAATGAAATAAGGCTGCACAACGGCTAGAAGTTGTATTTCCAATAAGCTTTGTGGTGTCTTCGCCAAACCAGTAAGCCTTGTGGTGTCAATTCTCATTAAAAAGAATAGTGATTGCTGCTCAAGATTATAATGTCGCATTCATTTACTGCACATCCACCGGGGAGGCAGAGTAACGAGCTGAATGATACGGCAAATCGTTCCTTAAAAGGTTCTCTGTCTGGCTCTCAAGTTCCCGAATAAAGGGAAGAGCAGGAGAAGCTTTCCAGAGCAGATGATGAGATATACTATCACTTCGCCGAGCCAGGTAAGCCCCTACCCCCAGCTCCCGCCTAATTGCAGACCTACTTCATATCTTGGATGGGCGAGAATGACCCTGATATGCCAATGAATTGGTCCATGACAAAAAGGGGAGCTGTGTTGAGTTTATGTGCTTTGGCAGCATTGACCACTGTGTTTGGTTCGGCTGTTATTGGCGCAGGAAGTTCCCAGATACAAAAAGAGTACCATGCCGGGCTTCCTGTTGCTACTCTCAATGTGACTTTGTATGTTCTTGGTTTTGCTTTGGGCCCGATGTTTTGGGGACCTCTCAGCGAGATAGTGGGAAGGAAGCTGCCCATCATTTTTGGGTTACTGGGAATGACTATTTTTGCCTTTGCCTGTGCATCAGCGGCTGATTTCCAGACACTTGTTCTCTGCCGATTCTTCGGCGGCGTGTTTGGCGCATCTACCATGACTGTCACTTTGGCAGCGATGTCTGATATGTTCAATAATACTCAGCGTGGTAGAGCTGTCTCTCTCGTGTCTCTAATGATTTTCGCAGGGCCAATGATGGCACCCGTTGTTGGCGGATATATTGCGGCAAGTTTCCTGGGCTGGCGCTGGACCGAGTACATTTGGGGTATTCTGGCTGCTTTGGCGTTGGTCTTGTCTTTGCTATACCCTGAGACGTACCCACCAAAAGCTCTGGCCTTGCGCGCTCAGAAAATTCGACGCAAGACAGGTAATTGGGCCGTGTGTGCGCCATTGGAGAAAAGCGACTTCAGTGCTAAAGACCTGATGAACAGGACTCTTCTCAAGCCGGCCCGTATGCTTGTGATGGAGCCGATTCTCCTACTCGTTTCGGTTTACCACGGCTTCATTTACGGAATACTGTATTTATGCCTCGAAGCTGTACCTCTCATATTCGGCGACTACGGATGGCATGGCGGCAATAGATACCTCCCGTATTTGGGTATGTTAGTTGGAGCAATTCTAGGCACAGCTGTAGGCATGTTTATTGCTGAGCCAATTTTCTTGAAAAAACTAGCAGCGAGTCCGTACCCTATAATTCCGGAAGAACGATTGCCTATTATGATGGCATCTGGAATGATCTTCTCGGCTGGTACTTTTCCATGTGCTGGGCGGGTGCCTATAAGGTGATGTGGTTTGTCCCCACAGTAGGCTGCGCACTCATTGGATTTGGCCTTGTCGGCATCTTCCTGGCAGCATTGAACTACATCATCGATACCTATGTAGCCCTGGCCGGGTCTGCATTGGGGGCGAACACTTTCACACGGTCAGCAATTGGATGCTCTTTCCCACTGTTCGTTCACCCGTTATTTAGAAATTTGGGAACTCAGTGGGCTGGCACGTTGCTTGGATGTCTCGCGGCCATTATGGTTCCCATCCCTTTCCTCTTCTACTTTTATGGTGCTTACATTCGCTCTAAGTCGAAGCTTGCGACCTCCTTCGAGACTTCGGCCGAGAAGGTGCCAACAAACCAGTCAACCCCCTCAGAGGCAACATCAGACTAGCCAATATGCTACTCTCGTAATGCTGTCTTTTTGCAAAAAAAAGATGTGTGCTTTCTCGCTCGTGAACGTTGCCCCCGATCGTGATTAGTCCAGCTTCGATAGAATAGCAGTTTTCGTCGCTGCAAGACTCAATTGTGACCCATCCTTATCTTGTTAGTTGGGAAAGTCCTGTCTCACCATTGTTTTCTGTGAAGCGGACATTGCAAATTCCCGCATCGCTGTTACCAACTGACCGCAAGGAGTGATTAATACATTTGGTTAGATATATAAAAAAAGGTAACATGCGAAACGCAATAATTCTTAAAGGTGACCCATAATGTAGTGATCGTCGCCTCAGAAAACTCTGCAAAAGCTAGCCCGCGGCAATATTCACATATTATATTTCTTTCAGGGTGCGATATCCCTAGACGTTGTCTATCGAGGTCAAGTTTTCCGAGGTTTGGTAATTCAGCTGGCCCTTATTTGTGATCACATAACTGGATACTCCGGCATGGAGCACGACAGACTTGTGTTATTACTCCACTATTGAGCATATGTAATGAGCGAAGCTTCAACCTGACCCTTACCACTGCCATTTAAAATATGAGTAGCCACCGCCTGAGCCATACGGCGTAACCAATACTCATCATCGAACACCAGAACCTGATTTCTCATTATGATTTTTTCTCATTAAAATACTGAACATGAACTTGTTGAGGCTCTCTAAGTGGCAACAACGCTGATGAGGCCACTGTGCTATTATTGCGTGCAAGAACGAGGGCACAGTGCCGTCACCCTAAGTGGCCCCGATGAACTTGCATACAATCTGTTGGGAGGAGACGTCGGCTGTCTAAAACCTAATACTGAGCCCTTGCCCATGCTTTGCATCATGTGTCGCATGCAATCATCACCTTCGCCACGTTGACCCCAAATCTCAGTCGTCAAATGACATTTGCAGTCACACAGCACAGCAATTCTGAAGCAGTCCCACATAACACCGGGGGAACAGACGAAGACATTGAAGATGATTCTGACTTCAACGAAATATCCCCGCCAGTAGTCAAACCTTCGAAGGAGGAACAGGAAAGGCTTGATAGGGAAGCGGAACCTTGCCACTTGCTAGTCTACAATCCTGTGAAGTACGAGCCAGGTCCTTTCAATGCAGGTGAGTATGTCACATTTCCACCCTTCACTCGACAGATGTTCTCTCTCTACTGGACAATAATTGGTGACATAGAGGTGATAGAAGCTTTTCCAGAGTATCGATCAAGTCGGTTTCGTCGACTTGTAACCCAGCCGGTTCTTAAGTATGCGCGTTCCGCTCCGAGAGTCACAGGGATGAATGTGATTGCTCCACGAATCTGGGAGTATCTGCCCAAGTCAGCATTAGAGCATCAGCTGTGCCATGCTTTTGTCGCACTTGAGAGACGATTGTATACCTTAACACAGGTATCTGCTCCGAAGGGTGAGCGGGTTAGGCGCACAGAGTATGGAATATGGAAAATGTGTGTTCACCTGGTGTTATACTCGCAGAACCTCCGTTCACAAGACAGATGGTTGCTGAAGTTTCTGAACCAAAATCTTCGTAAGACATTTGAGGAAGAGTACATCGATCTTCAGCAGCAACGGTGCTCGAGGTGGGAAGCTGGATTGAAGAAAGACTATGGTACCGCCACCCTAGAGAACTTCCAGCAGTTCATGGTCGACCGCATATTGGATGCTTGTGATATGGTGGACCAAATGATTGACTCGTATAAGAGCAATGCTCGCGCGCAAACAATAAATACAGCGAGCAGCAGGGGAAATGGTGTAGGCCCACGGAGGATAAAGAGTACACGCACAGTGTCAAAAGGCACTAGACAAAGCGAGCTGCCTTCCGAGGAGCTGGACGCGAATGATAAAATACGCTTGTCAATCATATACATGCACTTCAATGAGCTGTGGTACGACCGAAATATAGATGAGTGGTACGAGCGTTTATGTACCGAAGTCTGCTGGAAGCCCTTCACAGCTGGAAGAACCTTCTCAAATACAAATCAAAAGTGATAACATATATTGACGTAAATTTTAGTGGAAGAAATGCCTTTTCATCGTCATAACAAGACATCAAACGTGACGCGGACATGCTGCATCTTTACAACTGTACAGTCGACTGCTAGTTGCCACAAACTCGAAGCTCCTCTAGTGACAGGGTTGGCGAACTTTGAGTTCCCCGCTTCAAAAAGCTCCATAGCTGAGTATATTGAACGATAGTTGACATCGAATTCATATGTTTCGCGTTTGTGAAATAAAACGTGAGGAGCACAATGATAACCTGACCCATCCCATCTGCATTTAAATTGAAGATAAATATGACTGTGTGACAATCTTCATGATGCTCCAAGGTATAAAATACTCACTGAGCACTCCGTTCTACCTCTTTCGCACATGTACAAAAGTATACATAGCTGTTGGCTCACTTACTGCCACCGGTAGTGTATCATGTGACATGTCAATGTCGGCTAAATAACTCTTTCTCCATGTCACAGAGCGTTTTGCATTGTAACCCCTGCCCATAATTACATTCTATAAAAGAAGCGCGCGACTTCGTATTCGTTATCAGTAATGACTGTTGCTGATAAGCGATCTTTCAGTGAATTCCGTGTGAGCAATGACTCTCCCGACAAACTTTGCCCCAATTGTGAGCCGGCCCAGCCTACTGTCCCGGTGTCCAAAAAGCTCCGAACATCGAGTGCCACCAGCCAAGCTCCACACGGTGACACTGCCGCTAGAGCTCCAATTACGCGCAAAATGAGAGTGCCCTGTAAGAACAAGTCATTCGATTTGTCGCGTCCACAATTGCTCGCAAACTTTCCAAAAGACGTCGTTCCAACCTCCTTTGATTTACACGATGTAAGGACTTTTGCGTCTTTCACCTATCGTGCGGTCATAATCTATAGTGATTTCGTGGCGAAGTACCGTGAGGCAACAGCACTGCCCTCCAAGCGATCAGATATATTTCGCGACTTAGTGAACGAGCCTGCTGTCAAGGGTATCAACTATAAATTCGATCTTCATCATCTTTGCTGGAAGCTTGAGCCCTCAACATACTCCGAATATCTACTCTGTCGCATGCTCATTATAGCTGACGAACGCCTTCTGGCTTACACGAAGTTGTTTGCCTCAAAAGACGCTAATCGCGGTGCTTTATGGGCTCCTGGAATGCGTGGTTTCCTGTATATGCTTGACTATAGCATTGAGCACACAGCACAGCACCTTTCGAAGCTTTTGGAGCCCGAGGAGTGCAGCGAAATGTTTTTAAAGAGTTACTATGAATCGCAGGGGCGGTCTATGAGCATAATTGCATCTCACCTCCAAGAGCCACAAGGAGAATTATCAGAAGAGGCTTTCCAGCAGTTGTTAATTATTGACTTGGGAAAGATTTGCAAAACGCTAGACAGTATGATTGACGCGGAACTCCAAGGAAGAGCAGTGGCGTCCGAGGTTTTGGCTCTACCGGCACTTCCAGGCATTGTTCAAGAATTATCAAGCACATTGTCCACGTCCTCCGACTCGGTTAGGGTCCGTCGTGATGATAGTGAACGTTTGCGCACCCATACAGAGCAATTTGGCGAGACCGTACCACAGCTGTCAGAGGAAGAGTTCGCGCGTCTAGCTGTCATGCTTTTGCGAGATATGGGCTCTCTGTATCGACAATGGGTAAGAGAAATGGGCGACTATTGGCGAGTGCATTGCTACACGCTTCCACCAGATCACCCGCAGAGGCACTATACTTGAATATTAGTTTAACAGATTTTGTGCTTCTAAATTTGACTTTTCCACTTTTTCTTGATCCATGTTCTGCAAATGTCCAACTGAGCGACTGAATCTGAGTTGTGAGTAGAAATGTTGTTGTTTGGCTTCAATCGTTAACGTTACTACCCGCGAACCGCCTTGTTGTGTATCAACGCTCCCGCGTGCAATCGCGTGTAATTTGGAGAACAAAAGCTACGCTGTTACCCTTCCCCAACTCGCCCCGATGAATGTGCTGCATTTTCTGACGTATGCTGTCTAAAACCTAAAGCTGACCCCTTGCCCATGCTTTGCATCATGTGTCGCATGCAATCATCACCTTCGCCACGTTGACCCCAAATCTCAGTCGTCGAATGTCACTAGCGGCCACAAGACACAGCACTTCCAAAGCAGCCTCTCATAATGCCGGGGCATCTGTCGGAGACAGTGACATTGAAGATGATTCTGACTTCAACGAAATGTCCCCGCCAATAGTCAAACCTTCGAAGGAGGAACAGGAAAGGCTTGATAGGGAAGCGGAACCTTGCCACTTGCTGGTCTACAATCCTGTGAAGTATGAGCCAGTTCCTTTCAATGCAGGTGAGTATGTCACATTTCCACCCTTCACTCGACAGATGTTCTTCCTCTATTGGACAATATTCGGTGAAATCGAGGTGGTTGCAGCTTTTCCAGAGTATCGCTCAAGTCGCTTCCGTCGACTTGTAACTCAGCCGACTCTTAAGTATGCGCATGTAGCTCCGCGAGTCACAGGGATGCGTGTGATTGCTCCACGAATCTGGGAGTATCTGCCCAAGACAGCATTAGAGCATCAGCTGTGCCATGCTTTTGTCGCACTTGAGAGACGATTATTTACTTTAACACAAGTTTCTGCTCCGAAGGGCGAGCGGGTTAGGCGCACCGAATATGGAATATGGAAAATGGGTGTCTACTTGATGTTGTACTCAGAGAACATCCGTTCACAGGACGAATGGTTACAGAAGTTCCTGGAAACAGGTGTCCGTAAGATGTTCGAGGAAGAGCACATCGATCTCCAGCAGCAACGGTGTGCGATGTGGGAAGCTGGATTGAAGAAAGACTACGGCACCGCCACTTTAGAGAACTTTCAACAGTTTATGGTCAAGCGCATATTGGACGCTTGTGTTATGGTGGACCAAATGTTTGACACATGTAAGGGTAGTGCTGGTGTGCAAACATTCAATAAAGTGAGCAGCGAGGGGAGTGGTTTAGGTCCACGGAGGGTAAAGAGTACCCCCACGGTGTCAAAAGACACAAGGCAAAGCGAGCTGCCCTCCGGCGAGCTAAATGAGAACGAGAAAATACGTCTGTCAATCATATACATGCACTTCAATGAGCGGTGGTACGATCAAAGTGTAGAGAAATGGTATGAGCGTTCATGTTCCCAATTCTGCTATAAGCCCTTCACAGCTGGCAGAACCTTCTCAAAGACGGATCAATAGGTATAACATATATTTTCGTGTACTTTAGAGGGCGAACTATCTCGGTACGAGTGTGGCACGCGCGTGCTATGTCTCAGCATCTGTATAGTCGATAACCAGTTGCCAAGAATTCCTAGCCATGACAGAGCGTAACAGCTGGTCATACTAGCATCCCATTGCCACCCCACTGGAGTATAGAAGCCCATACTGCTAGCGAGTGATATTTGTCGCAACGCTCCGGTATATGAAGTATTTAATGAGCTCTCAGCTGTTTCTCTCCCAACCGGGTGGTGACTATATCTTTGTAACTTAGTGTTGGAGGGAACGTACACACATGGTCTCCCCACACCTAGATTTAAAGTATTCTCCATATTTATATAAACTCTAACTTCTGTTTTCTTGCCTAGCCTGTCCCTTGAACTCCTGAGTAAGGTCTCACATTCCTAGACCCGCTGTTAACCAGAGTCTAGCTGGCGGATACTGCTAATCGCTGATCCTGAGTCCAGGTCACAATACCCCAACTCCGACACTTAGTACAATGTAGCATGTGATGCACCTATTCCGGCTAGAATAGCTTTCCATCAATGAATGTCACATGAGCTTTTGCGTCGTAGCCGCTGCCCAGAATGTTATTCTTCTATAAAAGAAGCGCGCATTCTCATATCTGTTGTTGATAATGACTGTCACTGATAAGCGATCTTTTAACGAATTGCGTGAGAGCACTGACTCTCTCGACCAAATTGGCCTTAATTTTGAGCCGAGTGAAGCCCCGAATGAGGCCATTCCTTCTGTTACGGAGTCTAAAAAGCTCCGAAGTTCGAGTGCCGCAAGTCAAGCTTCACACGTTGACACTGCCACTATAGCTCCAATTACGCGTAGAATGAGAGCGCCCTTGGACAATAAGTCATTTGATTTCTCGCGCCTAGAATTGCTAGCAAATGGCCCAAGAGATGTTGTTTCAACTCACTTTGATCCACTCAACATAAGGACCTTTGAGTCTTTCACCTATCGCGCGTTCTTAATCTACAGTGATTTCATGGTGAAGTACCGCGAGGCAACAATGCTCCCCTCCAAACGACCAGACATATTTCGCGACTTAGCGAGCGAGCCTGCTGTCAAGGGCGTTAACTATAAATTACGTCTTCACTATCTCTGTTGGAAGCTTGAGCCTGCAACATACTCCGAATATTTGCTCGGTCGCATGCTCATTCTAGCTGACGAACGCCTACTAGCTTACACGCGGTTGTTCGCCTTCAAGGATGCTAGTCGCGACGCCTTTTGGGCCCCTGGAATGCATGGTTACCTGTATATGCTTGAAATGTGCGTGAAGCAGGCAGCACAGCATCTTTCGAAACTGTTGGAACCCGAGGAATGCAGCGAAATGTTTTTTAAGAGTTATTATGAATCGCATGGGCGGTTTTTGAGCATCTGCGCATCCCACCTGCAACAGTCAGAAGAAGGTCTATCACAGGAGGCTTTTCAGCAATCGATAATCATTGATCTGGGGAAACGTTGCAGAGCATTGGACAGTATGATCGATGCGGAACTCCACGAAAGAGGAGCGACATCCGAGTCTTCGGCTCTATCGCCACTTCCAGGTATAATTCGAGAACTGTTGAATACATCGAGCACGTCGCCCGGCTCAAGTAGGGTCTGCGACAGTGATAGTGAGCGCTTAAGCGCTCATATAGAGCAATTTGGCGCGGCTGTGCCAGAGCTCTCAGCGGAAGAGCTCGCGCGTCTAGCTGTCATGCTTTTGCGAGATGTGGAGTTTCTGTATCGGCAGGCGGTAAGAGAGGTGGCTGACTATTGGCGAGTGCATAGCTACAAGCTTCCACCAGATCACCCATGGAGGCACTATTTTTGAATAGCAGCTCAACAGTGTGTATGCTTTCAAAATCAAATTTCCCAATTACTTCTTATTCCAGGTTCAGCAAGTATCCAATTGAGCAACCGGACGGGCCCAAGTAGTGAGCACGGGTGTGGCTGTTCAGCTTTTTCTGTTAACGTTACACGTCAACCGCATTGTTGTGTCTTAATGCTTCCACTTGCAAACTCTTGTAATATGGAGAACAGAAATTATGCTGCTACCCTTCCCCAACTCGCTCCCATGAATACGAGATGCTCACTTTAGGGGAGGAGACGTCTGCTGTCTGAAACCTAATACTGAGCCCTTGCCCATGCTTCGCATCATGCAATCATCACCTTCGCCACGTTGACTCCAATCCAATACCTTCAGTCGTCAATGACATTTGCAGCCACACAGCACAGCAATTCTGAAGCAGTCCCACATAACACCGGGGCAACTGACGAAGACATTGAAGATGATTCTGACTTCAACGAAATATCCCCGCCAACAGTCAAACCTTCGAAGGAAGAACAGGAAAGGCTCAAGAGAGAAGCGGAACCTTGCCACTTGATGGTCTACAATCCTGTAAAGTACGAGCCAGTTCCTTTCAATGCAAGTGAGTATGTCACATTTCCGCCCTTCACTCGACAGATGTTCTCTCTCTACTGGACAATAATTGGTGACATAGAGGTGATAGAAGCTTTTCCAGAGTACCGATCAAGTCGGTTTCGTCGACTTGTAACCCAGCCGGTTCTTAAGTATGCGCGTTCCGCTCCGAGAGTCACAGGGATGAATGTGATTGCTCCACGAATCTGGGAGTATCTGCCCAAGACAGCATTAGAGCATCAGCTGTGCCATGCTTTTGTCGCACTTGAGAGACGATTGTATACCTTAACAAAGGTATCTGCTCCGAAGGGTGAGCGGGTTAGGCGCACCGAATATGGAATAAGGAAAATGTGTATTTACCTGATGTTATACTCGGAGACCCTCCGTTTACAGGACGGGTGGTTGCTGAAGTTTCTGAACCAAGGTCTTCGTAAGACATTTGAGGAAGAGTACATCGATCTTCAGCAGCGACGGTGCTCGAGATGGGATGCCCTTATTAAGAAAGACTATGGTACCGCCACTCTAGAGAACTTCCAGCAGTTCATGGCCGACCGCATATTGGATGCTTGTGATATGGTGGACCAAATGATTGACACATATAAGATCAATGCTTATGCGCAAACAATGAATACAGCGAGCGGCAGGGGAAATGGTGTAGGCCCACGGGGGATAAAGGGTACACGCACAGTGTCAAACGCCACCAGACAAAGCGAGCTGCCTTCCGAAGAGCTGGATGCGAATGATAAAATACGCTTGTCAATCATTTACATGCACTTCAGTGAGCTGTGGTACGACCGAAGTATAGATGAGTGGTACGAGCGTTTATGTACCGAAGACTGCTGGTTGCCCTTCACAGCTGGAAGAACCTTCTCAAATACAGAGCAAAAATGATAACATATATTGTTGTAAACTTTAGCGGAAGAAATGCCTTATTACCGTTATAACAAGACATCAAATGTGACACGGACGTGCTGCATCTTTACAACTGTACACTCGACTGCTAGTTGCCACAAACTCGAAGCTCCTCTCATGACAGGGTCGGTGACAATTGCGTTGTCCGAGAAGCTCCATAACTGAGGGTGTTCAACGATAGTTCACATCCAGCTCATAGTTCTCCCCGTGTTTGTAAAGTAAAATAAGAGAAGCGCAATGATAATCCGGCCGCATTCCATTCAATTCGAAATGGGGTGAGATATGCCCATACGACTAGCGAGTGGCAAATTCAACGCTCCGGAGTATGAGATACTTACTGAGCGCGCTCTGTTACCTCTTTCGCACACATATAATTAAATACACTTAGCTGGCTCGTTTATCGCCACCTAAAATGTATCATGACATGTCAATTTGGCTTAATTGTCGAACTATCCGGTATTGCGACCTCACATAACAGTCATAAGTTACCGAGTATCCGGCAACTGAATACGTGAAAGTAGGAACTTAAGCGCCTATGAAGGGCTTGTGGGCTATTCACCAGGAGTCAGTTTGAAATTGTCTGCATTGGATTTAACCTGTTTCAGTTAACTTTATCATTTAATATACCTAGCCCTTGGTTAAGGCGGGAGAGGCTCGCTGCAGCCTATGCACCCTCGGTTATTTATATATACAATGTACATCGCAACCTTAACATTACTACAAGTCGACAAAGCGCTCCTGTCCTCCTTGTCCAAAAAATATTGCTTGTAGTCATCTTTGCCACGTTCCCACTATCTATAACCAATGACTGCTAGTTCCAAACAGAACAAACGTTCCAAAGCCAGGACTGCTAAACGTCAACGACCAGATGAAGACAGTGACGACGATTTTGAGCCTGAGGTACTAGTTGTATACTCAAAGGAAGAACTGGAGCGTCTTGAGAGGGAAGACGAGCGGTGCCATTTGTTGGTGTACAATCCAGTGAAGTATGAAATCGTGCCATTCAAATCCAGTGACTATGTTACATTCCCACCATTTACGCGGCATATGTTCTTCCTCTACTGGACGATTTTTGATGAGATAGAGATGGCAGCGGTACTGCCAGAGCTTCGCCCAAGTCGTTTTCATCGACTCGTAACTCAGCCTGCCCTCAAATACACTCGCTCTGCCCCTAAAATCACGATGATGAGTATAATCTCCCCAAGAATATGGGAATACTTGCCCAAGACTGCTTTAGAACATCAACTTTGTCACGCATTCCTTGAGCTGGAGAGGCAGTTGTTCATTCTCACGCAGGTCTCAGCTCCCTCTGGCGTCCGGGTGAAGCGCCCGGCCTATGGTATAATGAGTATGAGTCGCTACCTCGCGATATACTCAGAGAGCCTCCGTTTACAGGACGAATGGCTGCTGTACCCTCTGAAAGTAGCGGGCTACCGCGAGAAGTTCGAGGAAGAGTATATCGATATACAACAACGGCGTTGCGCGCGGTGGAATCCTGCACTGAAGCAAGCATTCGGTACTGCATCTCTAGAAAACTTTCAACAATTCATGGTAGACCGCATATTGGATGCTTGCAGTGTAGTGAAACGAATGATTGACAGAGAAAAAACTGGCCCTGGTGAGATATTTGATTTGGATGGTACGGCAAACGGTGCGCTGTTCCCGACAGGGGATGAGACGACTACATCTCCAAACGGTACCTTCTTGTCATCACATAAGGAGGTTTCCGCTACAGAGCTGGATGCGAATGAGAGGATTCGCCTAACAATCGTTTTTCTGCACTTCAATGAGCTTTGGTACGACAGAAATTTGCTGAAGTGGAATGAGTACAGGAATTCGAAGGCATGTCGGGAACCATACACAGCTGGCATATCATTTGCGGGAAACGAAGAGCAAAAGCGATAACGGCGCTCTCATTTAGAGCAAATAAAGGGGCAGCACTTGTCAAGCACAGTTTTTAGTACTAAGCGTTGCATATCGGCACTGCATGACAGAGATTGTGTCTCAACATTTTAAAAACTAGTTCGAATTGAGGCCTGCAGCCAGTTCTATCTCGTCCTTTCATCAGGATGATCGTAGTTCTCAAGTCTAAAATGTACTCGAAGAGGTCGAGAATGGATAGGCTATCAATAAGCGACTTTGCCACATCTTTCTAATTTATTACTGGTCAGATAGACTAACTGCATTACATGACTTCCATCGCACGATGTCACGGCAACTATAAAGTCCTCATGAAGAGCATTTTCAGTTCCGCTCAAACCTTCCACACGCTGCTCTAGCCATTTTTATGCAGCAATGAAGAAGATAGAGAAGGAAACGTTTCGGTCGAGTCAAATCTATTAGTGGAAATTTGCTGTCCTTTTAATGTGTTCGTTTTCACCTCCGTACTTGCGATAACGCACATATAACGCGAATCGGCTGCGACGAGACCCCTCCAGCCATCCCTTCAGTCGTCGAATGATAATTATAGACCGTTTCGCGAAGAGAAGGTCACCGCATGTGATCTCCAGCACGAGTTAATTCCTCAAACATATTATCTCTACTCCTTGCGCCTGGCCCTTGACCTTTCTGAGTAGGGGACAACGTTCATAGTCCTCCACTGTGACCAGAGTCTAGGAGACACGCGATAATTACTGGGGTATAAAAGCTTAGACTAGTGTAGGCCTTTATCAAATGGCTCCTTGTGGACAGCCTTGCGCTGTCCAATGGTCGATCCGTTCCCGAACTACTTACACGTCTTCAGTTGCCGGATACTTGGTAGCCTGTGACTGTTGTCCGAGGCCACATTGCTGATACTCCGAGCCAGTGTGTCGTCACATTGCCACGTATACCTGCAGAGCAGTAATCTTGAAGTATCTATTCAATTCCACCTTGTTTCGGCTTCGGTTTGAGTTTTTAATCATTCGCAGTTAACTCTTAAAAAGTATGTATGATTGAGGTCAAAGTGGATTCTTCATACGGCGGACTTTGCAACAGGGTGAAAGTCTGTAGGGCCGCGTTGCCAAGTCGACTCGCCTTGTGCACACATGCCACCAAAACGCGTGTCATGTGACACATGAAACAGCACACCTAGCCCTCATTTGCTAATGATCAGTGGTGCCACATCGCCTCTCCAACGCATACGTACTCCTGCCCAGAGTATATATAAAAAGCCACTCGTGCAACATTAAACATATCTTTAGTAAGAATGGCCGAAAGACTCACGATGCAAAAGCGAACTTTGGAAGACATCGATGTGGATAATCGTCCAGAGCCCCAATCCAAACGCACTGCAACGCCAGCCCATAACGCTGTAGCGATTGACAAGCCACAAGAAACCACGGTAGCTGGTCAACCTTCGAAAATTAAGTCCGCTGCTAAAGTGTCGCAACACAAACGAGTTGACTTTTATGTTGGTCGCGATCTACTGCGCCCATACTCTCTCGCTAAAAATGCCAAAGACCATGACTTAAATTCTTTTGACCCGACCGACGCAAGGACCTTCACTTCCTTCACGTACCGCACTTGGATTCTGTACAGAGATTTGATGAAGAAGCACCGCGAAGCAACGATGTTGCCCTGGCGACGGTCAGACGTTTTCCATGAATTGGCAAGCCAGCCTGTCATTAGAGGTATCAACTACACGTTCGAAGTGCGTCATTCCTGCTGGGAATTCAAACCTTCGACACACTGTGAGTATTTGCTATGTCGTATGATTCTTCTAGTTGACGAACGTCTTCTAGCTTACACGAAACTCTCTGTCCGAGAAGAAGCAACTCGATTGGCTCTTTATGCTCCTGGCATGGATGGCTTACTTACCATGTTTGATTTGTGGGTCGCTGAAGTGGCGAGCCGTTTAAGGAAGTTACTAGGGAACGAAGAATCTAGTAGCATGTTTCTTGAGAAATACCATGCATCAGAGAAACGGCTTTTGCGGCCAATCGCGTCTCGCCTACAAGAGTCTCAAGAGACACCCTCCGAAGAGGACTACCAGCAGTTTTTAATTCTTGAAATGAGTAATTTGTGCAGATCATTGGACAGTATGATCAATGCAGAGTTGAGTGGAAAAGATGATCCTCCTCAACGTTTGACCCTGACGCCATTGCCAGAATTTTTGTGTGATACGCAAGAGCCGGCAGACGAATCCTCGATGGCGAAGGGTTCTCCCAATGTTCCGGGCGATACGAGGGAGCGTTTACGAACCCATTTGAAGCAGCAATGTGGCGACACTACGCCTAAGCTCTCAGATGACGAGCTTGGGCACCTTTCTGCCATGCTAGGAAAGAATCTTCTCGCTCTTTATTATGAATGTGAAAGAGAGCTTGACGATTTTTGGCGAATATACCACTACAAGCTCGCCCAACCTCTTTTTAAAACGTTTTACTGAAATTTCAAGCAACAATTCTCTTGAACGATACTAGTTTATGACTGAGAATGTTGAGTAGTTGTTATATCCTTTTTTGTCAAGTTCAGAGAGTGCACCATAATGTGGATTTCTTGCTATTCCACTATCTATGTAAAAAGAATTCTTTACTTTTCGAATAAACACTTTCGTCGATACCTTCTTATGGTTGCGCTTGGCAAAAGGACGTCTCATCAAAGAACCTCACCACGTGTTATGTGTTCTGCTGTTCTGAGGGCCTTTCACGATGTAGATAAGTGGCTGATTCCTCTAGACTTTCCTTCTGTTTTGAGCTGGTCCCGCAAGAGTTTCGGTAACTAGCGACCCTTCCATGGTCACATGATGAGATACTTCAATATTCGGCACTCTTAGCTTTCCGACTTAGCCCGCTCTCGCATCCTGGAACGAGGAGCACAATGCAGCACCGCCCCATCTCACAGTCTTTCTAGACTTTGTCTGACACTTACGGAAATATCTGCCTCGAGAACGATTCGATACCGCAACAACTCACTTCCTGATTT
>JANIWL010000034.1:0-103309 GCA_030705075.1 Entelexis geochares | reverse complement strand
AAAGGGATTTTTGTGTTTTGAAGAACCGCAGCATTCGGTACTTAGAGTCCATGTGGAAAATGGGGGCTTTTGGGGGGGGGGGGGGGGGGGCTAAACAGTGCATGCAGATCACGCATGTACAGAGCCTATGCAAAGACCCTTCACTAAGAAGCAGTAAGCCCGAGCAAATCAAACGGGATTATGTGCTGCCCTCGCATGGACGGTCGTGTGCTGTCTTGGCCGTTTGTCTGTTTATTGACATTCAGCTGAGGCCGACGCGGTGCCCTTACCCGTGTTCCGCGCTGTCTTGCCTCGACACCGTCGCACAGCCCGGAAAGGAGCCACCTTGCACCTGGGGGCAGCTTGCGTGCTCGGATGTCGGTGTGTACATTGCCAGCACCTGTTTCCCCGCAATTGCTTGGCTGGTGTCCTCGTGTCAAGACCGTGCTTTTTGTCTCGGCAACGCACCTCATTCTGTGCCGCCAGAGCGGCCAACAAGTTTGGAATACAAAGCTCCTGCCCCCGAGTCCCGGCGCGACGCCAGTGTCCGTGTCATGGAGCCCAGACGGACAGTACTTTGCCCTCGTATTCACCGACGGCGCCTACACGGTCCATCAAGTCTCTAATGGGCGACAGCCCAGCTCGTTTCGCCCGGACGGGACAAGAGTAG
Source organism: Entelexis geochares (assembly GCA_030705075.1). Classification (NCBI taxonomy): domain Eukaryota; kingdom Fungi; phylum Ascomycota; class Dipodascomycetes; order Dipodascales; family Trichomonascaceae; genus Entelexis; species Entelexis geochares. Next base: position 102,660 of record JANIWL010000034.1, on the reverse strand, counting down.
CAAGCGTGGCCTGGGCACTAACAGACGCCTTGGACTCCAAGTCACTCACGGACTACTGGAGTGCTGAGAAGTCGCCGCGTGACCAGCGCGCCTCTGTGGCTGCCATGGGAACGCTTGATGGGCGGCTCAAGATCAGTGTCTACGGGGCGCTGAGCATCGGGGAATTGCCCGTAAGCTCGGATTCCAGCTCCGCAGTGTACCATGTCTACGTTGATGAGGAAACCAAGGAGTATGTTGCTGTCCAGGGCTCTTGTTTACATGTCTACAAAATGTCAGATAAAAAGAGCAGCCAGCAAGTCTCGGGTCCCAAAAGACTGAGCCAGGTGATGCAATGGCTGGGATATTCCGAGAGGAACACAGCACGGTCCCTACAGGCGCAAAGTATTGCAAGGCATAGCGCGCGAGCAGTCGAGCTTGTGGCAGACTTGGTGATGAGCTGCAACAAACTCGCCAAGTCTCTGACTGATGCTCACAAACAGCTGCATACGTTTTTCCAGACCTTTGCCGAGAAGTCTAAGTCACCAAGCGAAGCCTTGCTTGCTGTGGCTCTTTATGGAAAAACGTGCCCAGAGGGCCTTGAATGGATACACACCCAGCACGAGCAGGGATTCAAGAGATGGTACAAGGCGCTCTCTCAAAGTTATGACTACGTGCGCAAGCTTTTGACTGACGACATTCTGATTCTTATAGAGGAGCTGCTCATGGTTGTAGACAACTTGCGCGGTCCGCAAGATGCCGGATTCGCACCTGCGTTGCAGGCTCACAAGTTGGCCTATGAGCTGATCGACGAGATTGTGAAGGGTGGGCAGCGATTCGAACTACAGGCTTGCTTCATAGAACATCTGTTCAGAGAAGAGATCGATCGGCCCATTGCCGTTACCAAAGTCACGAAGGTAGCTCTGAGCGATGTTGTTGGTTCTTTAGTCGAATCTGGCGTTCCTTCCGGGCTCATAGATGTTGAGGAAAGCAAGCGCTTAGCAGAACTTGTAGCATCTATTCAATCGGGCGTCAACGATGCCGTCCAAGAAACGCGAGATGAATTGCGAGAACACATAGAGCTCTACTACTCTGTCGATGTCGGTGAGAATGTGCGTGATTTGAGGAAACAAAGCCATGAAGATGGTTATAAACTCATTCTGGACTCAGGCTCAGTCCTCTCGGTAAATAAAGCGGGCATAGCCAACGATGCTCAGCCTACGCCAGGGGAGCGCGGTGCAGTTTTTACCGGACGCGGAAGCGAAGTAGTGAGCTTTAATGCTGGAGAGCGCATACTAGTGCTTCCTGGGGGATCTAAGAAGCCTCTCGCATTCGAGCCGGTAGCTGTAGCTGCGCACTATGATGGTGAGCGCGTCACGGTTTGCGCATTGTCTGAAGATTGTCAACACTACCAGTTCGTGACTTTGTGATGATTTGCGAAGCGCTCTAAAGCACCTATTAGCATAATTATCCATTCCGTGATTTGTATCCAGCGTGGTCGATGAAAGAACAGGAAATTATTTTTCTGCATTCGAAACTGCCACGCAAGCTCGAACACTACTGTAGTCACCGTGCTGTTTCAAAGCTGGATGTTAGGAACCGCACGTTCATCAAGATCAACTGCAATAATATCCTGGCTAAATATGGCCATGGCCACGAGCAACTATTCCGGCATTTGTATTGAGTCAGGCTCGACAAGCGTGGACTGGGCCTTCCCCTCAACCAAGAACACGACTTTAGTGATCAGCCTGACAAGTAGTAGCGAGCAAGCAGCTGCCACAACAAGCTTGGAGGGTTCATTATCCGTGGTTACTGCGCCGACAAGCTCGTCACAGACCCGGAACAGAGCTGGCGTGACCAGCCTGCCGCGATTGCTCGCCCTAGTACTTGCAGCATTGGTATGTTGATTGGAGTTTCTGGCCCTGCTAACATACAGCACGGAGCCGCGCAAACAATCTTAGCGCTGCCAAGATTCAAAGCGAGTGCACGACGGCTGCTACTGCGCACCAACCGAGGATTGAGACAATGCCAGCCGTTGATCGTCTTACATCAGTTTTTCTTTCATACAATCATAATAAATGGCACTATTTACAGTAACTGAACAGAAGAAACATGAGATGGTGACCCCATTTGCCCATCTGCCCATCTGCCGCACAAAAGCCCCGTTTTGGTGGCGCCTTTCATAGAAGAATGCTGTGGTTATGTTGCTGAACTGCTAGGATTGCTAGCAAGATCGCCCAGCATTGAGCGAGATTTTAGCCTAAGAGCAATTAATGGCGTCATCGTGAACGACTTTCGATCATTCGCAAGCAACACGCATCGGCGTCGGTGGCAACACCCTAAACCAACGCCCACCGCAACGCGGCTGACCCGACGGCACTGACTGGGCCGGTTCTAAGAGCGATGCTGACGGTGTTCTCCGTACTATCACATGGTCTTGGATGCGTCGGCCGCTGTCGGCTAAGGGTTGTCGGTGTCAGCGGGTCGAAAAACAGCATCGGCTGCTAAGCGGGGAGGCGCTTTGTCAACAACGGCCGCCGTGGGGAGCTCCGTTCGGTCCACTATCTCACAGCGAGACGACAATAAGTAATCTGTAGGGCAACATTGTATGAGAATCTGTTAAAGCTGTGACTTACTAGGGACGCAACACTCACCAACGTAAACCAATAATGCCCACAAATCTCTAGCCCTATAACCGCCGCCGTGAAGCGAAGCGACTGCTGTCTGCCCTGAACCAAAGGGCAAGGAACGCCGATTATGTCGAATCGATTATATCCAATGATTCCGCTAATCATGTGGGGCGGGCTAGGCAGCCGTTGAAACGCTACAGTACATAAAGCACACAGATCGGCCACTTTTTCTCTGCAGCTACAAAGATGAGTGTTCGGATCCCCGCGCCGCGAGGTGGGAATGCCTCCCTAATTTTGTTGCACGGGCTTGGTGCAGGACCCGACGCAGTAAAGTTTTTAGTGCACGAATTCCACCGCCGACCATCCTTGGATCATGTAAACATTGTGGTCCCACAAGCGCCATCAGGACCAGTGACCGCTAAGAACGGCGAAACCGTTCCAAGATGGTTCGACGTAAAAAACAGCGGGGCTGAAGCACCCGAGGACTACACGAATGATAGAGCCGGATTGTCAGAGGCGGTAGCATACGTTGAAAAACTGATCAAGGAGGAACTTGATCAAGGCGTGTCCTGCAGCCGTATAGTTGTCGGGGGGTTTTCTTCTGGGGCCGCGCTGACCATGGCGGTGGCAGCGACACTGAAATTCAAAGTAGCTGGTTTTATTGCATTGAGTGGATTTATACCCGTGCCAGATTACCTTGAATCCATTGCATCCTCATCGAACTTGCATACACCGTTCCTCGTGACGCACGGCACCTCCGATGACGAAGTGACCTTCAAGGCTGGCAAAGCTAGCCTGCGCTTGCTTCGCAAGAAATTAGGATTCACCAAAATCGAATTCCAGCAGTTTGACGGCATGTTGCATAACATCGATCCGGACTGTCTCACGTTAGTGACCAAGTTTGTCGAGGGTGTTCTTGAATGAGTTCCATAAAAAAGAATCAGGAGTCATTTTTAAACGGTTTGGGGGCCTACTGTCCATTCAAGAGTCTTATTTAGATGGGTTTGGTTGGTACCTACTTCCCATCTCGTAGCGACCATCAGGGTTCAGACATTGCATGAAGGTCGCATTTTTCGGGAAAACATTGCATATTTTACATACAAAAAGAAGCCGAAAGGATACTCGGTGTGCGAAAGCAAAAGCTGTTGTTTGGGCTTAGCACCGCGCATTAGGAAGATTTGGGGTTCATCAGACTAGACTGCTTAGCCACTTCAGGTTAGCAAAATAGAAAGTTCACTAGCGAGCGCCATTTCACATGGTTATCCATGAGGGAAGAGCTTGCTTGTTGGCGGCGCCCTTTTTTCTTTATTTTTTTTTTATTGACGCCGCCGCTGTGGCGAAAGCTAACATTCGAAAGCACCACCGGTGGTGGTAACACAGGGTAAGGATGCGGTAAGGGCTCGAACGTCATCGAACCACGTTAGTGTGGGGGAACGACAAGTCGCTCCTAAGTTAGTGTAGCTCGTCGCTGTCGAGCACATACAGAATTCTATTAGCTTTATGGCCACCCGTCTCCCCAGCCAGCAGGCAGGTAATGCGTCGTTGATTCTACTACATGGATTGGGCGAAACCACGAGCAGGTTTAATTTCTTAGTGGATGAATTTCAGCGGCGACCTGCCTTAAGTAACATCAACATTGTCCTTGTACAGGCACCTGCGAGGCCCGTCACCATCAAAGGTGGCAAGCGCATACCGAGATGGTTTGATGTGAGCAAAATGGGTGTCTACAAGCTCGAGGAGCACACAAGCGACACTACAGGACTGGCCGAAACGCTACAGCTCGTCGAGGAACTCATCGAAAAGGAGATAGAGCTAGGCGTTCCTCGAGGTCGTGTTCTGGTTGGCGGCTTCTCGATGGGCGGCGCGGTCGCCATGGCGCTGGCAGCTACAACCAAGCAGAAGCTTGGCGGATTTGTGTGCATGAGCGGATTTCTTCCTGCCCACGAGTATCTTGAGTTGATAGCTTCACAGAGCAACCTTGATACCCCGATCCTTGTGACGCACGGAATGTCTGACCCGGCCGCGCGCCTTGTGACAATGGAAGCAGCTCTAGCCATACTGCGGGAACGGTTTGGCTTCAGCAAGATAGAGTTTGTTACGTTTCCAGGCATGCGCCATAAGATAAACCGTCAGTGCGTCACGATCATCGCCTCGTTCGTGGAGCGCGTTCTCTCCAACAGCCTCTGAACTCCCTTCAGCAGGCCACGCACCAGGTCGCGCTACAGCAGAACAATGTATACATTCACGGCAATATTTTATCTGGGCAAAAGAATATAGTGAGAAATTTAGAAGCTCTGGCTATCCTTGGGCGGCTTGAAGCCTACTTGCTCATGTCCCACTGCACAAGGCAAGGGCAACCAAGTGGTCCCTGCTTCAAAACCTTGCCTCTCGCAGCGGCCCAGAAGTGTCGCTATCTCTTGTGATAATGTAGTGATTTATTTTGACCCAGATCTGTTGAAAGTCCAGGCCCACGGGACACGCATCGTGCTCGAGATGGATGGCGAGACCGTTGCTCGCTTCTAAGAACGGCAGGTGCCTACTGTTGTCACTCAAAATAAAAGTCAATCACCGTCTTGTACTAAAGTTCTGATTTCCACTTCTGGAGCATGGAGCAGGCGCGCGGCAGCGCCCCAGCTTTAATCTTCTAACGGAAGACCGAGCGACCACGAAGCAGAGCGGTTGTGTTACTAAGTAAAGAAGCCCCCCACTCATGTGGTGGTGTTGAGAACTTGAACCCGGCTCATTTCTCAGAACAGAAATGGCCTACCGTCTTGCTGCGCCGCGCGCCGGCTCAGCTTCCGTGATCATTCTGCATGGCCTTGGCGACTCGGGAGCAGGCTGGGAGTTTCTAGCCCGCGAGTTTCAGCGGCGACCAGCGTTGAGCCACGTCAACTTTGTGCTGCCCAGCGCCTCGCCACGGCCCCTTTCCAAATTCAATGGCCAGGTCGCGCCTGCCTGGTTTGACCTGAATGCCGTCGGCGTGCCATCGCCCGAGCAGTACACGAGCGACAAGCAGGGCCTCAGCAAGGCGCTTGAGTACGTGAAGAAGCTCGTGAGCGACGAGATGGAGCGCGGCGTGCAACCGGAGCGCATTGTTGTCGGGGGCTTCTCTCAAGGAGGCGCTCTGACCATGGCATTTGCCGCGACCTCCACCCAGAAGATTGGCGGCCTTCTCTCGATGAGCGGCTTCCTGCCCGCGCCGGCGTTTCTGGAGTCGATCGCGTCAGGCGCAAACAAGAGCACCCCGTTTCTGCTAACTCACGGCACGGCGGATCCCATGGTGCCCTTCAAGAACGGCATGTCTGCATTCGAATCGCTGCGCGACAGCTTCGGGTTCTCCAAGCTCTCGTTCGAAGAGTTCGAAGGCATGCCGCACACCGTAGACTTAGAGTGCCTGGAAACGATCGCTGCGTTCTTGCAGCGCGTGGTAAATTAAAATCGTCATCCCGTTGAGAATCAATCGTAGTACTCGTTGCGCTGGCGGCGGCCGCGCGTCACGCAGCGCGCCACATGGGCCGCAAAGCGATTGCCGGCCACCTGCCGCTCGCAGTTATCGCACTTGTAGTAGCGAGTCTCGTTGCTTTTCTCCTGCCCGTACAGGTCAACGCCCCGCCCGCTAAAAACTATCGATCTTTGCGTGAGCTCGCCGCTTTTGGATGGGAATACGGGCTCCGCCTTGCCCCAGTGCTCGCGGAACTTTTTCTCCTGGAAGAAGGCAGGGAGAACGCATTCTTGGCACGCCTCGCTGAGCAGCTGGTTCAGAACCGCCACAGACACAGCGTCGAGGTCATCCATGCCGCGGTTTAGTCGCGAGTCCGGGCCTGGCACTAGTAAGAACGCGCCCTCCACGAGTTACGCCTATCGCGCGGGCCGTCGAGCCCGATGGACCCAGCGCCAACAAATGAGTCGCGAATGGCCTGGAACGCCGTTCAGCAAACTTCGCTTCTAAGAATTGTTTTTACAACGGTAGCTAAAAAGGAATTTAGTCAAAGAGCCCAATGCGCGGAATGGTCGACACTCGAGTGTGGAAAGCAGAACTTGGCACACCGTTTAGCTCAATAGCACAAAGCAGGTCTCCGGCTGAGCTCAATGGAGTGCAGAGGCTCTTAGGACTACATGCAGGTGCCTGAGGCAAAAGAGTTTCGGTGCTCACCGCGGGCTAACGGGGCAGGACTCCCCTTATTTACCGCAGAACTGTTCATCGAGTCTTCAGTCGACATGAATTACGGACGTCTACTCTGTCAACCTAAGAGTCAGTACAAAAAACCTTAGCTAAAGACTGGTGATGCGTTGCAACACACATACGTGCGTCGTTATTGTGGAACAAGCAGGCGCGTTTTCGCAGAAGAGCCACCACCGCCACCCTAACCCCTAATCACGACTTGACGAGACGCGTTTGGTGCTAACACTCTTTTCAGCTGCCTGAGCATACAATGAGCAGCAGCACCACTCCGGCTCCTGCAGCCGTGGACCCCTATTCTCTAGAAGATGCGGAAGCTGTGATCGAGGAGCTGCGCGCGACGCAGGACGTGAAACAGAAGCTTCAGCTGGCCATCCGGCTGGCGGATTTCGAGCCGGACGCGGCGCGACCCGTCATCTCGATGCTCGACGCTAGTGCTGTCGACACGAAGGCAGTAATAGAGCTCAGAATAGGCGAGCATGTCTTCCCCCCAGCGATTGCCTACGCGGTCTTCCCGGCCGATCTTGTGCGAGGCTATGAGGCGCCCAAGCTCGTGGTTGAATTCGACGAGGTCAGCTTGCTGCCGTTCGTGCATTTTGAAGCCAAGAGCAGGGTGGACGCCGATGCACCGGATGCTGTGGCGTTAATTAAGGAGTATCTTCCTTCTGACACCGTATTCGAGGACCGCGATTTGTGGGAGAAACAGCGCCTAGCCGAGCGAAAAAGACTGCCCTTAGGAAGCGGTGAAGCCCCTATAGATGTAAGGGGCGAGTACTCTGTTTGGCACATCAAGCATGGCGAAGGTGCTACTGAATACCTGCGGCGCATGTTTGTGTTTAGCTGGTTCTTCATTGAGGGTGCTCGAGTTCCTGACGAAAGCGACAGCACATGGGACTTCTTCGTTGTCACAAAGAAGGGCTCGCTCGAGTTCGTGGGATACGTGTCTGTCTACTCGTTTCTATTTTACGGTAGCGGAGAGCAATTCGAGTCCCAGGGAAGCGCTGGTCGCTTAACGCGCAAACGCATTGCTCACTTCGTACTGCTGCCGCCTCACCAACGACAAGGCCTGGGCTCGAACATCTACCTGCATCTCGTGCGCTTCTTTGCCAGCGATCCTCTTGTCAAAGAAATCGAGGTCGAGGACCCGTCGACGGCGTTCGAGATGCTAAGGGACCGTTCTCATTGGAAATGGCTGCTAAGTCTACCGGAAGCTGTCACATTGCTCGAGGACTACGACGCCAGCCCAGAAAACACTCTGCAGCAATTGGTTGAGCAGTTCAAACTGGCACCAATCCAGCTCCAGCGCGTGGCTGAGATGTATGTGTATCAATCGTCCGGGTATAAAGAGACGCGAGCGCTCAAGCAGTTAATCAAGTCGCGGCTGTGGGCGCGCAATTACGAAGCTCTGCGCGACATGGATCCTGCAACACAGAGAGAGAGGCTTCAAGATGCGTATGAAGGCGTTTTGCACACTCATCGCCGCGCGCTTGATCTTGATAACGACGAGGACAGCGAGGAGGATGCAGAAGACCCTGAGGATGAGCGCATTGGTGAGCTACTGGAAAGCATTGCGGCTGGCGGAAGTGCGTTAGTTAGCGAAGCTTCAGGCTTCTCTGAGAATACATCCAGCTCTAGCGGACCAGCTCCCAAACGACCAAGACAGGACTAATTCTGCAGCTTAGCTCTGCGATCCTCATCATGTATACTAACCGGCCCAGATTGTGTGCGTCGACACGTTTGTATCTGCTATTTTAGCTTGCGCTTACTTTACGAACAATTATGGCCAATAAATATGTTGTTGCTGTAGGAACAGAAATGATGCAGGAACAGAGATGATGCGGGAACAGAGGTGATGCAGGAGCAGAGGTGATGCAGAAGCAAAGACGGTCTACCTGCTTCAAGGGCGCCAATATTGCGTGAAGCTATGCATCTTGTCCATGACAACCGGCAGGAATGCGTTAACACTGGCGTTAATAAGATTCTGGAAGTGGAGAATCGCCTCTTCTTCGCTTGTCTCCATCAAGAACCTCTCCTCGACTTTGTGCACCGCCTGATCTCGTTCGACCATGATGTTCGGGATCGTAGATTCAGACATGAGATTAAATAGTGCAAGAATGAGATTCGACGACTTACGCAGAGTCGTGAAGGCCGTGAAACAATAGCTGCGGAACCGCGTGTAGTTCTCGGAGTTCGTGCCCCCAAACCCATCAATCAGCTGCATGGGTAGTTTGATCATGGGCGGGAAAGGCTTTGGATCCTTGCCAAGTATGTAACCAAAATCAATGTGGAAGAAATGTCCCTCAGTATCGATTAACAAGTTATCGAGGTGACGGTCACCAACGCCTAGGAGATAGGTGATCACGGCGTAGCCAGCGGTTGATCGCACGTAATTGTCCATAACGTCCGCCCGTACACCAAGCGGCTCGGTTTCATCCGCCGCATGCGCCCTGAGGAATGGCAAGATCCCGTGGTGTTTTGAGAGCACGCTTGAGAGTGTCTCGTTAGGAATGAACTGGATGAGTCCGTCGCTGTCGCCTGTGGCAAGAATTCTGTATGGTGTGAGTTTCAGATCCAGATTTTCTTTGCGCAATAGCTGATCCATGAGCTGAATTATTTGCATCACCAACTGGTCCTGGCGAAGATCATCTCCATTCTTGTAGATAACAGAGTAGATGCCTCCTGTATTTGTCTTGAACGTGATCTTGACAGGCAGCATAGAGCTCTTGAATACTGTACAGTCTTCGGGGACAGTACCAACAACCACGACTGAAGGATCTAGAGGCAGCCTCGTGGGCGGGAATTTAGCCAATTCGTGCCGTGGATCCGCAATCCAGGCCCTCATCTGCTCAATGCGTTTTGGCCGGGGCTCGCGAGACTTTTTCACAAATTGGGAGAGATGAACCAGTCGTTCGGCAAGGCGAACTTGATGGTCGACTTGTTTCAGCGTCATGAGTTCCACAGGCGCGGCAGCCCCCATTTCGGCCTGAACTTGCTGAGCTTGTTGCTGCGCTTGCGTATGTTTCCGCGGCAATGACGCCAGATAATGATTGCGAATGGGTTGGTAGATCTCGGCACCGAACGTGCGGTCCTTAGATTGCACGTCAACGTACCAGTAGAAAAAGTTCCCTAGCGCGGGGTTCAACACGGCGCGATTGGCCAAAAAGCGAGCTAGGTAGGATTTAGCAGGTGACCCAGACCAGGGCTCGAACTTAAGTGCTTCAACAAGCTGCAAAAGATAGAGCTCGAGGTCTTGATCGTTCGCAGTGCGAAGCCGATCCACGGCGTAGGCTCGCACTTGTGCGTTTTGGACTTCTGGGCCAAGCAGCTCGAGTGCATCGGCCACATCGATGTCCACCCACATGTGTAAAACTTCGACCACTTCGGCTGTTTCCGTCTCGTCTTCCCAGCTAACGCTCTTCACGAACTTCGTAAGAGCGTTTTTGCGCTTTGTCAAATAATACCTGTATTTCCACAGTAGGATTTTTTCGTCACTAGTCAGTTCGTGCACGGGGCTGAACGCAATTATGCGCTCAAGCTCATCCCTTACTTTTGCATTAGGGCGCATGTCGCGGTCGATGTTCGACAGCCGTATAAGTCGTCGGTACTTCGCCTCAATAGGGGTCTCGGTGCTGAAGTCGGGGTCATATACGGCCATGAGCCGAGCATCCTCGTAGTGCTCATCCACGTCCTCGTCCTCGTCCGCCGCCGACACGGTTCCTAGCTCACCAGGCTTGAAGAGCGCAACAGATGTACTGAGCTGCTGCGTGTTTGAGAATGCTGCCGAGGATCGCGGCAAAATGTACGTGCGCGGGTGCCACACGACGTCGAAGTCCCACAGCGGCAGCTCCACGAAGACAAAGTGGTCTTTCGAGGCACTACTTGAGGCAGCGAGGCCCTCGATTCTTCGGAATACAAGGTTATCCAGCCAGTCGACCGTGGGAATCTGTCCCATTTGATGCTTTTTCATCAGCAATTCAAGCCTATCGAGCTCGGGGTCCTCAGGCTCTTGCTTCTCAGGCGTAGTGGTAGTCGAGCGCGAGAGCAGCGCACGCGGATCAGTGTCAAGAATGCTCTGAAGTTTCTGACGCCCCTGTTTGAGTGTATTATCCCGCGTCTCGAATAATGGCAGCACTGCCCCACAGTAAACGGCGCTGTCTCTGTGGCCCGACGGCCCACGCACAGTAATTAGTGCACTGCTGTCGAGTGGCAGTTGGGACACCAGAACAGGCAACTCGAGCCACTCGTTCCATTGATAAGTTTTTGTGGCAGAGGGGCGGAATGATGGCGGCGGCGGTTTATAAGAGGTGCATGTTGGCAGCGTCAAGGGCACACCGCCGGCAAATATCTGAACCTCGACGGTAAGTGACGTTGGATTCCGAGACCCCAGGAAAGACAGCGATTTACTGGGGCTCTCCACGAGCTGGCTAAATGGCAGCCTATCGCGTAAACCCTCCAGATGCCTTACATGTATGCGCAGGGGAATGTCCAGCTCGTACGACCTGTAAAACGTGGCCATGGCCAGCCGAGCCTCAACCCTGGTGGTCAATCTGGTTATTGCACCGACGTGGCTAGTGCTGTCTGTCCGCCGTAATTACTACGCGTGCCTGGAACCAAGCGGCGGTGCTGATGCGGCGGCGGATTGTGTGTATGTGTGTGTCTGTGTGTGTGTGCCTCGTGGGGAGGACATGATGTGTCAGTAATTACCAACGCGGGTCAACGTTCAGAATCACGTGAACCGACCGCTGAGGGACGAGGTGTGGGGGGGGGGGCCGTTGAAGGGAGACCCACCACCCCTTGCCCACAAATTTCACGCTTGCAAGAACCACCACAGATCCACATTTCACTTCAAATGTTGCGGTTGATCCAGCGCGCAGCTTGTGCGCCGGCGAGACGCACCCCTGCGAGGCTTTTCAGTAGTCCTGCGTCCCCCGACAAGGACGTGATGTATGTGGACCTTAACGACTCGAAACAGTCCGAGGAAGCCGCGGCCAGCAAACAATTCTTCGAGTACCAGACTGGTAGGTGGCTGCACAACGACCGTGCTGAGCGAGCGGCCCGAACGACAAAGTTTAGCTTGAAGGGCCTGCTTGCTCTGCTCAAGCGCGAGGTTGACTATCTTGATCAGAGCGCTCTAGCAATTGAGACTATTGAGCCGTTTTTCGAGGGCAAGCACAACAAGCTGTACAAGATTGTGCTCAAGGATATGCGCAGTTACGTGCTGCGGATCCCCTATGCTCTTGGGTCGGAAGAGTATCGGCGGCTCCGCCTCCTCAGCGAGGTGGCGACTGCAGAGTACCTGAGCACGCGAGTTTTCAACAGCGAAACTTCGAATGTGAAGATTCCCACTCCTATCTCATACTCTGCCACCGCAGAAAATGAGCTCGAGGCGCCTTATATTCTTACGAGCTTTGTTGTTGGCACTAAGTTGGCATCGGAATGGAAGCCTTGGTCTGTGGACATCGAAGAGAAGAAGCCCGTTATTGAGCCAATGGCCAACATTAGCGCTCAGATTCTCAAGGCCAAATTCCCCGCCTTCGGGAGTTTGTACTATGCCCAAGATATGCCGAATGGCGTTCCCATTGACGACGGACAATTTGTTATTGGACCAACAACGGAGAAGCGGTTCTGGAAATCTGACAGCGCAGCGCCATTCAGGGGCCCCTGGAATTCTTGGCAAGAGTACGTCCAGGCAACTGCTGATGTGCAGCTAGCGTACAGCCAGGAGCTTGCTGAAGCGAAATCCACTCCTAACTTCAAAGCTGCTGAGCGTTATGCCAAACTGGTCCCTACACTGTTCGATGAGTCGGAACTTCCTGGAGAACTTGCAAGCCCTCGCTTGTATGACCCCGACTTCTCACCCATGAACGTCTTGGTGCAGGAGGACAAATACTGGCTCATCGACTTCGAGAATGCAGTCGTGAAGCCGTACTTTCTGCACGGTGTGCCTTGGTTCGTTCGCAACCCTGGCGAACGCATCTACAGCCTCGATGAGATCCCGAATTTTGACCAATTACCCGAGCAAGACAAGAGGGTTCTGTCGCATTTCCACAGCTTGACGCAGTCTGAGTTCACATATGAGATGACGCTTCGTGATTCTATTCCTGAGCTGATCCTTGCCCATCACCCAGCCTTGAAGAGGCGGGAGGAAATTGTACATAGGGCAATGCAGACCGACATTAAGACGGGCTTCTTCAACGACCTCGACTTTGCAGTGTATCGTCTCAGCGAGCTTTGGAAAGCACTCGGTATCGAACGCGAATTCCCCATCACATTCTCGGATAAAGAGACGGATGCTTTGGCTACTAGCATCACAGCTTGGAATCAGGAACTTATGCAGAACAAATTCCTCGAGTCTAAAGGCTTTGTGCCCGCCGAGGAGTTCGATCAGCTTCTAGGAACAGGCGCTCTTGTACCGGTTGATGAGAAAGAGGGCAATTATGAGCTAACCAAAGAATTTTTGGAAGCCCAGAATCCATTGAATGCTGCTTAAACTAACACTCCTACACGTTAAATACAATATCAGTGAAACCCCACGAAATGTGGGTAAAGGACTGGACTTAAAGAGCAAGGCAGTGAAAGGAAGAGCAACGCCGAGGCGTAAAGCATCCCACCAGGAGATCTTAAACCAAGGGCGTATTACGGCGTCTACTCATCTGCTTGTGAATCTTCACCAAGACACCATGGAAACCGCTAATGTCTTACCTGACTCGCTTTGTACAGCAACACTGTCTTTATAAGAGGACCCTTCACAGACAAGTACATGACGCCTTTAGGGCTACCAGTGGTTATAGGTGCGCGTGATCTATCACAGTGCACATGCGCTATTTTGACCCTTGCCTTTTGCCCTAATTCAGACTCGAATAGCAGTGCCAACTTCGTTTGGGAGCATCAGATACATTTTTGTCGCGCTTGAATGTGTGATTTCTAGCATGTAAATATGAAATCATTGAGTTCTGGGTGGCTTTCAACGAGTGCTCTATTCCGAATCGGGTAACTAGGTTAGGGTATATAACAGCCAGTGTATTAATAGACTGCGGGAGTTGTTCACACCGCCACGATATAACCACTGGCCAAGGCTTCGAGGTGAAAGTACGCTGGAAAGCGTCAAGACATGACTAGCGCACCGCACACTTTCTGCATGCCCGAGACCCCCGGCATGACACTTTACAGCAGCATCAACAGCCTTGAAACCGCTTCGATGACTTTTGAAACAGAACAATTAGCTTTTGGAAACTGCACCAGGCTTAATGCGGGAGCCAGTGACACTAGTGTCGCCTCTATCACGCCCACGAGACTCACCCTACCGCCGTTACCCCCCATGACAGTCCCATTAGCGCCTGCTGCTTCTTGGGTTGGCGGTTTAGGTGTTTTGAGTCCAGTTCATATGCTAAGTCCCATTCTGGCGCCATTTTTAGGCTTCAGTCCGACGGTTCCAATCAGCGCCCCCCTTCCCGACAGCGCTAGGAGACCAGACAGCGATGGTGAAGGCACATTTCAGTGCTCTGACAGATTGATAATAGTCCCTCGTAATGCGGACGTTGTTGATAAGGAGAAGAAAAGCGCTGAATCAAGCTCCAAGATTGGCCCACAAGGCACTTTGAAAGATCTCAAAAAGATGCCTGTCGTGAAGTTGTCGATGCCGCCAAAGCACATTAAACGTCGCACCGCTACTGTGGTCCAGTCGCCGCGGCGCATGGTGGAATATGATGAATGTGCAGAACAATACACCTCTCAGGACGACGGAGTTGAGAGGACAGCAGACTTCAAGATCAAGCAAGAGACATCGAACAGCGCGATATCAGCACCATTCAAGTTTAGAGTACCCCGAGGCAAATCACACCGAATGCTTCAAAGAGCCAAGTATAATAACGCTCCCACACAAAGGACAATGATGTCTTGGGACAACAAAGAGAGATGCCTAAAGGACTGCGATCCTGCTCCAGGCCCTCCAAACTACGAGTACATCTGGGAGGACCAACGCGATGCTGCTTGCGAACAATTGAATGATATCGGGTTTGCCGTGAGGACATTGGGGCGAGACCGGTATGCGTGTTCACTTTGCTCTGATGTTTTCAGTTCGCGGATGTTTGTTGTGCGTCATGCGCTTCGTTTTCATGTTCACGGAAAGCCTTTCAGCTGCCAAATGTGCTTCCGGCGATTCACACGCTCGGATAGCCTTGTGCGGCACGTGAAGCGCAAGCATGGCGTCATTTAACGTTTCCGTGAGATGCTAACTCACCCCAGTGTAGCTTCTTACTTCACTCTACTCTAATCTATGCATACCTTAGTTTCCTTTTCTCCATTTCAACTTGTTTCATATCGCTGTCGCTGACCCTACCAAAAGCAGGCCTTGTTCGTACGCATGCCCAGGCGTAGTAGGTTGCCGCGGCGTCATATTGAAAGAAGCAGTGGAGAGTGTGAGATGAGCGCAGCTTCCTGCGTACGTAAGTCATCTCATAAGCAGCGAGGTCTCACGTAGTGCCTGCTGGTTTCAGGCTGCCAGTACTGTAAGTAGAGTGAGATGCTAGTTCTGGGTCTCAGCGGCGGTATTGCCACCGGAAAATCGACTGTTAGCAAGCGCCTCAAAGAAAAATACCATCTGCCCGTGATTGACGCCGATGTCATCGCCCGCGAGGTTGTAGAGCCGGGGAAACCGGCGTACAACGCAATTGTCGATTACTTCGGCGGAATGACACCGCATCTTGTGCTGGATGATGGCAGTAGAGAGCTCAATCGCCCCGCTCTGGGGCGAGTCATCTTTGCTAACGATCAGCACCGCAAGGTTCTTAACAGCATTGTACATCCTGCCGTGCGAAAGGCCATGCTTTGGAGCGTGATCAGGGCGTGGCTGGCTGGGCACAGCATTGTTGTGCTCGACGTGCCTCTTCTATTTGAGAGCAAGCTGCACTTATACTGCGGGTTGACGCTTGCCGTTCTCTGCGACGAAGATCTACAGTACAAGCGCTTGCGGAGTCGCGACACGCAGCTCACGGAGTCTGAAGCGCGGGACAGAATATCGTCCCAGTTTCCTCTTGACAAGAAAAGGGAGATGGCTGACCTGGTCATTGAAAATGATGGCTCGCTAGACGATCTTTACGCTGAGCTCGATAAGGTGATGACGCGCCCGCCCATTTATCGTGCCCCGTGGGTCACTGTCCTGCAGTGGTTCCCTCCTATTGGGCTTGTATGGGGGTTCTACGTATACTGGCGCGGAGCCAGGGCCAACAAGCTATGAGACGCTCAATATGAAGATCGGGAGCTGCTTGTGCTTTTGCTTTTGCTTCCGTTTACTCTTAAGCCTATTTATTTCTTTGCTCTCGATCAAAAATTAGTTCTGCAATTAATCGTTTCGCGAGTGCTAATGACTAGAGCTAAGAACCTGAAGTGACGGGATGGAGCGACTGCTCCGAACTCTGGCCTGTAACATTCAGCGGCGACTCATCTGGCCACGGCAGCGACAGATCTTTCTCTAGACGTTCCTCATAAGGCGGAATAAGCGCGGCCCACTCACTGGTTACCGGGTAGTTTTTCTCGAGGACATCAGGAGAGCGCAATAGGGATGTACGCAAGACTAACTGGCGCTTGCCATCGCGCGTCACCGATGTCCAGTATGTTGTCCCCCAGTGATCTGCTACTAACGGGCTTAGAGGCACCCATTCCTTGGCTCCCTCGGATCGGCTGTACGCAGCTCCAAGAAGGGTCTGAGGTAGATATGAGAGCTTTTGTGAGTCTTGGTACGCACTTCTCCGGACAAACCGTAGCACTTCGACCTGTCCTGGAGGGCTTATGTCACGGTTGAACAAGGAAGCGTTGTGAGGCAGCTCAAACTCGTACTCTATGCTCCCCAAATCGCATCGGGTGATCACAAGCTGCTTGTCTTGAAGCACGACTGGATATAGCTGTACACCATGCTCATACTGAATCCGTATCCCGCTGAATGCACGCTCGTCGACCGTACATGCTCTGTCGTAGTGTGACTGCATGAACTTTGTGTCCCATGTGCACGCACCAAGCGCCACAAACACGGCTAAAACGAACAACATAGTACAGTGGGTGCAAGAACAGCCAAATGTAAGGCTGTGAATATAAATACTGAATCCTCGGTTATACTATTTACCTGCGTAGGTGGCCACAAATGCATGTTTCGAGTAATTGTTTAACCAACTAACTCCCCGTCCATATTTACACCCACACTCCTACTAAGCTTGGCGCGAGTTCCTGTTTAGTACGAACCCTGGCCCAGGGACCGCTGGCGCACTATGGACTGTGCGCCATGGCTGCGCAGCTCTACGCGGGAGTTTTTGTACTCGTTCAGCCACACTAATGACGAGTATTTGCTGCTGGCTACTGATATGGCCTCAGTGTTCGAGGAGCGCTTGAATGCAGCTCAAATTGAGCGCCGTGGTGAGCAGCTAAACTGTCCGTTTGCTCTAGACTCGGAGCGCCAGAGAAAGGCCTTTGGTGAGGTGCTGGCCACCCTGCTGGCAGCCGAAACAGCCCTTTTCAACATCAATGTCGACAGCACCGTCGTTGTCCACGCAACAGAAGACGTTCCCTTCCATTGGCGATTCGAACTGTCCCGATTGGCGCCAGACAGATGTTCAGAGGTCTTTGCAATCTTCACGGCCAAGCTTTTTGGTGTTATAGATAACTTGGGTGCACACATTAGCCGGCTGGATGAGAGAATAGCTGATAGCAGCGCGCTAATACGCGGATTGGAGGGCGCAAACGCTCGTCAGATCCGCTACAATGTCCCCAAACCACTTGAGGCTGTGTACAATTCGGCGCTGAGCGCCTCTTTATATGCTCAAGACTCGCCTGATGCAATTGTGCTCGCTGAAAAGTATTGGCCCACAGGTACGGTCTCACTGGTAGAGAAGGCTGTAATTGAGGAAACGGATTCGGATGCAACCCACGAATCTCTAACAACAAGTAGCAGCGAAAATGTTTGGGCTGGGTCTACAAAACCCGGAGCCCATGAAGACACCTTCGGACACTAGCCGTCACAATCTGGATTCAAGGGTCGAAGGATACGGTGCACAGAACATTTACTACAAATAGTAGCCTGACTAAATTGCGCGCATTCGAATGCTCTCGGCTCGGGCTTAATACTTGCCTATCAGTGTGCCAAACTAACGAAGATTCCATTAGCACTTGCCATCCCTCAGACATTGTAGCAGACAGTGTCATCCTGGACCGCTTTGCTATGAAAGAGGCATCCTGTTGTTTCCCCAACTAATCTAGCTAACTTGCGCCAAACTGCTGATCTTAATGCATGCTGTTATGGCGTGTCAATTGATCGGACCGAAGTCAATGCGATCATACGTGGCCTGCAACGAAGCATTCAAGACACTTCAGGAGGCTGGATGCTTGACGGTGGGCACTGCCTACGCAGTGCTTCCGTTCGGTCCAGCAAGAGCGAGAGAGTTCACTACACTTTGATTCAGGATTATTGATACAGCGGAGCGAGCTGCTTTGGATGCTCTGTTAACAAGTCTACTGCGATGAAACTAGGATGCAAAGTATGTTAGTCTTAGCCAACAGATGCTCTAAAACGGCTCTAATGATGAGCATAGATTATTGAATGCAAGGCTCGTGAAGAAGCTAGAATTAAGGCACCCGGTTTTACTCTATTGGACGATCCTTGCTCGACTTAGTCGTGCAGGTTAGCCACCAGTTCCACGTAGTCGCTATCCCTGCGCGCCAGCTCAATGAGAAGTTGCCCCCAAGAAGATAAGAACTCGGGTGACTGAGGGCCGCCACGTGTAGACGCCTCAGCACGCTCGAAGGTGGCACGGCTCACGAGGTACCTGAACAGGGGCACATAGTAGGTTTTCAGCAGCTTGAAGACCGCTCTGTATGTGGTTGGCTTCGCGCTATAACCCAACAGCTCGAGGTCTTCAGGTGGGTGCTCGCGGCGCAGATGCCAGTCCACGAGAGCGGCGACATTTTCAACAAGCGTCTGCGACTTGTCGGGCGTGAGCACAGGTCTTATTATTTCCGGGTGAATTTTGGCTTGGGAGTTTCTTGAAGGTTGCTGCTGCCCATGAGTATTACGCCGTGAATCACTTGGTGCGTTCCAGCGCGACTTCTCGAGTTCCGGATCACGGCCTAGAGGCTTTTTGGAGCTTGGTGTATCTACATTTGCTACTTCAGCCATATTGTCATCGATTTCCATGGCCTCGGAAGTGGCGGATGGTGTGTCTCTGGCTGGTGCGACTTTGGCCGCGTTGATTTGCATGACATTGGCAGCCATTTCATCGCTTCGGCCCGTAAAGGCAGCAGCTACTGCGGGGACGTCGACATGGGTCTGCTGCTCGCTCTGCTCACTAAATTCATATTCGAACGAGGTGTCAAGGTCCATGAAACCGACGGTGCGCTGACGGATAGCCTCGAGGATCTGACCGGCAGACATGCTCTGTGTTTCGAGTGTCTCGAGGCGCTCTGCAAGCGCGCGGCTCCGCAAGTTGTGGTCATCAGACATTAGAATAGTAAGGTTGCGCCTGTGCTGCGCGTTGTACAAGCAGCAGTCGAGGATGGAGTCGTCTGCTTTGAGGCCTGGCACCAATGTTTCTGACTGGCGCTGGCCGCGCAGAACTGGCGCATCGACATCCTCGTAGGTCAGGGTCTTATTTATCCAATTGATGGCCTTGCGGGCCACGATTCCTGTGGCCGAGAACTTCTCGCGGTCCTTTATTCTGTCCAGCTCAACAAGGGTGGTCACTGGCAGCAGGATGTCAACGCTGTAGGCCCGCGCATGCTCATAAAGCTGCTCTATTAGTTCCAGCGCAGCAAGCACAGCACTTGTATCCAGGACAATTGTCGCCTTGCTTTGGGGCATCGCTTCGTTGGGCGCACCCCGAACACCGTGTTTTGGTTGTGGTTGTGGTTGTGGTGAGTCGGCCGCGTCAATGGCGGTGTCACATGACACTCGCAGCTGGCGCGGACCGCTGACCGCGCGCTGCTCATAGTGTTGGCTACCTCGGAGATCGAGCCAATGAGTTGGCTTCCTCTGCATGGCTTTGGTTCAGGGAAGTGGTTTACTTCAGAATGCTACTGAGAGAACCTGCTGCGCTCAGGGCGTGTCGCAGACGCATCTAACGCGCCGCGCATGTGCGAGCTGCCACGTTCCAGCCACGAAAACGTGGACTACGACTACGAAGTAATTTTTAAAAACGGCAATCTTGCAACCAACATTATTCACTTCTAGTCGTCTGACACACCTCAAGTCTAACTTCACGCGCAGCTCAGCCGGAAAACACGCGCTGCCCTCAGCGCTGCTTATCATTTATATTTATTGTGTAGCCCTTGCCCCGGCGCTTCTAAACGCGTCGTCGCGCTGCATGTTGTAATTAACGTGTGACATTACATCCACCAGGGCCCGACATGACGCTGGATTCGTGGCTGTCTCGCGCATCCTCGCCGGACCTGTCTCAATTGCCACCGCCGGCCAAACGCCAGCGTCATGAAAGGGCTGCTTCCGAGCCAGTCAACTTAAACCCCGCCTGCCGCCCGAAGTCGCGCGCGCTGCTCGAGCCGCCGCCCAAGTTCGGGCGCGAGATGGCCAAAACTCTGCTCAAGGAGACCTGGCCGCCTGAGTATTTGTTTGGCCGGCGCAGCCTGCAGGCCTGGTACTCATCGCGCGCGTTCTACGATCCTTCATATCCGTACTCGTTGGCCTGTCTCCCAGACTCGCCGCATTCCATTATCGGCCTGGAAACAGGCGAGATCCAGGTTGTGAAGTGCGGGTCTCGCGAGCTAGGGCTGCATGATCCGGCCGTGGGGCGGGCAGATGCGGTTTTGCGCGGCCCGGGGTACTCGAGGTCGCCAGTTTACGACATGGCTGCGCTCGGCAACGGGCGCATTATCTGCACCTCTGACAAGGGCATTCATAGCATGGATCTGAACAGTGACTCAACTGCGTCCCTCGTGGGCGGCGTTCTAGACGTCACTAATATCAGCATTCGGAGCAGCACGAGCACAGTCGTTGCATACGGCACTTCGTCAGGGTCCGTGGGTGTTGTTGACCTGCGTCAGCGCGTGCCCGAAGTTGCTCGTGAGTGGGCCGACGCGCATGCCGTGCTTGGTGGTCCGCGCGCCCAACGCGTGCGCCACGCAATCACTGCTGTTACCTTCAGTTCTGATACCATCTTGGCCACGGCCTCAAATGCAAACGAGTGTGTGAAGTTTTGGGACTTGCGAGCGAGCAGCCGCAAGCAGCCATTTCACACGACGGCCTCACGCAGTAGCTCCCGGCCTCGCAGCAGCGCCGAGGGCGGCATAATAGCTCTTGCGGGCTCCGTCACAGATCCTGAGCAAGCTCTGTGGGGCCTCACGCGCTCCGGCGAGCTGCTCAAGGTGGACCAAGGCTCATATCATCCTCAGTGTCGCCTCAACGTTCCCGGAATGCGCATGCAGTCGCTCTTCGCGTCAATCGATCTAATCCCCGGCCGCGCTGTAGTTGACCTGCCGAAAACAGGACATCGTGCACCTGAATGGCCATTGATTGCTTGCGGGGGCGAACGCGGAGTAACTCTTGTCACCGAGCCCAGCAACGCGGCGCGTCGAATGCGTGTCGACGCCTGTATGGCGTCGCGACTCCCTGCCGGCAGCGACGTGACCTCAGTAAAATGGCACCCTTATACGAACGAGCTCGTGGCCATATCAGAGGACAATGCGTGCAGGCTATGGGCTCTCCGGCCTTCGCACAGAATCCCGTCGCAGTTCTTGCCCACTCCTGTTTCTAGTGCCGCGTTGCAGCCAAGAATGACCAAAGTTGCAATGACCCCGATCGCCTTTTAACCTTTTGGAGCGTGGTGGATTGTTCAGCCTTTCGACTTATTTATTCATTTACTTATTTACATTTCATGTGCGGCCCAGCAAGGTCAGTAAAGTACAAGAACATTCCGGGAACGCGCCCACACGATTGTGTCGGAACTAACGTCCATAATGCCTTTACATCGCACCACCTGCACGCCGCTATTGATAAGGCGCACCAATTTGGGCCCCGTGATAGCTGTGCCATCGAAGTTCACCTTGCGGAGGTTTGGAAACGCCGAAATCATCCACTCGAAAGTGTCCTCGGGCAAAGCATGCATACCCGTGTATTGCAAAACGGTCAGGTTGGGAAACAGCTCGAATGCAGGGTCGCCCACGCGGGGCAAGCGCTCAGACTGGGTGAAGTATGACGAGTGGATCACAAGAGTTTCTAGCGAGCTACAGCACTGCCAGTTCCATAGCAGGTGCGGCAGTGTCACTTCTGCGAAAGATGACCGCTTCAGCTCGACAAACTTGAGACCCGCAGTGGCTCCAGGATTGCCTCCGGTCCACGGCGCCCCATTTAGCGGCATGAGTGCCCGCATACGGTAAGAGAAGTTGAGATCGTTCAGTGTCAGCGACTCTAGAGGACCGCAGAGCCGCGGCAATGGAGTCGGTGTGGCCTTGGCTGCAAGGCCCTCAGCTGTGAAGCCCAGCCTAGTGAGCCCAGTGTTAGAAGCTGCGGGATATAGGGTCGGCCAAAAGGAGGTAACAGCCCGATGCATTTCCAGCTCTTTGAGCGTCGGAATCGCCGCCAACGCCGACGCAAATGCTTCTGCGAGCACAGGCATTGCCGACTGGCCTACGATTTTCAAGATCTGCAGGTCACTGCATATCATCACAGGTATTTCGTGTACTGTTGGAGGGCGATGACGTGCTGTCGTCGTAACTTCAAGGACTTCAAGAGCAGGAAGGCTGCCAAGCGCCCAGGCGATATCGCGGTCAGGCGAGTCCGACTTTATGCAAAGAGTTTGAAGACTAGTCAACTGCTGCGCCTTAGGAGCGCGAAGCATTTTTAAAAGGGGCTCGTGTGCGGTTGGTGCGCGTGTGTTGCAGTGAAGCCGCCGTATTCGCGCAGCGTGCGACGTAGACGCGAAGAGCGTCTCCAGGGCTGCATTAGGATCCTTCAGCACTACCCTCTGCATACTGATATCAATGTACCCCCTGTGCGCCGCTCTATTCGCATAGCGCAGCAATGTTTTAGCCGGAAGGACCACAAGCTGCTCATTCACCGAGGTATCAAAGTCGAGTTGCGACCAGAACCGAGGCTCGGCATATAGCGTGTCACGCCAGAGACGTGACACACCGGCCAAGCGCACCCTCTGCTTCAGTGTGAGCTGCTGCAAAATAAGGACAAGCAGCTCATGCGGCAGCCGCTTCACGAAATCGACACGCGCCTGTGACTTTTCGGCCACCTCGGCCGCCAGCTTCGCACTACAGCTGCGCAACTGCTTCTCGATCATTGCCTCGACCGCTGGCTGTGGACGCTGGATGGCAACGAGCGCTTTTCTGTAGACTCGCACTGCCCCAGCCATCTTTCCCGGAATCTGTTGCATGATCTTACCCAATCTCAGATACCCACGCGCGTCGTGTGGTTGCAGCTGAATCATGAATGCTGCCGACCTGCGCGCACGCGCCCACAAACCGAGCTTTTCATGCAGGGCCGCTAGCAGGTCATAAACAACAAACTGGTCTTCGCGCGTGAATTGCTTGATCTTAGGGCTTAGCACATTAGACTCGAGGATTTCCAACGCTAAGCTGTACTTTTGCCGCTGATAGAGCGTACGCGCGCGCACGACAGCATCGCTCATGGCTTGCCGTGTGCAATGCCGACACGGTGAGACGCGGAACGTTTCGAGATCACAGTTGTAAGCATCGCGTTAAACTGGGGTTAGGGGACGTGCCACCATGATGCAGGCCCGCAGGCCTGCATCATGCGAAAAGAAGCTTCAGTTGTTACCTGCGGTCTTCTGGCAGTTGGTAGTTCCAGTTGGCAGTTCTATGAAAGAAAGCATCTATTGTCTAGCACATTGTCTAGCATTCGCGCACTGCATGGTGTTTGCCTTGTCTGGGGCCCAAAACAATAAGCCATGAATGACTTCTTGCCTAAAAGCATCACTGTAAATGGCAGCACCTTTCAGTAGCGAGCTGGACAACGCAACAATAGTTAAGAATGAGAGTAGCGTGCAGGAAAATGAGAAGGGATCATTGAGTTGAGCGCGGAATCGTGGGGCAACTTTTTTTACATGGGCGTACCAGCGTCCGTTTTAATATGTTACACTTAAATGCATGCTCCGCAAATCATTTCTTGGGCAGCCTGTACTTTCCATCCTCGAGCCATAACATCTCCTCGTCCACCATAGCAAGCAAGTAGCCCTCCAGCTCCTGTTTTGTCTTGACATAGGGATCTTCGTTGGGCACGAACAGCACAAGGAAGGAGTGGATCTTCTCCAATGGCAAAGCTCCGAGGTTAGTGAGCATACCCTTGATATAGCTCCAATACACCTGCATGTCTTCGAACGGATCTCGAGCAGGTTTTTTCGACGTCGTAGCATTTCCAAGAGCAGTCGATGTGACAATCTGTGTGTGGGACTTTTCCTGAGCTTCCATTTCATCGCGTGTCTCCAGGATCTTGTATTCCTCGCCATTCGTGCCTATGACGCCTTGAGATACCCAGAACTGAATGGCTGCTAGCAACGAAGGTTCGTCCAGCCGCGTGAGGCTCAGCAAGTCGGCCAGCGCCAAAGACTTGGCTGTTGCATCTCCGAACGCTGATATAAGAATTGCCTGCTCGGGCTCGACTACGAGATCCAGCTTGCGATCGCTCAGCTCGATCTCGAGGCTGACACGGCCTCTATGAGGTAGCCACTCGAGTGCTAGAGACTCGTGGCCATCTATACTTTGATAACGCTGCGCATACTCTTGCATTTGCTGTTCCACAGAGGGCGGCAGCTGAAGAGGCGGCCCGCTTCCCGCATTGAGAGCAGGCCAGTACAACCTGCTAAGCACAACCCCGGATACTGCTTTGAGCTCGGGATGATTTTCATGTATTTGTGCTGCTGTTTCATGGCTGTAGCGCATGTCCGCGAGCATTACACCAATTTTGTGAAGGTGCGATTCACCGAATCGTTGGGCAAGATGTGTGTAGTGCTGCTCGAGCTTGCTCAGGGTGTCTGTACTGGAGGAGTCAAACGAGGCGTTGAGAAGCTCGTTTCCGTAGAGAGTACCGAACTGCTTGACAAAGACTTCTTTGTTGTCGTAAAGGTCGATGAGGGTCGCAACGCTGTCGGCGACCTGCTTCTTGACAAAGTCAGCCGGCGCGTCTACTGGATCGGGCCTCCATTCGTCAAATCCACTACAGCCCTTGGGAACGGTGTGCACTTTGGGCTGTTCCTCGAGCTCCTGCGAGAGGAAGGCCAGTGCTGATTGCGGCACTCCAAAGAGACCCTCTGAAATGACTACGCTCGTGTCCGCGCGCTCCTTCAGTACTTGCTGGATGGGCTCGCTCACTTGCTCAAGCAGGACGCCCTGTGGGTCCAGTAGCGAGAATCCCTTAATGGTCTGCAGGTACATGTCGATGATCTCAACAGTGTCGGCTCCGCCGTTGAGCAGTCTTTCACGGCATTGTTGAGAGAAGACACACACTGCTTCATTGCGCAGCTGAGGCGTCGTGAGAGTGCGTCGCAAGTCCTCAAGTCCGTCGTGGTTGGCGGTAGCAACAATGTGATACAGCTCGTTAATGCGCAGGCGAGCTAGTGACTCCCAAGCCAGCGCATGCAAAGCCTGCTTCGGGACAATCGACTTGGGTCCATTTTGCGGCTGCAGCACCGACTCCACGTAGTCAATGAGTTCCTTCTGCAGCCAATGCTCGATGTGCTCGTAGACTTGGCCGCCATAACGGCGCGCAAAATGCGTGCTAACATGTTCCGCGATTTCCAGAGGTATGCGCTGCGCCAGCACAGCGTTCACCTCGTCGTCAAGGCCCGTCTCGCTCATGGCCCGCAGGCGCTGCACATGTTTGTGCAGCGGCTCCTGCGCCAGGGCCTCGATTATCGGCTCCCAGTCCACTGAGTCTCGCACCACAGCAGCAAACATCCGCCGGGTTGACTCCACCCCCCCTGAGGTGAGGATAGGAACCAGCTGGGGCGGCATAACCACGCGCTTCCACAGCTGCAGCGCCGCGGCCAACACCTCCAGAGGCTGTCGGCGCGGCTCAACCCCCCTAAGCTGAGTGATGCATTGTCTGCGGGCATAATCGGCATGCTGGTCCACAAACAGCACCTCCACAAGTTGCAGCTCGGCGGCGTCCATGGCGCCGAGCGTGGCCATCACCGCCTCGAGCTCGGGTTCCGCATAGGACTCCTCATGTACGTACCTGAGAAGCAGCTCCACAATTCGCTCACTTGTTTCGCTCGCGGAGGGCATCTCAACCCCGTCCAGCCGCGCACGCTCCACGGTTAACTCCGCAGCTCGGTCCTGGCAATCGATGGTCTGGATGTTTAGGGCCGGCCAGTCAGTCTGACATTCGACCTGTTGTTATTAGTCAGTTCTGTCAACAAGCATGCACGCGTCCTCTGCCACTGCGGAGTTGTGTGCTTTCAAAGGGCCCTTGATTCTATGAATTGGGCACCCGTGATACGCGTGGCGTCTACGAGTGGCCAGCAATGGGGCTCGCTGAACATAGTCGATGAGTCCGTTGTAGAATGGAGACGTTTCGGGGCCATGTACCGGCGTTACACCATGCCATGTCCCGTGCAGGACGCCCTGTTCACGCGTTTCGCCCACGCCAGAGACCCCAGCGAGACGTGGGTTGTAATTGTCTGCCGAGACCGGCTCGTGCACAGCTACGCCACGAAGTCTGGCGAGCACTACGTAGTCGGCATCACTTTCGTTCCCCAGACCGTCCTCATATGTCCAGAACAAGGAGTGTTATTCACGTCCACATCACCGTCCCACCCTTCGCAGCTATTGCATTTGCTGCAGGGTCCTGAAGAGTTACTGGGCTCTGTCGTTCCTGCCTCGGTCTGCGCCCCTCTGAGCATATCCGACCGCGTCCTGTTCTTCAACGAGCACTACGCTGTCGTATGGGATTCTGAAAAGACGCAGGTCCGTGCATACACGGTGCGGTTTATCCACAGCCGACTGTCAAGGCCGGGAAGCGCGCAGGCGTCGGTCTCAGCAGGATCTGGCGTCACATCTGCTGGCTCTGCCACGCCGTCGTCCCTTTCTACGGGATCACTGTCTCTCGAATCTTTAAACAAGGTCGCAGTAATCCAACTCGTACGGGAGTGGCGTCAAGGAGCTGTGGGTCGGATTTTCAGTCAACAGCTAGATGCACCAGCCGCGAAGATGCGCATGATTGTGGTCCATGATCCCGTCGAGGAGGCTCTGTTTGCCTATTGTGATGGCGAGCTCATCAGACATAGTGATGTAGCCTATGCTTGTCCTATTGCCGGCATCCGACGATTTCCGGGGGTCGTCATGGCTTTCAAAGACACTCTGCAGTTTGCGTTCCTGCTCTTTCCACAGACTCCAGTGTTGGGAATCCCGTTGCCGAAACAGTGCAATGGTTTATCTATCACTGGCCTAGAGTCTGATCCTAGGGCTAACTGGATGGATGTTGAAGTGGGCTCCGGCAAATCATACCGTTTACGACTCGTCGCTTCATTCGACAATTTGGTTGGCACATGTATAGGCATTGTTCAGGATGTTTTAGGGCCAGTAGAGACCGCTTTCTGGTTAGCCAGTCTTCTTGCTCAAAGACGGCACACAAATGATTACTGGGAAGCGTTTGAGGAGACCATGGATGCCCTCTCGCAAGAAATCGATGCCACACAGGTATCTCACCTTGTTAGTTGTTTACACCTCCTGCGTGAGGAATACACACTTGCCTCGGGTAGCGAAGAGGTGGTACGTCAATTGGGCCACCTGATTCGGCGCTACATTGGCGCGTGGGGTCCTAACTGGGTCGATTATTACGGATCTTCGGCAATGGAGTCCTCTTATGATGTTCCACGCACTATGGAGTCGCCTCCAAACATTTATTCGGCTCTGATAGCTACGATGCAGTCTCAAAATGGGCAGCATCATTACCCGGATATTACGACTCACAGCTTAGCATTTCCAAAAACACGGGCCCTGCTTGCCTTCTTCCGGTTGCTAGGTGTTGAAACGCCAATAGAAGACATGCGGCACTACCTAAAGCAGCACTTGTCCGGAAACAAGCTGGTAGAGCTCGCGCCTGCTATCCAGATATGTGTCATGGAGGTCGCCGAGTATCTTGATTTTCAGCTCGACGGTGATGTCGAATCGCCGCGTAGTTTGTACGATAATGCGGGCATGTTGGGGAACAGACCCCCTCCTCGTATTTCCGAAAATTTGGAATCAAGAGTAGACAACATCGCACAGGCTTTGTTTCCTCTAGACAGAAGATTTCATGAGGCGCAACGGCTTCTACAGACAAAAGAAGCACAGCAATGCGCTTTCGGTGCCTTTTATGACCCAGAACTCATTAGTGATCACGAAATAGCACACTTACAATCACAGTGGGGTCGTGCCTTGGCCGAGCGAGCTTTAGCATCTGCATTTGGGCGTGCCGCAATTGAGCTTGGTAGCCGGAATCCTGTCGTCTGGGAGCAGCTGGAAGTTCCTACAATCGACTTCAGCGGTGAGTGTACGGTCACAGGGCTCAGCATCCCGCCTTACTTCAAGTCGTTAGAGCAGGTGTCAGCTCAGGCGCCATGGGGTCTTTTCGCCCATGGCGCAGCTTTGGGTCTGTCAGTTCGTCCAGACAGTCCCGGAGTCAACAGCCTGTGGGTGATAACGTCCGCGAGACTCAAATCGGCAAGCGCTGAGCTCTATGCTGGCTTGGTTTTTGGAATGGGTCTTTCTGGTCATCTTGCAGGGCTTGAAGAATGGCAATTCTACGAGTCTCTAGTGAGCTCCAATTCGCGTGGTACAGTTGCAGCTCTGCTTGGAGTTGCAGCGAGCAAGCGCGGAAGCCGAGATTCCAAGCTCACGAAAGTATTCTCAGTACATATTCGCGCACTTCTTCCTGAGCCGGCTAGGTCAGAGCCCTTGGTGGGACCCGAGGAAGAAAGAGCCGCAATTATATCGCTGGGTTTATTATACCAAGGAAAAGGGGTGAGGCACCTCACCGAAGTTCTAAGCCGTGAGATATTAAGCACACAGAGGCAAGAAGTCCTGGGTTCGCCTGGGAATCGAAGAATGTCGAATGAAGCAGATGATATGGAGCAGTTAGATGGCTCGCATTCGCCCTCCACTGATGATGAAGACTATAACTTGGCAGTGGGCTTGGCTTTGGGTCTCATCAATAGCGGCAAGGCTAATCTTGGGCAACTTCTTCCGCTCGTGACTCGGGCAAGAGACCGCACTTCCTTTTCCCCTGGAATAGTCAACGGTGCATTGTGTGCCCTTCTACTTTGTTATGTCGGCAGTAATGCGCACTTAGTGGCTGCGCAAATTCAACTACCTTCGTCACAAAGAGCGGCTATCTATAGTACGCCTAGTGCTGTGTTCACGAAGGCGCTAGTACGCCATCTCATTATGTGGGATCAGATGGTGGCGACAAATGAATGGGTATTGGCACAAGTCCCTCCCGCAATGCGTCCCGGGAGTGGCGAGGTGAGTGAGATTGAGGGACTATGGTATATCAACGCTCTGGGTGGTGTACTAACGGCACTAGCGCTTCGGCACACGGCCACGAATGATGAACAGGTAGTGGGCATTTTGCTTGACTTCATTGAATCGGTATTCTACCCCGAATATGCGCGGTTGCTTGGAAGTCTTTCGGAGAAAGATGACGTGCAGGAGAAACGCGTGAGTTATGATAGTGTTCAGGCCGCAAAAAGTGTTGCGAGGCTTATAAGTGCCCTTTGTCTTGCTGTTGCAGCAACAGCAGCGGGTTCAGGTAACATCAGAGTGTTACAGGTGCTCCGGGTGGCATACCAGATTGGCCCCCAGGTACAAGCGAGTGAAAGGCCGCGTTCAGCGTTGGTGGAAGGCTTAGGAATCGACCCAGTAGGTATTTCGGAGGCGATTGGATGGCTCTTCATGGGGGGTGGCCAATGGTCTTTCCGAAGTGATCCGGAAAGCGTTGGGCTCCTTGCATGCGTTTCGTTTTTGCCTCTAATTGGTGGGCCTGGGATCAAGGCCGAAAGCTGGTATCATCTCAAATTTCTCTGGGTGCTTGTAGCAGAGCGCCGGTGCCTTCATGTGGCCTCCGATCCCACAGAAAAGGCTCAAGTTGAGATCATATTCAAATCTGGTGAAGTTAGGCCAGCTCAGATCCCGACGCTGTTGCCGCCTCTTTCTGAACTTCAAGAAGTGCGAGTCGTTGACGAGAGGTACCGGCCATTCACAACCTCAGATATTCCTTCTCTTGCTAGCGGTCTTCCTTTAGTGCGAAATTCGGGGCCTCAAGATACTCTTGGCGCCCATCTTGTTAAGAGCAAGCAGATGCCTACGCGGAGTCTCGGTGGGGGTCGAGACCTGAGAAATGTTGCCAAAACTGCTCTTGAAGTCATGCATTATGCGGCGAAGCACAAGGCATCAGTTTCCCATGTCGAGGCGTTGCGGCTCCTACTGGCTTTCGGAGAAAACTGGCCTGCCACAGAAAACAGTCGCATTGTTAAAACGAAAGACTGCGAACAACTAAAGCTGTCAATGTGGCGCAGATTAACCAACACTTTTTGAAGGTGTGTGCTGCTGCGAGCCTAGTCGAACCCTTAGCGTTTGTTCAATTTATGTGTGGATATAGTAATTGTTAGTGAATAGCTTTTGCTCGGCTACTAGGTTTAGTTTGTTTATAGACACAGCACAGCAGGCGAATTGTGCGAACGGCGGTTGTGGCCTCTGTCCCCAAGCCCTGGCTGTGAGGCGCAAGTTCGCATTGCGATTACGTGCAGCGCGTGCAGAGAGGGCCCCCCCATATCGCGCGACCTAACCCCACATAGCCACCCCGCCACGCATTATAAGGATGGCGTTAAGTCATCTCAGACGCTTCATCTACCAACCGCATCGAACCATGTCCTCGAAATATATTGTCAGACTGAACCCAAACAGCACTGCGGAGGACCTGCAGAGCGCAGTGAAGTCCTTCGAGGAGCATGGTGGCAAAGTGACGCATGAACACACTCTGTTTAAGGGCTTCACTGGCGAGCTTCCCGAGGGCAAGGCCTCTACTTTTGAGGCACACCCCCACGTCGAGGCAATTGAAAAGGACCAGAAGGTCTCGATTCAGTAAGCCTGCTGCACGCGCTCGTCTCTTTCCGTTACGGCACCAGTAGCAACTACCTCTGTGGTGCCTATTAAAAGGAGCCATCGGCAGGGCAGTCTCTCGAAATAACTATAGTGTATTCGTTATCATTTTTTTTCATACTTTCAGTACTTTTCGCGCGTCGTCGTCGCGAGCCGGCCATTTCGATGCGGCCCTGCGCATAGGCGCGACTTACATCGAGCATTGCCTCAGATTTATTTCACCTGGGCAAGCCTTTTACGCTCTACAGTCGTTGTCGAGTCATCTTGTCTACAGTTAGTGACGCTGAACCTTGTTTCTGATGTGGGTAACGAGCGCACTCTATTTGTTGGGCGTCGTTGAGGTGAGGTTTGACAGGATACTTCTGATTGCTAAGTTTATTCCGATCAGATAGGGATAGAGTTTATACAGTATATCGCTGCTGAAGGCAGATAGGTCTCTACTTACTTGTCTTCGCGGCCTAAGTATTTCAGTTTCTGACGCAGCAACTTAATGCGGAGAGCCCGCGTGAAAGCGAGTCGACTCAATTCTAAAGATCAGCTTGCATAAGTCTTGAAGGTAACAGGCTCGCCGAATTAAACCCTTTGGTGCCCATTTTTATGTATCTTGAGGCTCTTCCCCCTCATGGTGCTTGACGCGCGGACCCTGACAAATTATTCCGCTACACACCAAAACCGCCTTGATGTCGGACAGTGAAGGTGAGGACGAGGTTAAGGACTGGCGCTTGCTTGATGCACAAGTATTGAAACGGGGTGAGAAAGATCACGCTCCCGATGGCACGCTGGCGCAGCAGAGCGTCTTGCAGGCAAGTCGCGAAGCCATGTATGGCGCGATAGGGAAACCAACGTCCACGGCGGTAAAAAACACGGTGTCCGCCGATTGGTGCCCAGAAAAGCAGCTAGCCGTTGTTAGACAGGCGCGTGGTAACTTCTTCAATAGTATGGGCTGGGCCGACCGGGACGCTTCCTATCTTCTTCCTGAAGAAGTGCTGTATCTCGCACAGCGAGGAACTCTTGTGTGTTACTTCAACGGAGTCGCGCTTTCCCTTCAGGGTGTTATGTCACATTGTCTCGCTTTTGTCGGCATTGAGCGGCTGCAGGTTTATAACCATCTGAAGCGCCTTGGGTACGTGGTGCGAAGGCCAGTATTTGATTGCCCTCCGCAAGATCCGCAACAAGAGAGTTTCTGTGCGCCACATAGTCTTTTGTGGGCAATCTGTGGTCGTCAGTTTTCGAAGCTTGCCTGGAAGCCGTTTTACACGTCATATTCCTCTGTTTTAGCGGATATGCAGATAGTGCGTCAGCGAGGACCTTTCGCGTACTCGAACGAAGGTGACCTCGACTTTTACGTATGGAAGCCTTCCACGCGTTTCAAGAAATCACAGCCGCCGGTGCCCGACTTCCGTGTCCGCGTCGTCTCTGCCGATGAAAGTGTGCCGTCACTACGCCAAATAGGGAGCACTATGGGGCTGGCCCCCATTACTCCAAGCCGACGAGGCTCACCTATTATGAGAATGAAAGAGGGATACCGCAGCTTCCTTTACGCGGTAGTGGATAACTCGGTCATCGGTTTTGTGCGGGTTGCGGAGACTTTCACGGAACCGTTAATTAATGAGCCGACACGTTCCTGATTGCAATGGCGAGGTCAACAACGCTTTTAGTTCATCAGTGTCTTTCTACCATCACGGAGGAATAGGCGCTCACCGACGTTGTAATGCCTTGAAGCTTTCAGGCTCTTTTCATCAATGGTGAAAACGTTTCTTTGCGCATTACGCCCCAGTTCAGCCCTCTGAGAACGCTATATCAGACAGTTTCTGGGACTCACGCAGCTCAATCTGTACATACACTCAAGCTTTTTATAGACGTGATTCACTGCGAATCTCCGTTAATCACTGTTTCATTAAACACATATTAATGGACCTTATGTACATGAGCTATGGTAAGTGTGAAGTCTCATGCTCAATCGCGATTTCTGGCTGGAGAGAATCGCGAGAGAACTATGGGTTTCACCGTGTAGGCTTTCAAAGCATCCCTAAATTGCTTTACATTTCGCACCGCGCTCCAATCCGGCATTGGACTTGGCCCTTCGACATAGGTGAGTGTGAGCGCCTTCTTCGCTCCGCTCACTACACGCATATTTGCGTGAATCCACCACCAGTCGCGGCTCTTTTCAGGATCCATAACAAGCACGGCAAACTCCGCGTGCTGGAAAGGAGGACCTCTACGATACAACAGGAGGTCCACACCAAATTTGACTCCTGCGCGCACACACCAGCCTTGAGAGCGGTAATAATGATAGGCAACATATTCGCGCCATGCTTCCGGTGAGGGAATCAACTCGTGCAACAACTGCGAAATGGATCCAGGCCCTTCCACAGCAAGAACCCCAAGCCCCAACCCGAGAAAAATGGATTCTGGTGGTGTGAGATGCAAGTACTCAAGCCGAACGATGGTGTCTCCGCGTACTAATTGTCGGTCTTCTTCTCTTATACCCACATCTTCGCCTTGTGGCGGTTGTGTAACTTCTGGTAAGGGGAGAGGGTCTACCGTGAGCCCTTCCCTTCGCCTCTTTTCCGCCAATTCTTGTCTTTGAGCTAGTTCACGCTCATGCTTGAACTGACGCCGCTTAGCCCGCCGCAGCTCTGTGATTTCTTCGAGCGTGAGCTCTCCGCCGTCTAGACCTAACCTTCTAGCCGTGCGGCCAAACCATGAGGGTTCACTACGACTCAAAGTACCCTTGCCAAAAAACCCCTGCTGCCAAAGAGCCATCGCTGACGCGGGGCAGTCCACGCGAACGCCTGATATCCCATCCTCGTTTTGTATCCTACCTGTATGCCTTGTTTGTTTCGGTTTAGCGCCAAACACGAGTCGGTACAGAAAGTATATGACTGAAACGGGATTGTGCAAAATTACAGGCGGAAGCGGCTGAACCTCGTAAGGCAAAGGAAGTAAGTATACATCGTTGATCTTTTTGTTGTATCCTTTCATTTCATTGTTAAATTACCCAAGTCTATATCGTTAGTTAGCATCAGATACCGTTGTAGTCTTTCAAAATATTCTCCCATTAAGTTCCCCCCGGGACCGCTCCCAGGAAAGGTCAAGTCTAGGTTGAATATCATCATCTTACTTACCTCTAAAGTGATCCAGAAGTTCTCCTCTTGAGACACTACGCTTACACGCGAAAGAGTGAAGACGAGTCTTAAGTGTGTGTGGTAGTGTAGAGAGAGGAGAGAACAAAACCGTCGAAAGTTTTCAGGACGACCCAGCAGCATCACGTGTGATGCGGGATGACGAAGATGACGCTTTTCCGTCTCCCACCACCACATCTGCAGACTACATACACATGCAAAACAATTTACAGCTGCTGGATCTATGCAGTGTCATGTCACAATTCTCTATATCGATGAGCTGGCTGCCTTTCTTACAACTTCCGATAATTTTACCGATACAAAACCATTCTTTTATCCCGTCGCCAGCTGTTACTCTGGCTTATCTTCCTCAAGAAAATACACTCAAAACCTATCTGTGGTTAATTGAGGACTAATTGTTTCCCGCTTCGATTTTCTGTGTCAATCGACTTCTCAATGATGTCAAAGTCGAATTAGGCGGCTAGCTTCTTATTTCACTTAGCGCATTTATTTTGCGCATCAAAGCAACGATAAACGTACCGGGTCTAGAGTCAAATTGTAATGAGTAGTGGATTTTAGTACGAGCCCGCACTGGTGGTACAGTACCATGAAGTAATCTAGCCGTACGGTATCAGCAGGTGGCACAACTTCACACACCCGGCGCACTTCAAATTCCGCACGATACTGTCATATCATCTTCTGCAAGCTTTGGTTAACTGCGAGAGGACATGTTCAAATTCCGCATGATACTGTCAATTCATTTTTGCTAGCACTGTTAGCTACGACAGGACATGTTCAAAACCCGCATGATACCGCTAAGTGGCAGCTCACTTGGAGAAACACATTGATCTGTAATCTTAGTGAGTTGGTGTCAGGCCCGAGTAAATTTGACGGCATTCGATTTATCACCAAATATGTATTTTTCAACGACGTACAAGCGAGCGGCGCAACCGTTCTGGAAATCACATACTTGTCTTCAAATATAAACAAGAAAGGTCTTGCAATGCAGAAAACTGCTATAGAAGCGATTCAAACCTCCAAACGAGCTACTACAATGACCTCATCGGCGTTCGATCGTCAAATGCAGCACTTTCCCAGTGAGTAGGGTTTTTGTCAGCTCGACCAATCAAAAGTGTTTATTGTATGACTAATTTTACTGCATTGTTAAATTAAACATGAATTCATGTAAATTGATAAAATAGTTTTTAACTTAATTACTAATGGTTCGATTTCGTGTGCTATTGTTTTTTTTGTAATTCTGCCCCTGGCAGTGTCACCACGAGGAACTCGTTAGTCAAGATCATTCGCATTCAATGAATTTGCTGATAACTCCTATTGTATTTTCATATAATTGTTTTGCCACTGTCACTACAAATAACTTTTTAGTCAACATCATTCGCATTCGACGACGGATGCCCACGTCTTATTGGATTTTTCTGTAACTTTTTAATGGAGGTTTGGCCGAAAGTAACTCGTTAGTCACAATCATTGGTATTTTTGACGTCTTAGTGGATTTTTCTGTAACTATTTAATGGAAGTTTCGCCTGAAATAACTCGTTAGTCACGATATTTGGTATTTCTGACGTATGTATAGAAAAACTCCCTCGCCTTAATGGATCAATCCTAAAAATATTCCAGAGAAGTGTAGGCACGAGCATTCGTTAGTGGTGCATCATCGGTACTGGACGTTGTGTGTCTAAATAGATTGAACCCCGGGTCAGAAGAAAGAGCAGCACTGAGTCGATCCTCGGCATTATGGGTCCATGAGTAAGTGTTAATGTAATGTTATGGTCCTTCTGCAGTTTGTGCGAAGGAAGCTGCTTGCGTGATAGGCGACGAAGCGCCGTGGGGGGCGAAGCTACCCCACATCCATGGTGGCCAGCCGCAGCATTGCTTGCTATTCTGCTCCGGGCAAGTTCTTGCGCTCACGTTTGTCACACAAATACGTGGGCACATGTAGTCGTACAAATCACGGCACGGACACGATGATAACGCCATCAATGCACCAGCGCCGTATCCACTCGGGCTGCTCATATGCGGTGACAGCTACGGGCTCAGCTGGCTGCTTGTCGATTAGGACGCGCGAGTCTATGAGTCAACAACTTAATTCGGTGTACACGCTCCTTTTAAGTCTGAGACAAGCTTTGCGCTCCCATAATGGAATGGCCAAGATTTATGGTGAAACTTTTGTGCTGGTTTGATGTCATTTTAACCCCCTTTGGCGCTCTCTCCATGTAAAGAGCTCAAATTCCTCGAAGTTGAGCACCCGATGAGTTGAGAACCGCGTGCTAGCGAGGTTTGTGTACGAGATGAGCTTTGACATTGATTGAAATGGTGATTGGCCACGGATATGAGACCGCTTGCCAAGTTAACGTATCCAGAGCTAAATATGCACAGGATAAGTAAGCTAAACAGGCAACGTAGTTGAAAGACGTAGTGGTTGTAGAAGGAAGGTTAGCCATTACTTCTCAGTAGGTCAACCGAGATTATACCAATCCATAAATCAACGGATGGAAGCTATGTAGGTTAACTCATTGGCGCGACAAACACTGTGGCGACATTGCTAATAATGCCGAAACCTACGACTGGACAGTGAAACTCATGACAGAACGAGCGACAGAGTAGACATATCGTAGCCACTGCGGCACCTAGTTGAAATTGGTAAAAGCCGAGAGAGTTTGATCGGCGATGACGTCTTTCACACTGTCTCCAAACCCGGGAGCCGTGTTCATCATTCATCGCCACAAGCAATGAACCAAAAAGTCATTTTTACTCACTGATACCTCCTTTCCTGTCTACGTCTGTGTCTCCTCAAGCACTGATTCACAGGGACACTGCCCTTGCTCTGCTAAGGAAAAATGCATGCAAAAAGGATTCTTTTACAAACAGTATTCCCAAGAATGTTTCGCTCCCGCAAAAATGGTTCGCTTCCAAAAAAGAGCAGTCGAATGGAAGCTGAGGAGTCAGCGGGGTCTATTCTACCGTCGTCAGCCTGTAGGCTGGAAGCCAAGGTAAGGTAAAGAAGCCTGTGGATTAGAGCCGGACTTTTTTAGTTTGATGATTTTTGATACACCGAAAGACCGACGTGAGGCCGCCCGCAAGAGCATTCCCCGTCTCAAACAGCCGCTGGCCAGCATGATTTTCAGGAATGGCCGGTACTCAATGAGACCTATGGAGAGCACAAGACGAGCCTCCAAAGCGTTCCTTTTTGGGCGCGCTTTAGTCGTTTTTAGTGGAAATAACATGTCACCGGCAAGACCTCCAACATACTCTTCTCAAAAATTCGCGAACATGACATATGGGTTACGTGTTGACGACATTGCCTTCCCGTCGTGTGTGTCCAGGTCTTTCATTGAAAGTAGTAGCGCGAGCTCTGTTTCACCAGTCATAAATGAGTCAGACGATGTATTGCCGAACCAACAGAACATGTTAGTCAGTCGACATCGCTTACGAAGGCACTGAGAACGTTTTTCCAAACCCTTAAGAGAGGTTTAATCAGAAGTTTATCAGCATCGTCAAAAATTTTCATAAGCTCGCAAATCCAATTCATAAGCCTCTGGTTAGTAAGTCCGGATTACCAACAAAAGGGTCAGTGCACTTATTATGCATTGATTACAAAAAAGCAAATAAGTTTGCATTTGGTCATCAAACAATCAGCATATTGGCAATATCACGGAGAAGTTTTTGCAAGTCTCACATCAACCATTACCGCTGCTCAAGGCACGAGGTGCCCTTGAGATGACTAATAAGTTGGGCAATCAAGTGAGCCCGGGACCATTTCACACGGCATTTGCGAAATGGTCTCGAACTCGTTAATAAGGATGTAGTCAGTATTGCCAAGACCATTTGTAGCATAGTGCCCGTCACTCGCTCGCAGTCTTTGCCAGATAGTCTTCGTAACAAAGCGTTACAAAACAAAACACTGAGGCTATGTCCGACAGGTAACAATTGTGTGTGGTGGTTGATGTATCCACTGCACAGATAGTGCGAGTCTAGCAAAGGAATATGCCAGATTTCTTACCTGCACGATTGTTGAGACGTCGCACCTTCGAAAGTTCCCTCAAAACGAGAGAGGCAACGCAGTGAAGCCTGCAAGAGCGTATTGCTGCGGTCGGCGGCGAAGGAAGTCAAAGTACAACCCAAGAGCACCGCTCAAAAGCGTTTTGCCGCATTCAAGGCAGCGAATGGCATGGATTCGCCACTCAATAGAATTTCCACGAGGGTCTGACTCGCGCCATGGCCATTGTACCCTGTCGTTCGGGCGCAGCCCTCACAAAGCGCCAAAAGCGCCTCTGTGGTGGTGAGGTGGCAAGTTTGAGGTGACGTGTGGGGGGTGTCATTGAGCGCGTCGCACTCACGTGACACTAAAGCCAAGGGAGGAGGCGGAAGCAACACACTCGTTCGATATGCATCATCAATGTGAACTTTAAATAACAAAGAGCACACTGCGGCATGTAGATTGCAGTGAATAAATCAAGAAGCTGTGCTACTTTGCTGCATAACTATGCGGCAGGCCTATAATATGGGTACATGATGGGAGTGATACCCACGTCTGGGATCTTGGATCCTAGTTTACAAAGACGGGTCGCTTGCAAGGTGTGCTTCGAAAAGCGGCCGGCTGCTTTCGCTTGTTTGCTGCCGTATGGGCCGCCATAATAAATGTTGGCGGGAAAGAAATTACAATTTTCGAAACGAAATGAATAAATAAGGTAAACCCATGCTGCTATTGATCGAGGCTATCGTCGTCGTCCTCGTCGTCGTCCTCGTCGAGGTTGCGTGTTCGATCATCGTCATCATCGTCGTCGTCGTCCTCCTCTTCATCAGGCTCAACGGCAACGCGTTTAACCAAGATCTGCACGATGTCCTGCCACTCCCGCATGCCGCCCATTCCAATGTCTCCGCAAACGAGGACCTTCTCGACAGGCTTCAGAATCTCCACAAAGGGATAGAACTCTTTCATTACCTGGAAATGTCGCTTCGTCACCGGATTGGTGTACATATGAGTGTTCATGGCGGGCGCGAGCAGAATGGGGACCTCTGGGTTCCAGACGCGGAATATGGACGTGAGCAGGTTATCGCAAATGCCGTATGTGAACTTGGCCAGCGTGTTGGCCGAGCATGGGGCGACAAGCAAGATGTCGGCCCAGCGCCGCAACTTGATGTGCAGCTGCTGGTCGCTCTGTGATTCCACTGCGCCACGGGCCTGACGCGAGCGCCACTCATCCTTGTCATACCACACATTCATATCTTCCGGAAGGTCCTTCGGGTCGAAAAACACCGTCGAAGCCTTCGTGACCACGAGCTGGATGATGGCGCGGTGTTTGT
The DNA here is from genome assembly GCA_030705075.1 of Entelexis geochares. Lineage (NCBI taxonomy): Eukaryota > Fungi > Ascomycota > Dipodascomycetes > Dipodascales > Trichomonascaceae > Entelexis > Entelexis geochares. Next base: position 63,328 of record JANIWL010000034.1, on the reverse strand, counting down.
ACACTTCCTTCAGCTTGTGAATGATCTGCGGGACCTTGATTGTGGCCACCGACCCTGTCACAGCCACAAGAATGTGCACCTCGTCCTTCTTGCTGGGAATGCCATGATGCAGTTCGTAGTCGCCCGGAACGCCAGCAACCGAGGGCATACGAGGGGGCGAAGAAGTCGAAGAGGCGCCGGACATGACGCCCGGAAGCAGCATGCCGCTAGGGCCCGCTGGGATTGTGGTCGCCGAGCCGTTGCTAACTAGACTGGACACGCTTGTGGCGGCAGACCGGTTTCCGGTCTCGGGATGCCCAACCTGGGCTGGCAGCTGCGGGCTGGCGACGCGCGAGTCGAGGCCCTGGTGCGGGCCCTGCGAGTGTGCGTCCCACTGCATTGGAGACATTTCTCGACGCGCGGCCTCCTGCTTGCGCAGCACCGCCGGCGGGTTATGTTCTTGGTACGCAGTGCTTTCAACGCTATCCTTGGAGAACGAGACGTTTCGAGGCACGCCGGTGCTCGGCGGCGCGGCGCTCGAGGGGTGGCCCGGCATTCCGTGTAAGATCCGGCGCTACCGTCACACCGCGGTGCTTTGAAGTACGAACCGACGCAAATACTAGCGTGAAAGACTTGTTCGTAATAACGCCGTTCGACATTCGCAGGCTACTTAGTGATCAGGCATGTGACCCGGGGGATTATGTACGCTCGTCCGATCCGAAGCTAGCGCGCGCAGCCCTGCCCTTATCCGCCGTTACCGTTCTGCTTGGCAGGCATATAAGCCAAATGCCCTGGGGTGGGGTAATATTCCGATCAGGCTGCCCAATACTCGAGCCAGCTCAGGACATAGTGTACTTATTGAAATTAACCCACATAAACCCATGTATACAATGCGATGAAGGCCAGGCCCGCGGTGGCGACCTGGCGGATCAGCAGCAGCAGCAGTAGCAGCAGTAGCAGTAGCAGCAGTAGCAGCAGTAGCAGCAGTAGCAGTAGCGTCAGTGCGCTTTTCCGCAAAGCGTTTTTATTCTCATTTTCATTTTGGTTGGCTCTCCCGACACCTGGAGCTTCTCAAGCATGCCTTTCACTCCTCGAGCGGATAGTTGTGCCACTGGCTTCGGCTTCGCTGCGTCAATGCAATGTTGTGGCCATGCATCTAGCGCGAGGTCCTTCGCCGTGGCACGGCTTTTCGGGTCGACATGCAACATGCGTCGAATCAGTTGCTTTGCCGCGCTTGACACTGTTGGATTCATGTCTGGAAACTGAAGGTCAACTCTGGCTATTCGACTGTACACTTCATCGGTACTCCTGCCATCAAAAGGCGTGACTCCATACAAAAGTGCGTACATTATGACCCCCAAAGACCATATATCAGCCTCTATTCCGAAGATCTGAGGTGCAACAATAATCTCACGAGCCATGTATGACGGCGTACCGTATGGGTTATGGAACTTTTGGTGCACGGAACCCAATTGCTTTGCGAAACCAAAGTCACACAACTTAGGCTTCATGGCTGCGTCGAGAAGAATGTTGCTCAACTTGAGGTCTCCATGGAAAATCAGCCGCTGGTGCAGGTATTTCACTGCGTCGAACACTTGGAGCAGGATCTCACAAGCGTTGACCTCAGGGATGCGTCTGTGCTTCTTCAGCCAGTCGCTCAATGTGCGGTTGGGACAGTGCTCGAGCACAAGAAGCCAATGTGTTGTGATACAGTGAACTTCAAAGAATGCAACCACCCCAGGGTGCCGCAGTTGAGAATGGATTCTGATCTCCGTTGTCAAGCGCCTTCGTGCCGCTTGAGCTGATATGCTTGCACGCGGAATCGCCTTCATTGCGTAGTACTTCCCATTTGGAGCACGCAACCGGTAGCACCTGGAATGACCGCCTCGTCCGATCTCCTTGTTGCAAAGTAGCTGCCCTCCTGAGCTGCTCAATATAATAAAAGGCAGACTCAGCTGCACGTCACATCTCTTTTTAGCCCGCGGCAAATCGGCGTCACTCCAGGCCGCTTCTGCTACACCTATGCTCCTTGTATCATGGAGAGTCTTCTCGAGAACGCACGCATCCACTTTCAAAGTAGAAAGTCTAGGAGATGTTAGCGAGGCTTTTTCGGCGAAGTGTGCTCCTGCGTCGGCCATCAATCGGCTCTGTAAACACCAAAACAGCAAACCACCGGCTCAATATATGATGTGCTGCCAGAATGTTAAAAGCTCGTTTAAGATTCGGAGTTAGGGATCCGCCAACTTTTTTTTTTTTTTGAATTTCGTGTCAACACGCCTCATTACTAGCCCCTATTAGAACAGCCTACTTCTAGCACAAACTGCTACAACACCTCTTAGTACCTGAACTTGGTATAATATCCTAATGCTTCTAGCAACTATGTCCTGCCCAGGGCTCTTTGACAGCTTTATTTCCAAAGGACTCCACTGAGAACAGCGCGCGCTGTTGCAGCAGCCGGGCCAAATGGCGCGCATGCGTGGGTAAGGGCAGCAGGCGTATCACAGTTGTGGACGTTGTGTGCGTCAACAGCAGCAGCAGGCCATTGAATCAGAGGCGGGCTGTATGGCAGCAGCACCTGGAATAGCCGCATTGTGTGAACTTCCGGCCGTAAGACTCAAGCAGGCGGCGTTTGCATGTGGCAGTGTAACTACTGGTCGTAAAGCGTGGGTCGCTGCGAGGCTACATGCATTGTGCGAAAGACGCGTGCTTGACAAGAATCCTTGCCGCGTCCTGTCCATTGATCTTGGTGTGAAAAACATCGGCGTTAGCCGACTGCTCGTTCCGCACTGCGAAGATGTTTGCGCGCTGCCGCTTGTAGAGTCTTGGCAGCTCGCGTCGTTGCCGCCGGATTTAGACTTTGTCTACCCTGAGTTTTCGCATGCTGCCATAAACATAATGCGCGAGCAGCTGTTGCACGAGCCCGTGGATGCTGTTATAGTTGAAAAACAAAGGTCGCGGAGCTCTGGCTCGCCAATGATTCCCAACGGCGTACTGCGAGTGAATGTCATGGAGGGCATGGTATTCACGGCTTTACAGACGCTATACCCAAACATTTATGTAGAATCAGTTGCACCACGGCACGTCCTCGACTTCTGGCGTGAGACACATAACGGCGATCTGCCCTCTCGTAGCAAAAACGTGACAGCAGCTCAAGGCTATCGCGAATCCAAGCAGGTACGCCGCGCGCTTTTGAATCGATGGTTAGCTGATCCTGCCATGGCCCCACTAAAGTTTGGCACTGAAGTGAACCTAATCCGCAAGGGCAAGCGCGACGACATGGATGACGCATTGGTGCAGGCATTGACTTGGACTCAATGGCGAGCTAACTCATGGCGGCTACTGGCAAACATTGCTGAAGAGAGGGATGTACTTCACGGTCTAATTCAAACAAGCAAGTGAAGCTGGCCACCGCCGATTCACTACTAACTTTGGCTGGAAAGCACTAACGAGTTAGCGCTGTCTGTCTAGCTAAAAAACAACATCAAAAGTAAGTGGCTTTTGTTAAAAAGTTAAGAAAGGTTACGCAATATAAACGAATGCAATGGTGGGAAATAAATGAAAGATGCAAGGACAGACAACTGAGTCCTGAAGAATGAATGCAAAGAGAGAGTGTTTGAGTTTTCCAAGAAGGGAATCACTTACCAGCTCTGAACGAGATTCAGATCGTGGGTCTGCGCAAGATGTGTACCCGCCGGGCCCGACAAAAACTGCTTCGAGTCTGATGTGTTCAGGCCACCACCGCCTCCGTTCAGCGTGACGCTCGAGTCGATCCAAGAGCTGTACGGCTGATTGTTGGCATCAACATCGTACTCCTGCTGGATGCGGTAGTAGTTAGGATCCATTTGGCCCTGGATCAGATACGTGTAGTTCTGTGCAAAAGAGTCCAGTCCCGAGATCTCGCTCGTGCCATGCGTGGCCTGCCACACATGCGAATTGACCGAATTTGTGTTCGAGTTTCCTTGCTGAGTGTTGTTGTAGGAAGACGACTGCTGCCACTGTACGTTCTTGGACTGGCCGCCTATGTTGAGGGTCGCGCTCGTTGTAAGGTTCCGTGTCACAAGCTGCTGGCCGGCATTCCAACTGGTCTGATTCTCGAACGATGGCTCGTTCACAGAGCCCGAGTTAGACTGGCCCGCGGTAGACCATGTAAACAGGTTGTAATTCACAATCCAGTTGGACGGGATTTGCTCACTATCGATTCCGTTGCTTATGGCAAGTGAGATCGAAGTGCCGTCCCACAGCTCGGGGAGAAACGGCGTGATATCAATGAAGTAGGCTGGCAGATCAAATGTGCGAATGGCAGTCAGCGGGCGCCAGAGATACGCGCTGACGCCGCCCGTGAACACAGCTGGATAGGGTGCGACATACCCGGCGTAGTAGTCTCCGACGTGGACATCGATGAAGCGCGCTGGGCCGGCGTTGCTCAGTGGAGAGTTCCACCAGAACTCGTCGTTGCCGTTGGCGCTGGCAAAGACGTGCAGCAGAGCGCGATTAACACTACGGTCCAGCGCTGGAACATCGACGCTGATGTCGTCGTCGGGTGCGGACCATGACACGCTGGGCGTGTTCGATGTTTTGGAGAGTGGCTGAATGGACGAGGGCGGGTTGTCGAGGTCAACAGCCCACGCGTCATCAGACTTGCTCTGAACGCCCGTAGCATTGAAGTACTGGGCCACAAGAGTCACTTCAAACACGCCAGTGAACTGGTTTGTGACGCGGTTCTGAATAAGGAAGTTGAGAGTGTGACTTCCCTGGAACAATGTCGTGTAGTGCGACACATCCTTCGTCACTGACCACTGCATACCATTGTTGTCAGGCTCAGCAGTGGACGTGCGCCAGATCTCGACGTCATCAAGGAACAACTGGCCGAGCCGGTCGTAGTTGCTGCCGGTGGAGGTGACAGTAAGCTCGAGAATGACTCGATTGAAGCTGTTAGGATCCAGCGGCGGGGAGTAGGGTGTATTTGAGGGCGTGTCCCAAGAATTGCCGAAGACCTGGCCCGACAGAAGCGTTTGGGTGAAGACGGGATTGCCGTAGCCCTCGTAATCGGGGGCGACGCTGAATGAGCTCTCGTCTGACGCAGCAGCTGGCAGCGCAGCGAGACAAGTGAGGAGAAGTGAGCGCACCAGCAACATATTAGAGACAAAAAAAAATAATACACTGCGGGTACAGCCGAGGATTACAGCAACGTATCTCTTTTCTTAAGTGTACGTCAAAGCGTATATGCTAATGGGAACCAGCCCGAGTAGCTCTATCTTGCGTGCTTTTTCTGCTTTGAGAGTGGTCTCCACTGGCGGTTCAACTGGGCGCCCTTTCCTGTTTATATATTTGTTCATCACGCATGCACCACCCCCTTATTTCCGGCATCTTACCCTGCAGCGCCGCGGCCAACCACCATGATTTCCGTTCCACGTATGATTAGGGTTCCACGAGTCGCGAATCCATTGTTTAAGTTGGGTAAGGGGTTACGACATATAAAAATAAGAGGCTGGCGCCGCTGATCCTACGCTATCCAGTGATTGAAGCAGCGGTACTTGGCTTCCAGCTTTAGATCGGCTTCGGACTGCCAGAATATAGGCCGAACATCCTCACCCGCACGATATGTGCCGATGCTTTGAGACTTAGTGGGGAAGGGCGATGCCTCTGATATGTCGACAGTGCGTGAACCCTGCATCCACGTCATCCATTTAATTAAAAAGCGCACATTTTGGGTCAGGGTCGTAGTCACAGGAGCTTCGCGCCATCGTCAAGGTCAGCCGTACGAGACGGTGGTGCTCTCGAGCAGAATCGTCATGTCTTCGTTTCAGTTGGCATACGGCGCCACACAGCCCATTGGTCTGGAAGCAGGCCCTCACCATGTCCTCCTCGGAATCAGCCCGCGCATATCGCGAATAAGCCCCGCCCCATAGCCTCGCGGTTTCTCACGCCCGTTGAGTGTGTTCGTCTATTAACGCCCGCTAACCCATCGTCATGGGCGGCGGGGTGGTTCAAACTCTTCCGCCCAGCTTCGTTATCTCAGGCAGACCTACGCGGGATGCTTAGACTGCGGCACGTGGTTCACACTGAGCACCCAGCCGTCACTGCTTGCATCTGCAAGGCCTCCTAGTTTGTCAACCGGCATGACATTGCGCTTGCAGATCCTCGAACATCGTTACATCGTTCATAAAAATTAAGTAGCTGCGATCCGAATTCCCGGCTAGCTTTTACTTGCGGCGGCGGCCCTTACTAGCTTTAGACGCCTGCACTTGCTTTTTCACGCGAGCCATATCGGCGGTGGAGATGTGAATCCCATGCTCGCTGGCGCGGCCGATTGCATTAATCCGAAGACCTGCATCACGCCTGCGGTTTTTGCTGCGCTCGTGCCGGTCTCGCGCCAGCACAATCCCGGCATCGCGCGCCTCTTGTTTCATCTTCGATGTCCGCTCCGCGGCCTTGTTGCGCATGCCCACTGCAATTCCCTGGGGTCTCCGTTCCTTCGACGGCTTGGCACCCAGCCGCGTGAGCCGCGCTTGCATAATTTTCAGGCGGTTGTTGCCAACAAAATCCATCGGGTCGCCGACGCCGCTGATGTCCGCGCCAGTGTACTCCTGGCCTTTCGGTCTTTCTTGCAAAATGTGTGACTCCTCGATAAGACGCTGCAGCTCAAGGTCGTTCTGAAGATCGAGGTGCTCTTCCTTGGTTTTGGGCTGCTGCTCGGGCACAATTGTGTCATCCTTGGGCGCACCACCGCTATTCAGAAAGCGCCGCTTCCGCGCTTTCGTGTTCTGTTGCTGTGACTGTTCAGCCAGTCCGCCGAGCGATTCATCGTGTCTTACAGTGATCGGCCCCTCCGGATCCTGATCCGAATCGCTGCTGTGGCCTGATAACGAGTGCGAGTCTTCGTCCGAGTCTATGTCAGATTGGCTTTTGAATCCTTCGAATTCCTCACTGTCAGAGGCTTGTGAACCCTCTGCTGCTGGTACAACTGGCTTGCTCCATTCTGTGCCAAATTGACTCTCAAACGCGGCTTTCAGAGCGTCTTCCATCTGCCGTTTGTGCCGAAACTGTGAGATTCGCTCCTGCGAATATTTTCGAAAAGGGTTAGGTCGCGCCCACGACCTACGCTGGGCTAGGGCATGGATTCGCCTTGACGGCTGTGGTGAGTCCGACAAGGCGCCTTTCCGTCCCCGTGAAAGATGCACTTAATTAAGTTAAGGCCGCTTCAGTCTCTTATGCTAATACAGCGGGTGTCGTGCTAAGAGCAAGCGCGTGACTTTCGAGCTAGGCTTCATACTATCACCGTTTACTCGTCTAACCCCTCAACTCGCCATTGTTATTAGCTCTGTTGTAGATGATCTTCTTCGGGAGGCTATTGGCTCTTGCTGCACTATCGACATAGCTTCACGAGCATTCTCTTGATAGCCGGAAGATGTTTACATTGTCAGTTTCACAAGAATTCTCTTGATAGTCGGAAGTTGTTAACTTTGTCAGGAGTTCTAATAAAAATACTAGTCGCTGTAACAGCAGCACCACTGGAGGCGGATAGCATAATTCAAAACGGCACTTGCTCCGCTCATTTTTCGCAGCACTGTTCTCGCCTCTGCTAATGCCTTTCCTTTCCGCTCTGCTGCCTCGCTTCTGCTAACGCCTTTCCTTTCCGTTCTGCTGCTTTGACCACTGGAGCTTACTTGGCATCCTGTCTCACTGCTTGATTGCTTAAGGCAGTATCGCCTGTATCTAGTCTTGCTAGTGCTAAAAAGACTTCCCTCAGCATTGCCTGAGTCCTGCTGTGTGTACGCTGCTGTGACCGAATGCATGCCTAACCGCTCGGTTTAAGGAGAATGTAGGCCTCACCTAAACACAATTAGCACCTATCGCCAGACACGGATCTTGGCACCTTTGTAGAAATTACGCATCCCGTATACACTGTCACTGTCCACTGTTGTGCTGATATTTTAGGCTGCGCCATAGGTGTCAAGCGTGGATAACAGGAGTGTTCAAGCTGTGCTCTGAGCTGTACTTTGTATGGCTCACGGCTCGCAACAAGATCGATACTACCCACTACCCGTTACCTACCAGAGAGCGTATGCAACCTGATGGATGTCGCATTCTTTGTTTAGCTGCTGCGACAAATCTATGTACGATTAATTGGCTGGTTCCAAGAGACTCGCGGGCTTGGTGCTGGCAAGGCCTATGCCAGCAAAGCCAGCAAAGCCAGCAAAGCCAGCCTACGACACGTCTGTTGATTTGGCAACAGCAAAGTTGAAGTTCTTGACCTTCCTAGCACTAAGCTGCATAATGTCTTGCGCCCAAGTGCTGATAGTGCCTGTTTCCTCACCGTAATGTTGAGCAAAGTCAGTGCCATTCCACTTGAGCGTTGCCTGCTGAGAAGAGTTAAGAAGTGCATCACTGTCGCACTTGCTGGATACACGCGCATCTGGCTCAGTCAAGCACTTGCCACTTCTTCTTGTATCGATAGCGAATGAGGGCCGATGTGTGTGAAGTGCAGTGAATATGACAACGGAGAACAAACATGAGCAAACATGAGAGAAGAAATAAATAACTGATATATATATTAGAGTCTTTCAAGAGCACTGCGTCGTGGCATTTGCAGTTAGAGCCGCTGGTTTTTAGTAGGCAGCTGACTCAACGAGCCAAGTCGAAATAGTCGACGGATGGGCCAAGAAAGAAAATATATGCCTTTACTTAGACATGTTATATGAGCATTGAGAAACTTGTTTATGCGGCGGCGCGCAGTGCTCTCTAGACGTTCTTGGCGGTTGAGCATGAGCCATTTAAAGATGAGCTGGTGCACTGGTGGTGGTGTTGTTAGTCAGGGCCAGCTTGTCGAATTTGGGCACTTGAAATGAGTCGCAGGTCGCAGTTTGCCGGATGTATTGACATTCATAACGGACAAGTCAAGCAGATAGTAGGCGGGACACTTGGCGATGATCTGAAGCTCAAAACAAATTTTGTATCCGGACAGCCCTCGGCGCACTATGCGACGCTTTACCGCGACAATGACGTTGCAAACTCGCACGTCATAAAGCTCGGGCCCGGCTGCGACGAGGCGGCGGCCGACGCCGTGAAGGCATGGCCTAATGGACTGCAAGTTGGCGGAGGCATCACGGCCGACAATGCGGCTGCGTGGATTGAAAAGGGCGCATCGAAGGTGATTGTGACCTCGTATTTATTTCCGGGCGGGAGCCTCGACCGCTCGCGGCTAGCGGCTCTCGAAGAAGCCGTGGGCCGGGACCGTCTCGTAATTGACCTCAGCTGTCGCCGCGTTCCTGGGAAGGGATGGGTGGTGGCCATGGACCGCTGGCAGCGTCTTACGGACTTTGTGCTGAGCGCAGACAGCATTCGCGAGCTTGCGCAGCACTGCTCTGAGTTTCTAGTGCATGCTGCGGACGTGGAGGGTCTCTGCCAGGGCATTGATGAGGAGCTGGTGCAGAGGCTTGCCGAGTGGTCGCCGATCCCGGTGGTTTATGCCGGCGGCGGGCGCTCGCTGGATGACCTGCGCCTTGTGGACGAGCTCAGCGGCGGCCGCGTTGACCTCACGTTCGGCAGCGCGCTGGATATCTTTGGTGGCAGCGGGGTTATCTTTAGCGACGCTGTGGCTTGGAATAAGAGTGCCCCCGAGAGCAAGTAAACACTATGGACCTGGCTGAACCCACCAAAAGCACCCTCTGTGTTTGTAGATGATGGCTTGGCTGTATCCCAGGGCTGCCCGCAGCCTTTCGCCGTGATGTGACATGATCTGTAAAGCCCGAAGTGCCTGAGCTTTGCACGGCTGAGCTTCTTGTGCTGCTGGTATTTTCATGGCTCGTCGTGCAGCCTGCTAGTACGATAACGCTCGTTGTGCGGCCTGCCAATACGTGGTGTGCAGCCCCTGTGTTGAACCTCGTTTACGATAAATAATGTACATAATCTTCGCACGCCATGCGCGCTGTTCTTTTGTTGATGTCACAGCCCTCACCAGCGCTCCTCCTCATCGGAGCGGTTCAGAGCTAGAACCACCTCGGCGAGCTTCTGCTGCAGCACCTCGATTCCCTTCTCCACGACGGCGTCGGGCTTGAGCTGGCCCGTGGTCTCGACGTTCATGTAGAACTTGCGAGGCTTCGCATTGTAATCGAAGCGGTCTGTCTCCAGAGGGGGCTCCTCGAACTCGCAGTTTTTCGAGCGCGGCCACTCCGTGTCTGGGTTGTCCTCGTACCAGAGATCTGTGTGTTTTAGCTTGTTCCAGGGGTCGTACTCGAAGGCTATAGCGGAGCAGGGCGCCCACTTTGCGTGCTCCTTGGCGATCCCCTTCTTGGCAATGCAGCGCAGCCGCAGCTCTTGGTTTTTGCGCAGCCGCGCAATCAGAATCCCGCGGTCCACGGACGAGCCCTGCGTCCCCTGGGGCCTACCAATGCTGTCGTCCTTGCGGGCAGGCATCTCAATCGACAGGTCGCTGCTGTAGATGTCCATGGTGCCGTCGGTGGTGCAGCGCGCGTTCAAAGCCAGGGCAACGCTGCACTTATCGCAATACTCCTCGCAGTCGCAGTCACGCGTGTACTCGAGCTCGTTGGCAAGGGCGGAGTCCAGCGGGATAAGCCCGAGCCGGTGTGACAGGAACTCGTCCGCCAGCACGCTTGTGTTTGCCTCGATCTCGACGAGATCAATGGCCACGGTTGGGATCTCGGCCAGGAACACGCGCCGCAGCGAGTTTGCCAGCGAGAGGTCGACGTTCTCAAGCACAAGATCCAAGTCGTCGCGGCCGACCTTGCGCACCGTCACCGAAGGCTCCTCCATGTCTGCGCGGGCGTGAGCTGTGCGGTCGTGAACAAATCCACGGGCCAGCTCGCTCGAGGGCGCACGATTAAAAGCGACGACCTCTCCCGGTCAGGTGATCTACGCGAGAAACGCCGCCGGCCCGCCGCACTCGCCGCCGTCGTTATCAGTGGTTTGTGTGCCTGAACAGCCGCTTATATCCACAGCCGCTGGCCCCGATAATTGAGGGCTTTACAGTGGTACACAAATAGAAGGACGCTATACTCCACTTGCTCGTGCGCCGCGCACGTCACCACGGTCGGGGTTTTTTGCGGCCTTGCACAGCTGCTAAGTCGCAGTCGCACTCGCAGGTGTAGTCGTAACAGTCACAGTCGCAGTCACTCACCCTGGGGATTCTAATAGTTATAGGAATATACAAACGGCAGAGGTGTGGACGTTCGAGCGCCGCGGGCGCGAATTTTTTAAATATCAGAGGCTCTACGCACCCACTAAGACGCTAGTCGCTGGCCGCTATGGACTCGACACGCCCCCGTGCGAACACGCGGCCCAGCTGCCGGGACGCGCCGCCGTCGAGAAGCTCGACGGTGTCGTCGAGCACAAGGTTCGAGAAGTGGTCGAACGACACTAGCGTTCCTTCTACGACGCGGCCACTGATGAACTCCACGGTCAGCTTTTTTCCTACGTACTTCTCGTAGTCGAAAATGGGCCCGCGCTTGGGCCGCGCCTCGCCGTACCAAGGCACAAACGGCTTGCGCTCTTTCTGGTCGTCCTGCTGCTGCTGGGGCGCCTCCTTTGCGCCCTGCTCGCGCGGGGCGCGCCGCGCCGGTTTGCCGCCTCTCCCACGCTCACTGCGCGCTCCGCCACGCTGCGGTCGTCCACCACGTTGGCTCATTTTCCGCACTCGCAAGCTTCGTCGACTGCGGTGCTGGGCCCGCGTTTCACCTGCGAGCGCTGCTGAGGTAACCGCTGACTCGCGCGTGACCGTACCCACAAAACCACCTCAAAACCTCCACCCACCCTGGAAACGTCAACACCGTTCACGCGCCCGATTCCAGTGATGCCTGTGGTCCGCGTGACTAGCGATTATGTGGCCGGCGACCGGCGAGTGGAGCTGGAGTGGTCCATTGCCGTCCTGGCCAAGAGGCTCGAAACGGTGACCGGCATCCCGCCCGAGTCCCAATCATTCCGCATCGCCTCGGACGCTGGCGAGGCTGCGCGCGAATTGACGCCCCAGACTACCCTTGGCGAGCTTGGTGTGGCCGACGGCTGGCACATCCACGTGCTTGACACCCGGCCGAAGGACGAGCAGCTCGACTTGAGCACCGACAGCGCCAAGCCGCGAATGTCGTACGAGGAGTACTCGCAGCGGCAGGGAACGGTTCTGCAGTGGAAACGTGAGCACCACCTCGGCCGTTTTGGCTCTCGTGCTCCAGCTCCAGAGGAGCCCTCCGACTTTGGCGAGCTGCGCGTCCCAGAAGGTGCCGAGTGCTTTGTGCGCCTGGCGTCGGGGAAGACAATGCGTGGCACTGTCGCCTTCCACGGACCCGTCTCTGTGCTTCCGCCTGGGCCCTGGGTGGGTGTGCGACTGCTATCAGCAGACGGGCTGAACGATGGCTCTGTGAAAGGCGTGCGCCTCTTCGACGCGAACCCTAATCATGGAATCGTCGTGCGGCCCAACGCCATAAGACCCCTTGATTCGGATGAGGAGGAGCTTTGAGCCGTGTACTCTCCCAACTCGGATTCTACACACATGCCTCTTTTAGTGAGACCGTTTGCCGTTTCAGCCCACCGTATGTGAACCCTTGCCTTGAGTGTCCCAAACCGGGATCTCCTAAAATGGCAAGTGGTCGACCCGCGCGGAGCAGTCACTCCAGCGACCGCGGCGTTGATTTGTTTTGGCTGCGGCGAAATCTAGTCGTATAAGCTGGCTCCTGGTGAGGGCCCCTGGGGTTTTACTGAGCCGTGAGTGTTTTTTCCGGCTTCTGCAGTTGTGAGGTGGCATCACGTCGGCCCTGCCTGAAATAACAGCCTCGAAAATGATACCTAATTTTGCTCTTCTCGTTTGTACCTTTATCTCATTGTAAATTTTGCCGTCTCGAACAGGAGCCTTCCGGCTGGTGTTCAATGACGCCTACCGACGTATGTCAGTCACATCATGGCGTAGATATACGCGAAAATGCTCGGGACGGTATTTCGTTGTATTTTATTCGCGTGTCTACATAATTCATTGAGTGCGAGGCAGTGTTAACTCTCGATTTTGTGTTTTGGGCGCAAATGCCCTGGATGCGGTAGGTGATTAGTCGTCGTAATTGGGTGCAACCGAGCAGTACTCTACGGTCGGCCGAGGTGGTTCAATCCATGTATCGACCAATTAAACAATGATACAGGACCTCGTATGCACCAAAACAACAACAAAAAGATAAAGTATCGACTTTCATAGAGCACTATCGACTACAGTCCCCACAGCGACAACATTGACGATCCTATATCGAGCACGCCTAGAGATTTTGCGCCACTTTTACAACTGCCAAGCACTGGGTTATGTTCGTGTCAAGGATTCTTTTATAAGGATTACATACTGAAAAATTGTCTACAATTAGGTTAAAGCACACTTCTAGGCTCGCAGCAACAGTATATAGCCCCGGAAGAATCAGCGGGTACAGTGACGACTCCGAGGCAGACATCTGGTCGCTGTAACGGCTGCCTTAAAGGCCACTATTTACAGGCACACGAATATAGATATGACGCTGAGCATGGACCATCAGCTGCGGCCAAACCCAGGTGAATACAAGACTTCCCGTCCGATCAGTCCTATTTAAACACCTGAGGGCCTTACCAAGTATTGTAGTGGGAGACCATACGAGAACAGAAGGTGCTGCAGTTGTTTTTTTTCCTTTTTGTTTTCTATAATTCCAGCTGACTCCAGACACGAATAATTGTGACGCACACACTCTGCCCTGTTTCAGACAGCCGAAAAAGATAAAAAAGGCTTGAGCGCCACTCAATTGTCGGCATAATTACACACTAAGCATACATCACCGTGTCTAGCGCCCCCAACTGGGCGCCAATGAGGCCCAGCCAGTCCAATCGAGCCCGCCTAAGTGCCAGAAGCCAAGCGAGCCATGTGCGACAACACAATACCGATAGGTACACGAACCGCCCGCATGACTCAGCAGCCCATTTAGCTCTGAGACGCGTCGCGCCTCTCCCAAAACACCACCCGAAACAGCAGGCTAGACGCGTTTTCCCCGAGCATTGATGCACGTCAGGGACATAGCGTTCAACGCCTTTGCGTCCTTTGCGCTGCCCGCAAAGGTCGAAGACGCGGACCCGCACGTAAACGTCGTGATTGGCCGGAATGGCGCGGGAAAGTCGAACGTGTTTCTCGCCCTACGCTACGTCCTTTCTGGCCTCGATGACCGCGACCCGCGGTCATTTGTATTCCGTGCAGGGTCCGAGGAGGGCCGTGGCGCGTTTGCCGAGGTTATTCTTGACGACTCGGAGCGCGAGCTCGCACTTCCCATGTCACGGGCGCGCATCGGCCGGGCCACAACGCGCCACGGCACACACTACGCAGACCGCTTCAAAATCAACAACCGGAAGGCCACGCGGGATTCTGTCCGCAGCCGGCTCGCACTGGCGGGGCTCGGGACGCCGGCGGAGCAGCTGTTCATTGTTCCCCAAGGCGAGTCCACGCGCCTCGCGTCGGCCACAAACGCCGAGAGGCTCCAGGCGCTACTTGCGTTATGCGGAGCTGACGCCTACGACCGCAGCGTCGCATCGGTAGAGCAGTTGCTCGCCACCAGCGAGCAGAAGCTTGCGCGCATGGATACCCAGCTAGTCGGCATGGATCACCGGCTTGAGATTGTGCAGCGCGAGCTTGAATTCCTGCGCGCGTGGCTCGCCGATCAAGCCGAGCTGCGAGGCGTGGCTCTTGTCCTGTACAACATCGAGATGCGCCGCACAGACATGCGTTTAGATACGGACCGCGCTGATCACAGTGACCTCGAGCAGGCCGCGCGTCGGGCTCAGGACGAGGCAGACACGGCCGACGCGTCCCTGGCTGCAGCCCACGATGCGGTCTCAGATGCCGACGCAAACTGCGAGAAGGCACAGCTCGATCTTTCTTACGTAGAAGGCCAACTCAAGGTACAAAGGGCACAGCAGCACCGCCTGGAATCAGCGCAGAGCCTCGAGGAACCTACCAACAACACCGGCCATCGTAAGAGTGCTGAGGCCCGAGCGGCTTACAGCTCGGTAGTAGAACTCCGGCGAATTTGGAAGGAACGCAGTGAGCTCGCGGCGGCCTGGCGGCGGCGCGTCGGCGTAGAGCGGGCTTCCGAAGAGTATAACCGCGTCATGCGCAGCCCAAATGCTGCTGCAGAGGAGCAAGTGCTCAAGAAACGCCTGAACGAGCTCCAATCACGTATCAGCGAGATCTCATCTCAAAGGTCCCTTCCCGCAGAAACATCTGCTTCTCAGGATGAGCAGGAGAAAACCATGAGCATGACTGCGACCAAAGTACAAACCTCACAGGCCCTGGTGGCGGCCGCACGGCGGGCTGAGAACGCCGCACAAGCAAAGCTCACAGAGTCCGAGGACGCACTTCGCAGCGCACGCGTCACAGTGCGTGGCCATGAGCTTGCCGAACAGCGCCTGGAGCGTTCTGAGCATGCTGCACAAACAAGTCTCATGCAGCGCGATTCGCCGCAGCTGGTGCGCGGTGTGAGTGGCGTGCGAGCAGCTGCGATCACGTCCGGAAATGACGAGAACTATTACGGCACCGTCGCTGAGCTGATCGAAGTCGCGCCAGCGGCGCAGATTGCAGTCGAACGAATCGCTGGGACCTCCCTCTATGACCACGTCGTGGACTCCTCTCAGACGGCCAAAGCTCTCGCTTCAGAGCTGTCGGCGGCGCGTGGTAGTCTCGGTGGCGCAACATTTGCACCTCTACGTGAACTCAAAACACCACCAAATCAAATGCTTAATGTGGAAGATAGCGAGTGCTCACCGTTGCGTAAAGAGGTCACAGTGCCCGCGGAATACGAGAAAGTGGCTGACATGCTATTCGGCCGCGCTTGGCTGTGTCCCGACCTCGAGGCGGCGCAGCGACTCGCGCGTACGAAACGTGCTGTGGGCGTCACCGTGGACGGCGATGTTTGTCGCCCAGGTGGCACCGTTCAAGTAAGTGGTAATGTCGGAAGTGTGAGGCATGAGTCGCGGCTTGATCTTGTGCGCAAACTTGCGCAGATCGCAAAGGACCGCAGTGAGGCCAGCAAGGCGGCCCGCGTTGCTCGCGAAAAGATCGAAGAGGCCGCTCAGGGGGTTACTGCTGCACGCAACGAGCTAGCAGCTGCCCAGCGTGCCACAAAAGATGCGAGCGCTCGAGCGGCTGCGGCACGTAATGACCTCCACGAGCTACAGAGCAATGCAACGCGTGCCCTAGAGAGGAGCGCAAATGCCGATCGTGTTGCCCATGCGCTTGAAACTGAGCTTGCTGCAACGAGGCTTGCTATAGAGGCCCTGCAAGCAACTCAGGAGACAGGCACGCGCCACGACTTTAGCTCGGAAATCGCAATCGCGGCTGCCGCCACTCAAGAATCCCATGCAGAAGAAAAAGAGTCATTGTTAGGTGCCTCTATCTCAGCCGCGCAAGCGGCGTATGAGGCCGAGGTTGCCTTCCGCAAGGCTAGTTCAGCTGCTGCGTTGAGGCAGGCAGAGGAGCGAGCAGAGGAGCAAGCTGATGACGATACTGGCAGTGAAGGAAGCAACAGGGCTGCCGAGCATTCCGACTTGGAAGCTAGTATGTCTCAGGCCCTACGACAAACCCTCACTTTGATCGAAGCGCGAGAAGGTGACGTGTCAGCGCGCAAAGAAGATCTCGAGCGAGCTAAAACGGCCGTCGAGCAGGCACGCGAAGCCGAAATGCATGCGGCGGCTCGTAGCAGCTCCGCCCACACAGCTCTGCGGACAGTGCAAGCCAAGCTTTCCAATTCGGGACTGAAAGTGGCGGCTCTAGAGAAATTCCGCGCGGGGCTGTCTGAACGTAGCCGCAAACTGCGTAACATCCCCGAGGAATTCACGACTACGGTACAAGAGCTCACAGCAGAAGCGCGCACGCCCGAGGAGCTTCGCGAGTTGACGAAGGAAATGGAGCAGCGTGCTGCCGATGCTCGACGGAGATTATCAGAGCGCGGGCGCATCAACATGGCAGCAGCGCATGCGTACGAGCGTTACGCAAGTGAGGCGTCAACGCTGCGAGAACGTCATAACGCTCTGAAGGAGGACCACAATCGCATTGTCGAGATACGTGGTCGCGCCGGGTCGGTGCGGCATGAGCGCGTGACGGAGTTTTTAGAACGTGTCACTGAGGAGTTTCCGCGCATGCTTTCGCGCCTGAGCAATGGTGCTGGAGGATCACTGGACATAGAGCGCGACGCTGATGAAATCAGTGGTGTCGGATTCAAGACCATATTTGCAGACAAGCACATACGGCTGAGCGGAGGACAGAAGACGCTGACGTCTTTGGCCCTCATGTTCGCCGCGCACGCTGTTCGCCGCGTTCCGTTTTTCGTTCTAGATGAGGTCGACGCGAACCTGGACGCGGTAATGCGTGCCGCCGTCGCGAAAACGGTGGCGGAGCTTAGCCGTGAGATGGATACGCAGTTCTTTTGCACGACGTTTAGCGAGGAGCTTGTGGAGCGCGCAGACGCGACTTGGGCCGTTACATTCGAACACGAGCACTCTGAAATCACGCGCGTGGAGCCGAGCTTAGCGCTTGAGGTTGTGCGTGCAGGTGGAGCGGAGGAGCTGCCACCAGCGTTGCGGGATGCGCGTGATCGCCGCAGAGAAGCTGAGCCGTGGGACGACCTAGCGGATCCGCAAGTTGCAGCGCGCGTTCGTGGTCGCAAAAGCCGCGCCGACACAGGCGATGATGCATCTCGAGACTCTGCGGCGTCGTGGAAGGAGCTCGAGCAGGTACGAGTGGGCCAGGTTAGCACGTTCGACTCTAGCGACGAGAATAGTGAGAGCGAAGCACAGGACGAAGAAGAAGATACCACAGGGGGCTCAGGCCATAGCGCGGATGAACTGCTCGATACCACGGGCCGTCGGGAAGCCAAGCGACCAGCGGAGAGCGCGGCGGGTGAGACGCCACCGAAAGTGGCGCGAGGGGCGCGCGCCTCAAATCCAGGATCGCAAGCCCGTCCTTAGCATAGATAATTAAGTGAATAGTCATGAGTTTTGAATGATCATTGTTCTTTTGGCCGAGGCTTAAAGGAAGTGTTAGCTGCGTAACAGGAACGTTGCATGAAACTCATGCACTCAGTCAAAACTTGAGTAACTTAATTGTGAAACAAAGGTATACATATCATAAAATCATCAGTCCGTGTCACACTCACACGCGCTTAGAGCGGCGCGTGGGCTCCTTCCCGGTGTCCACGCTCGAGATGTATACGCGGTCATCGTCGCCCTCGACGTCATTCTGGATGCTTTCCATCTGCTGGATCTGTTTCGAGTACGTGCTGGCCTTCTTCTTGGCCGACGGGTCGAAAAGCTCCTGGTCCGGAGTGCGATGGGTGCCACCCAGCCTGTCCCACAGCGTCGTGTATTGGCCGTAGTTGTAGTTGAAGTAGAGGTGGTGAATTGTGTGGCAGGCGGAGCCGTTGACGACGGGGTCATTGGCCAAATACTCACCATCGTGAATCATTACTGTCCAAATGTTAACAAAGCCGAAGAGCATGAGGTACATGAGGCTCTGCAGAGGAAAGATGAATGGGAACATGTGGTAAGGCAGCGACTGGATGTAGCCATCGACAGGGTGGAACGCATGGGACGCAAAAGGGGTCGGCACAATCCACTTGTGGTGAGGCTTGTGCAGGTGCTTGTAAACCCAGGGATGGTGGAGGCCGCGGTGGGCGCAGTAGATGAGCATATCAGTGAAAAGCAGGAACAGAGGGATAGACAGAAGCAAATAGGTCAGACCGCCATTGCCGCTGGGCGACCAGTAGAGCTTCGAGAAGCCCTGCGTCTCGGCGACGAACCAGGGAACTGTGAGGAGCGTCATTCCAGGAATGGCAGACATGGCCTGAGCAATCTCCATGCGCACCTGGTTCTTGAGATACTTCGGGTGCTTGAAGTTGTCGTGGTCGTACACCACGTAGTAGGAGAAGGTAGCCGTGCCCAGATACAGGATCCAACCAAACAGCGTTGTGATCAAGAAAAGAGACAGCGCCTGGCGCAGAATGTTATCACGGCCAAGCACCGACTGCAAGGCGTATTCGGTGGGCTGGAGCATGTAGACGGGGGCCACGCCGTATCGGTGGGGGCTGTTACTGGACAGGCCGGACAGGGCGCCGAGGAACTTGGGCGCCTTTGACGGCAGCGTGGCAAGGTGCTCGGCCACAGTGGCTGAGGCGCTGGACGCCTCTAGAGAGGTGGCCGTGGCGAGCCCCGCCGGAAACAGCGTTGCATACACCTTGTCGAGGAAAAAGTGGTCGCAGACTTCGAGCACCAGATCCATTGGGTTCGCGGTCTATTGTTGTTGATTTTCTGAAAGATCGGGGTATCGCTTACCTATAAATGGGTCCGAGCCGCACTACGCGTTCTCGTATACGTTAATCAGCGACGCCGAGGCGCTGAGTAACACACACCGAACTGGAGGCCCAGACGTGGGCGGGGCAGGGGTGTCATGGAGGTATGCGGAAGCATTGCCGATCGAGTACGACGCAGCGCGGCGAAGACACGACGAATGGGGGCAGGAGGATTTTCGCGAGTTCGCAAACCCACCAGCTGCATAATTGGCGGCTTTAAGATGGCGGTCGGTCGTGCCGACAAAAACCCTAATGACGAGCTAATTTTGGGTGCGTTGCATAGTGCATGAGAGTCAGATGGCGCTGAATTATCAGATCGATCAGCCAATCACTTCGACGCCACATGTGGGTCCAGCCTTCGGAGTGCTGAGCCCAGAGGCGCGATCAGCACACTTACACAAAAGACAGTTCGTAGGAGACATAAATGAACACGTGTGCTAAACGCTTCGACTTTGACGCCGAGCTGCTTGTGTTCTCAGGTTGTTTCCGCTCATGCTCGAGTTAACAGTGCAGCTGGCCACACTAAGACTGTGGTTTTCTTTAGTGTTTTTGTACGAGAGCATGATTATAGTAAGGCCAGAAGACTTTTCCCCAGCTTACCCTTGAGGGTGCTGTCAACCCCCTAAATACTGTACTTGCGCAAGCTCGCCTTCTAGGGCGACATCGATTAGATCAAGATTAACGCGTTTCCACGACTTCTAAAATCAAAGTGTGGCGGATTAGGTCCGGTCATTTACCGGCGAGATTTGCAGCGCAGCAAGCCAGAACAGAAGTTCGTGCTCTGCGCCGCTGCCCAAACACAAAACAGAAAGTGTAGCTTCAAGACGCTTTCCGAGCAATTCAGCACAGCCGAGAGACACTAGGCACAAAAACAGAGAGTGTACTTCTACGACGCCACCCAAGCCGGTCAGCACAGCCGAGGCGCTTGTCACAAACCAGGAAGTGTAACTCATAGCCGCTGCCCAAGCAATTCTCGACGCAAGCACAATTCACGCTCACGCCGCTACACAGGCATTTTCAGCGCAATGTGCAGCGGCTGTATTGCTGATGTTAGACAAGAGCCATCTACGAGGCGGGGCCCTTAAACCATCTAAGCAGTGGGGCGCTGCAATTAGACCGCGCTGTGTAGGCTTCAACGACGCCTACTAAAAGGAGAGCACAATGGCCATAGGAGCGCGCGACAAAACAGGCGGTTTGTTTTCAGGCGACAATGAGCCGCCAAGCCTCAGCTGCGCGTCATGCGGAAGTAGCTCGTGAACTTGTCGGCGTGATCCAGCGTTTCGCCAAGCGCAGGAGCAACGTCTTCCCACTTCTGCTTCGGCTGCCGCTTGCCGCGGTCGGCCAGGTCCTGGCGCAGCCAGGCCAGAGCGACCTCGAGCAACTGCGTGCCCTTGGTGCCCGTGCAGAACTCGGCATTGGCCTCGAGGATGGTGCGCGCCGTGCCCTGCGACTTGACGGTGCCCTGGTGCAGGTGCACAAGGTGGCTCGGCCAGTCCATCAGGCCGTCGAAAATGTGGGTTGCGTACACGACCTGGCAGGCGCGCGTCTCGGTCTCGCGCTTGAGGAAGTCGAGCAGCCTGGCGCGCACAACAACGTCGAGATCAACGGTCACCTCGTCGAGCAGCAGCGTTGTCCACGGGCGCAGCAGGCCCATGCACAGCTGCACGCGGCGGCGCTCGCCATCACTCACCTGGTGCATCCGCCAGCTCAGATCGATGTCGAGGATGTCGATGAGCTCGTCGCGGCGGTCGGGGTACGCCTCGCCACCGACAGACGCAATGAGCAGCGTGATGGCAACGTCGCGGCGCACAGTCGAGCTTGTAGCCCACTCCGTGCCCAGGTACGTGGTCTCAAGCAGGCCCTCACGGAAGGGGTCGCGCCCGTCGATGACCACGGAGCCGCGCTTGGCCAGCGTCTTGCCGGCCAGCACGCGCAGCAGCGTCGACTTTCCTGCGCCGTTCGCGCCAATGAGCAGCGTGCGCGAGCCCGTCGGCAGGCTCAGGTTCACGGCCGACAGGCCAATGGTGTCGTTCGCGAACGTGTAGTATAGGTCGTCCACTTCAATCATCGCCAATGCGCGCCGCTTCGTAAACACCGCTTGTGAGGAGGAACCGCCCGGCGCCACTGCTGTGCTTCTCCAGCGCGCGCGGCCCTAACCCCGCGCGCGCTCGCGGCTAGGGCCGTCCTCAGCCTTGACTTCTTGCCCACCTCCACCTCGTCACTGCCACCCCAAAAGCGGTTCAAGGCTTTGTGAATCGGCGCTCCGTGCGAAGAATATGAGCCTGCGGCTGCAATTAGGGAACCTCCCGCAGGTCTCGTCACAGACGCTGCGCAGCGGCGGCGTCTACCTCAGCGGCGTGCTCTACAGCTGCGCGTTCTACATCATGCTCGACTCCGCCCTGTGGAGCGCCCACCGCAACCCGTCCAGCGTGCACATCGGCTTTGTTGACTGGCTGCCCCTGCTGCTCTGCTCGCTCGGCATGGCCATCATCAATCTTGTCGAGAAGGGCCGCCTCAGCGGCGGCGCCGCCTTTGGCAGCGAGTACGGCCCCAGCAGCGAGACGTGGCAGGCCAAGGCCGTGCTCTTCATGGGCTTTGCTTTTCTCTCGGGCGGCGTCGCCGGCTCCGTCGTCATTCTCGTGCTGCGCTACCTCGTGCACCACCACTGGTGGCCGGTGCTCGCCATGGGCGTCCAGAACGTGGTTTCTGCCTTCTGCGTCATGGCCAGCTGTCTCACGCTATGGGTTGCACAGAACCTAGAGGATGATTACAGCTACTCGCTACAGCTCTGAGTTTAGTGCCTCTGAGGCCGCGAGCCGCTGCTGGGACGCTCAAAGGAGCAGGCAGCTCGAATCCTGAAGCTTTTCAGCACGTTGCTCATATTCCAGACAAACAGCCCTTTTGCATTCGCTCAGTGATACTTCAGTGTGCAAGACTGCCTGTGCGATTTTGGGCGATATCTCGCCGAGCGATAGTGTACTCAGCGATGCTCTTCTACTCCATTGCTCGACTCGCCGCCAGTAGTCTCTTTCTGCCACTCAACCAGGCAAAACGGCGCTTTTCGTGAGAGTTCGAGTCACCAGCTATCCAACGATTGCACCAGAGGAAGAAGATGGCGATAGGGAGTGTGCGGCGTCGTACTTGGGAAGGTAGAGCACTCAGATTGGGGTAATGGACGTGACGTTTTGCCTGTGGCTTGCTCCCGGTACTTGTAGTTTATGGTACTGCAGCTTCGCCTTGCGGTAGCAATGCAACGAAACAAACGCGAACCAACAAAACATTGCAAGATCTCCCATGTCTGAAAAAAGCCCACGTCATTTAGATACGAAATACAAGTAATTATAGCCACAAAGCTACTGAGGTCAATGATCATTTAGCACGCTCAATGAGCAATACCTAAGCTAGCAAAACGAACGCCCGTTCCTTGGTTGACCACACAGAATGATGCGCGGTGCGTCTCCACGTCGTTCCCGGGCCAATTCGAATGATCGTCGGCTCGTATGCATTCGAGAAAAGCCCGGCATTTTAGCATTGACGCAAAGGCACACACTCACACCGCCACTAGCGACAAACGCGCAGCTCCGCTCGTTTTCATTGACGCAAAGACACAAACTCTCCCCCGGCGCGGGAACTGGCGTTTTCGGATTCAATCGTTATGGACACAAAGACACACAACGAAGCGAGCACAAGCGCCAAATGCCAATGACTCACTCAGGCCGCCCGGCCACGCAACTTATATGTAAATCTTTAGTGTGCACGGACATGACAGAGAGAGGTGATGATGACTGAATGTTCAATGTTCTTTAAATAATATAACGAGACCTTACTCGTTTTAACAGATCACGGCCGCAATGCGACGCAACGGGTTTCGCTTATTGCGCTCGTGGTCCTCCTGCTGCATGAGGCGCAGCTCATCTAAGTCGACGTCTCTGACGCCGGAGTCCAGATCGAGGTTCTTGGTAGCAACGACCTTCGATGTCTTCCAGTAAAACGCTTTGTGCAGCACAAAGAGTGCAATGAAGACTGGCACAGACAGGTCGTTCTGGAAAAATGTCTGCGGATCAGGGTGCGAGTCAATCGGGAACAGATAAATCCAGAACTGCAGCCCAAGAGTGCCAATGCAAATAAAGCCACCAACAAGGGCGCCAGGCACGCCAAACATGGAGCGGTATACAAGCTCCGAAGTCGACCTGCCCTGGACCTTCATCGCCCATCTGAACCGAACATAACACAAGCAAATGGCCGACCAAGCGAACAAGAACGCGAGCGCCGCAAACGCATACAGCCAGTTGAACACATCATTATACTTGTCCGATGCAGACACGAAGCACAGCGCAGCAAAAATGCCGACAGTGATCATGGACCCTAATGGTCGCCCCTGGCGGTCGATATAACACATGAATGGGGGCGCCGCGCCCTTGACAGCCAGGGCCGTGAGCGTGCGCGTCGCTGCGTAGAACGCGGCGTTAGACACTCCGATGACCGAGCATATAATGACGGCGTTGAAAATCGACGGCAGCGCGCGCACACCGGTGTTCGAAATAGCAATGATAAACGGCGAACCACTGCCATCATCCGAGTTGCCCAAGTTTTCTGATAGAGGGGAAACCATGAGCGAGACCATGAGAATTCCAACAATGAAGAAGACAAGGACACGCCAGAACACTTGGCGTACCGCCGAAGGAATGGCCTTCACTGGGTTCGAGGTCTCTGCCGCTGCAATACCGCTGACCTCTGTACCGCCATACGCAAACGAGCACGACACGATGACCTGCACAACACCCTTGAAACCATGCATAAATGGCTTTGGCGTGTACCAATAATGTCCGCCCAAGTAGTGGTCTGTAGGAGGACCGCCACTCACGTTGATGATACCAAAAATGATGAAGCCGATCATGGCTGACACCTTTATGGCACCAACGACGAACTCCAGCTCACCGTAGGCACGGGATCCACTGAAGTTGATAATGAGGTCAAACACATACAAAATGGATACCCACGCAACCGGATTGACGTGGGCGGCCGAGTTGTTGTCGTGTTTCCAAAATTGCGTCAACTCGGCTCCCGCAATCAATTCCAGGGGCACCGTAACCATCCAACAAAACGCGTAGATCCACCCACATGCGAAGCCAAAGCTCGGGTCCAGCAACCGCGCCGGGAGCTCATAGAAGGGCGAAACGGTGGGGAACCGCACGGCCAACTCGCCAATACAGGTCATAACGCAAACCATGCCAATGCCCATGACGGCAAAGCCAATGAGCAGCGCTGCGGGACCGCCAACCTTCAGCGAGCTGCCCGAGCCAATAAAAAGGCCTGTGCCTACACAGCCGGACGCCGAGATGATCATGAGATGGCGCTTGGAAAGTTTTGGCGTTGAGCGGCTCAGTAGCGCAATGGCACGATCCTGCTTCGACAGGTGTGAAAACTTTCCAATGTCCTTGGGGGGCTTGAATCCATCGACCAACCGGCCGAAAATATTGCGTTTGCCAGACTCCTCGCTCTCGGCCCCCGAAAAGGCCTCACCAGAGCTGCTGTAGCCCGACGTCATTGAGAACGTCTTCGTCTCAACCTCGCCTGCAACGGGAGGCGACCCTCTTTCTAGGTCGACTTTAGTGTTGGGACTCATATTCGTCTGTTTCCGAACCAACCACCAAAAAGTGCTTTCTCGCTTCCCAACCGAGCAAATCGGGAGATGCGTATTTAAGATATTTAACGCCTCACCACCACGGCTGAATCGCAGATCTTTGTCGGTCGCAGGCCCGGCTTAGATGAGACGATCTGCACCTACAAGATTAGCTCATCATGCAAACGCACCGCACAGTAGACTCGCGGTCAGGTTAAGGTTTGGGAGTCACGGCCGGCTGCGGCTGCTGCTTCAAGGACCTGCTGCTGCTGCACGGAGAAATACGCAGCAAGGAAACATTGGACTACACAGGAGAGGCCTGTGCGAGCTTAATGCAATAAGAAACGAGCGAGTAGAGCCCAAATCAGTGAGTAATGACACTGCTGCAAATCCTCATTTATTCTGCTATCGTTATCTCTATTGCTCGCCGGCCCACAAGGCGACAAATGAGCTCACCTGACTACCTCATGCGCCACTTACGTGCATGATAAGATGATAAGGACATGGGCGTCAAGCCAGGGGACTAGCCCCTTGGGTGTACAATTGTGGCAGTTATAGATGGATTTGTGACCCTAAAAAAGGAACATTTCCCAGCTGGACTATGGGCCAAAGACTCTGCAACGCATGAGCTCAAGCCTAGGGCTTTCTGCGCGTTGAGAAATCGGTTGCTAATAGAGGCATGTTCCGCAATCGGCCAACACTTTCCGATCAACTGATGACTAACTCAAAAGACTATGATCAGAAATGGGCCGTTTGGTCTAAAAGCATACGCTTGGGGCCGCTTAAAATTTGCTCTTAGTAGGTATAGCCCAGAATATATACAGGGCACACTAAATAAGGCAATTGAGGAACTCGTATGGGCAGTTGATCCTCATCGCAAACCAAAAATGACTAGTCATGTGGCTAGTGCCAGGCAGCCCCTACCACGAGAGTGTACCTTGATCAGGACTGCGTCACTCCATGTTACCCTAGCCTTGATACATGAAATGAGTCTTGGGACGAGGTGATATTTAACGCTGGCCCCGGGCTGCGTACAGACAGTACCAGGCGACTCGGGCTCGGATGAGTCACAGCTGAGTCACAACTGAGGAGAGGCCCTCTGACTAAGAGGAGAAGCACATGCGATAGCTGCTATCTACGTCACTACAGCTATCTCGACGGAGCTGCATTGCAGAGTCACAGTTTTTCTTTGGAGGCTAACACTACCCTTTTTCTCGGCCCCCTCTCGGTGAGTGTGGGGAACCCTGCATTTGAATAGTGATTTTCCCCTCAACTAAGGTGCTAAGATACAACGGTTTGGAGTAGAGTTAATGAACCTCCGGGCAGCCCACCACGTAATTATATGAATCGCTTGGTACTTCGTGTTTGCGACGCCAAGATAAGCACGACGCGATTTGCCAAGGCGCTGAGCGCTCATCATCCAATGAACCGCTGGCTTCTCAATCTTTGCCGACCTTACGTCCCCTAGCCCTGGTTATGTGCGTCGTTTAGAGGTGACTTGCATTCCGGCCCAGACAACGTTATGCGGGCTAGCGTAATACTAACATGCTTGGGGCTGACTGCCTGCCGGTGGCTGGAGGCAATAAATGCGGGGTTTGATGTTGCGTCGAACCCCGCAGTGGCGGCTGGCGGCGAAACTCAGCAGCATCTGGAAACCAATTATTTCTCTACGCGCAGAGGCTCGCCCAATGTGCGCATTCGCGATCCCAGCGGTCTCGGCGTCGACGCGTCGGTGACGCAGGCCAGCGGGTACGTCGACCTGCCCGGGGCCGATGACAAGCACTTGTTTTTCTGGCTGTTTGAGTCCCGCAACGACCCCAAAACAGACCCCGTGGTGCTCTGGCTCAACGGCGGGCCGGGCTGCTCGAGCACGACCGGCCTGTTTTTCGAGCTCGGTCCTGCGCGCATCTCGAGGGCGCTCGAGCCCGAGCTCAATGCGTGGGCTTGGAACTCGAATGCGACGCTCATCTTCCTGGATCAGCCGGTCAACACGGGCTTCTCGTGGAGCCCGAACCACGTCAATAACTCGGACGATGCTGCCGAGGACGTGTACCGGTTTCTGGTCGAGCTTTTTGACGCGTTCCCGGAGTACAATGACGGCCAGAAGTTCCACATTGCCGGAGAGTCCTATTGCGGGCACTATATCCCTGCCATTAGCCAGGCCATTCTCAACCAAGGCAGTGCTGCGCCATTCACGCTAAGCTCGCTGCTCATTGGCAACGGCATCACGGATGTTCTCCTGCAAACGGAGGCGCAGGTGGGCATGGCGTGCGGCCACGGCGGGTTCCAGCCAGTGCTGGATGTCGAGACGTGCGAGGATCTGTACCGCGCCCTGCCCAAGTGTCAGGTCCTCATGCAGGAGTGCTACGACACGCAATCGGACCTGCTGTGCAATCTGGCTCGAAACTATTGCGAGGGTCTGAGCAAGCCGTACGAGGAGACCGGCCGCAACCCGTTCCAGATCGACGATATCTGTTACGATCACTGCTATCCGCAGGAAGACTGGATTGCTGAATACCTCAACCAGTCCGACGTGAAGTATGCTATTGGAGCCAAGGACCTGCCGTTCCAGGGCTGCTCATCAGAGGTGGGGATTGATTTCCGGCAGACACTGGACCGCGCCCATAGCTACGCCAAGCAAATCCAGAATGCGCTGGAGCACGGCGTGCCCGTGCTGCTCTACGCGGGTGATCTCGACTACCGAGTGAACTGGCTCGGCATTCGGCAGCTCAGCGAGCGGCTAGTGTGGTCGAAGCATGACGAGTTTGTTTCGCAGCCGTTCGAGGAGTGGGCCGTGGACGGCCGTGCAGCAGGCCAGACGCGCAGCTATGGCGGGCTCACGTTCACGCGCGTGTACCATGCGGGACACATGGTGCCGTTTAACCAGCCCGAGGTGGCTCTGTCTATGTTCAATGACTGGGTGTTTGGGTTGGAATAGGATTGGAATTGAAGCTCGCGGGCATTAATTAGCAGCAGGGAATAAATATGTACACATCCAACGAAAACTCGGGGATGAAGACGTGCAATTAAGAGTATGTCACGTCACAGAGAAGGACGCATGCGCAGCAGAAGGAGGAGGGCAGAATCAAATGCAGACTCAACGAGAGATGCCCCGGGAGAAGTGGCCCACCTACGCTTGGTTGGCCTCAGCTCCGCATGGACTCATACTTGAGCTTGTGCTCATAACAGTCGGCACAGGTACAGGCGTCCCCGCACTCGCACTGACCCGGCATGACGCATTGAGACGCATAGGACAGGTCTGCACCGGAGTCGAACGCGCCCGGCCACAGCTGCTCGGCCTCCTCGGTGGTAAGGCCAAGCTCGTGCAAGATGTCGTTGCTGTTGTGCGAGTTGCGGGCGTTGTTGTGCACCGACATGGGCGCAATGACTAGCGGCGCCGCGGGGTCCCCCGCGGTGTGATCAATATGTACAGGGTTGTGATGCGAGCCGTCGTGTCGCAGCCGCCTGGAATTCATGTGCGGTTCCATGGACCGGCTCATGTGCGGCTGCATCGCACCCATGCGAGGATCAATGGGGGCCTGCAGCGGAAGACCCATGGCCGAGCCTTCTCGCTGGCCAGCGTGCTGCAGGAGCAGCGGGGGCGGCGTCAGCGACACCGACTGCGCTCTTCCCTGCTCGGCCAGCTCGTCCGCGTAGTCAGGCACGGGCGTCTGCGCTTGGGACTCGGCTGACGGAGACGACCGCGAGGGCAGCGCGTCAGGGCGCAGCTCGCGCCGGTACAAATTGTCGCCCACATGCACAAACACAAACTTCTCGGTAAGCACGACATCGTCGTCCTCAGGCTCGGCCAGGCCTGCGCCACCGTTCTGCGCCTGTTTCGGCCGTGCCCGCGGCGACTCCGCATCAGTGCGCGCTATGCTCGGCACTCGCACAAGCTTGAACTCGGACGCCTTTGCCGGCTTGCTGCAGCAATGCCCCCCAGCCAGCGGGCTCTGCTCCTTCCGCACAAGCGCGAAACGGCTGCGCGGCTCGGACAGAGACTTGCGCCCGGGCTTCCGCACCTGCAGCAGAATGCGGTCGCGGTGCTCACACGACGACGAGCGGTGGCCTCGAATGCAGCTTAAGCAGGCGTACTTCTGCTTGTCAAAGACAACCATCGACTTCTACCCCGCCGCTGTGAGCTCGCCACAGGAAAAAAAAGTCAGGTTACGCCTAATGCGGATCTGGCGCTGAAACCACCTCAAATCACCTCGCCTGTCCCGCCACGGCCTGGCGCCCGTGCCATACGCGAATGGCCAGTTTACTAAGGTGCCTCGTGCTTGGCCTATGCGAACTAGGCTATTCTTAGGCTAGCCGGTAAGTGCAGAGGCGGCAATAGCGTCGTCGTCGTCTCTCGCAAGCCCCCCGCACTGAGCCGTCGCGGCGACTCAGTAGGAAGCACCACGTGACCTGTCAAAACGTCATCGCGCCGCTGCATCGCAGAGAGGGAGATCGCGACAAAAAGATAGTGAACTGCAGCACCTTCTGTTCTCGTATGGTCTCCCACTACAATACTTGGTAAGGCCCTCAGGTGTTTAAATAGGACTGATCGGACGGGAAGTCTTGTATTCACCTGGGTTTGGCCGCAGCTGTGCTAAATAGAAGTTACACAGTATTCACAAATACCAACTATTACAAACACTCAACAGTCGCCTAATAACACTTACTCGCCTAGTAGCACTTATTATTCGTATGGTAATACTCACTATTCACCTTCTAACACTTGACAATCAATCCGTAATACTAATAAGCCACCTGGTCAACTCTTATAGCTTTCCTACCCGTATTCAACTTACGAGTGAGACGTTTGCGCCTCGACTCTCGCGTGCTGACTCGTAGTAACGAGCCCTTGGGCTGAACGCCTCTTCGCCAGGGCTCCCATCGACTCTAGATCTTCCCGTGTGCCGCGTTTTCTTGAGAAGAAGCGGCTCCAATCTCGCCAAACCCTGCCTCGCTGCTCAGAATGCTTCCCCAGGGGTCTGCGTCCTCATAAAAAAAGTCAGTCACTGGGGCGGGCTCCTCTAACGCGTTTACAAGCTCAGAATTCATTGCCTGTGTCGTGGGCGTGCGCTCGCTAACCGCTTCCGACAAGATAATTCTCTGAGTAAGGGGCCCTCCGCTTCGTTGACGACGAGTAGCACGCTCCTTCGAGGGAGCAGACACCGCGGGCGCGGCCGCGGGCGCGGCCGCGCTCAGCTTCATGAGCCCAGCACTTTCAAAAGCACCTACAACGTCGGCGTTCATCGTGGCACGAGCATATGCGCGTTGCATGCTCGCCGAAAAAGCGTTCTCCTCTCGAGTTACCACAAGCATGTACTGGTGTGCTTTAGTTTCGGTGCAATACGCTGCCTGTAAGGTTGTACAGACAGCGGCCTGGACGGGTGAGGTGAATTCAGCCGAGCGTGAGGGAAGACACATCAACACGATCTGGTGATGCTCGCAGAACTCGACAAACATGACCGTGCAGTGCTTGAGGTGGCCCTCAATAAGCAACATTCGCCATTGATCTTCGGCTTTGGAAACAGTTTGCTCATGAAAACGTCTGATCCACTGCATAGCAGTCTCGTCGTTTGAAAATCCATTCGCTGTGGGTGTTACATCCCAATGATCAGGATAAAAAGACCGCTCCCCATTGGTGAAGTCAACATGTGGCACGACTAGAAGCGGCGGCAAAATCGAGCCGTCACTACCCACACATACAACTAAGGAGTTTCCGCCACCACGGACCAGTTGTGAGTCAGGTCTGTGCCTCTGCTCAAAATGCATCTCATCCATACTGTAGATGTTGTTCTTCCGGATGCCATACTTGGTGCATATGTGTGAACACAGCCTGAGCCACTGACCCTTTGTCATGCGCTTCTCAGTATCCGATGTGCCGCTGAGTTGGCTTAGTTCTGGTCTCCTATTAATGAATCTAAAAGGCCATTTGCGGTCGAGAGGCCGCCCACCCTGTTTAGTGGCAAAGTGATTCGCAGCAGCCGCTATGACTTGCTGCGAGAGCGGAAATCCGAACGCCTTCAAATGCAGGACGTGGTCGAGCACTAGCTGCTCCTCCTCAATACTCAATCGAGTATGTGATCTCACCCCATATCTTGACTTGCCTCCTCGCAATCGGCGCCGCAGGGTGCTGAGGGGCACACTGTAGAATTCAGCAGCAGCATTTACTCCCAGCTTGCCGCCCTTGACCTGCTTGATTGCCAAATTGATGCGCAACTCGGCTTCCAAGCCCGGCATTGGTTCTGCGCACCGCCGATAAGTGGATGCATCTGTCATCAAAGTACCCGACGGCTTGGAAGAAGTCGCGCAAAGGCAATACAAATTACCGTTCAACGGCCAGCAGCATGAATTCCATACACCTCGAACATATTGCAACCCGTTGAAAATATGTACTCTGTACAAGTGCGGTACTACAGGCTGCCCATTTTGTCTCCTCATGCCTTCCTCGCATCTCGGCACGATAGATATGGGCTAGGGTGTGACGCACTGATTGCACTGTGCTCGCTTTCGACGCAGCTCGACGACGGGCAGAACCACCACTTGATTGGACATCATAGCCTGCATCTAGCACTTAGCAGAGTCGGCGTCTGTATCTGGACACCGATGGGGAAAATTACTGTCTTCATTTATATCGTCGTCATTCGTCATCGAGCCTATGTCGTCTTTACAATTAGGTATAATACAGTGTGCTTGTGGTCCAGTGCCCTCTATGCGCAATGAGAGGCCTAATCACGCCTTAGATGCAACTCTCCAGCCTTCTTGAGGCGGTTCATGATCGCCATGCCCTCGTCTTCGAGATCCACTGTTTCGACTATTATCAAATCCGCTTCGGCTTCATCTGCGTCCCGAAAGCGCGAAAATAAATTGTGTGAAATCTCTTTTTTGGTTCGTCCGAGTGGCAAGTCGATGATCTGCGCTTCGGGCCATATGGGGGCAAAGTCCGCCGAAGAGAGCTGCTGCGTCGTGAGCACAGCGACCTTAGCGGCCCCCGCAGACGCAGCTTTCAGCTTCGCGAAATCACTACCTGCGTCAACAAGCACAACACGAGCCTTGGGCGAGTAGTGGCGGTACTTCATTCCCGGTGCGCGTACCTGCATGCCCTCTGGAACAGACACGCTCACTTCTGAAACAACGTCCGCCCACTCGGGTCCACCGAACTGCCTGATTTCCTCTAAAGAAACACCACCAGGTCGAAGAATGCGTGGCGGCGAAACGAGCCCATCTACTACCGTAGACTCTACGCCGACTTCGGCCGGCCCGCCATCAAGCACAAGCGGGATGCGCCCATCCATGTCCTCAACAACGTGCTTTGCCTCGGTGCCACTGGGCTTTGTAGACGAATTGGCCGAGGGCGCAGCCAGCGGAAGCTGGCTCAGCGATATGAGCGCCCTGGCTACCGGGTGGGACGGCATGCGGCACCCGAAAGTCTGCTGGCCCTTCGTGCACAATGGTGAGATCGGCGTGTTCGAGGGAAGCGGCAGGAGGATTGTGAGCGGACCCGGCCAGAACTTCTGGATGAGGCTGTCGTAAATGCGGGGCACTTGCGTGCGTAGCGTCGTCTCGATCTGCTGCCGTGACGCAACATGAACAATCAGCGGGTTGTCGGCCGGCCTGTTCTTGGCCTTGTAGATTTTCTGCACGGCTTCCGTGCTCTGGCAATTCGCGCCTAGGCCGTAAACGGTCTCTGTGGGAAACGCAACAACCTCATTATTATGCAGCAATTCGCTGGCAACGCGCAGGTTCTCAAATGTTTTCGAGGGCGTCTTGCGCAGATTGATGCCCTCGAATGTGATCTTCAATGGATCCACCTTCAGAACAGAAGTCATTGTCAAGCCAAACCGCGATTGTCTTAACCCAATTCGCGTCGCAACGAGCTTTTTCCAAGCGCTCAGTGTGCGCACAAAAAAAATCCCACTGGGCGGTGCGGGCCATTTTTTTGTGCTGACTACTGCTTGGTGTGAGGTGAAACTCACTAGGACCCAGACCGCCTTTCGCCGCAGCGCGCACACTAATGGGAGTTCCGGCGTTCTTTCGCTGGCTTTCGCAGCGCTATCCGAAAACAATCCTGCCGGCAGTGGTTGACGAGGCCGAGACCGTTGATGGAGTCGCCATTCCGGGCGCTGCGGCCGACTACGCTCGTCCGAACCCAAACGGCGAGCTCGACAACTTGTATCTCGACATGAACGGCATTGTGCATCCCTGTACACATCCAGAGGGCCGGGCGCCCCCTGCGAACGAGGACGAAATGATGCTGGAGGTCTTCCGGTACACGGAGCGCGTGCTACAAGTAGCTAAGCCGCGGAAGGTACTCGTAATGGCAGTCGACGGCGTTGCGCCGCGCGCAAAGATGAACCAGCAGCGCTCGAGGCGTTTCCGCAGCGCCCAAGATGCGCAAATCGCCCAAGAGGAGGAGGAGCGCAAGGCCCGACGAGCTGAGGAGCTCGGGGAGTCTTTGGACAACGCCGTGCGCGACCCGGCCAAGAAGTCGTGGGATACGAACGTCATCACGCCGGGCACGCCGTTCATGGATTTTCTCGCCCGAGCGCTGCGTTACTGGGTTGCCTACAAACTCAACACGGAGCCGGCCTGGAAAGACCTGAAGGTCATCATCAGTGACGCGTCTGTTCCGGGCGAGGGTGAGCACAAAATCATGGAATTCATCCGCTCGCAACGCACTAGCCCGGAGTGGGATCCCAACACGACGCACTGTATCTATGGCCTGGATGCCGATCTCATCTTCTTGGGCCTTGCGACCCATGAGCCTCACTTCCGCGTACTTCGCGAGGATGTATTCAACCAAAATAAAAGCGCGGGCAGTGAGAAGGGCCATATTTGGCTAGACCTCGGAATTCTGAGGCAGTATCTCGAGGTCGAGCTGCAGACAGATGCCCCGTTCTGGGATCTCGAGCGCGCCATAGACGACTGGGTGTTTATGGCCTTTTTCTGCGGCAACGATTTCCTCCCCCATCTGCCCTCCCTTGATGTTCGCGAGAATGGTCTGGAAATTCTTCTTAGGTCTTGGCGGTACAGACTCCCTACTATGCGGGGATATATGACCAAGGACGGCGACGTTCTACTCGACCGCGTGCAGATCATGCTTCAGGGAGTAGCGGAACAAGAGGACGGCATCTTTAGAAAACGCCATGAGATCGAGGCAAAACGCGAAGCTTCCCGCAAACAGCAGCAGCTGGCTAAAAAGATGCGCAAGACACGCGATGATCAGCACCCCACAACACCGGTCCCTGACATCCCACTTTACACAGCCGGCGGCGAGACTGTCACTACTACTGAGGCTTCTTCATCCCAAGGTAGCAATAATGAAAAGGCTAGTGCTGGTTCTAAAAGACCTCAGCGAGCGCGTGATGATGACACTAACGACGAAGTCAACGATGACGTACGTTTGTGGGAGCCGGGGTACCACGACCGTTATTATGAAACAAAGCTTCATGTCAACCCGAGTGAATCCCCGGAGTTTCTCCGCGAAATGACCCACAAATACATTGAGGGCGCCTGCTGGATGCTCAAATACTACCTTCAAGGATGCCCGTCGTGGACTTGGTACTACCCGTACCACTATGCACCTTTTGCCAAAGACCTGGTTGATCAGGATGTAGGGTCATTCGACATCAGTTTTCCGAACGACACGATTCCCTTCCTGCCGTATGAACAGCTGATGAGCGTGCTGCCCGCCGCGTCGAACCACACTCTTCCAAAGATTTTCAGGCCCCTCATGAGTGACCCAGACTCGCCTATCATCGACTTTTACCCTGTCGATTTCCCCATAGACATGAACGGTAAGAAAATGGCATGGCAAGGAATAGCGCTGCTGCCTTTCATTGATGAACAGCGGCTTCTCAGGGAAATTCGAAAAAAGTATAAGGAGCTGAGTGACGACGACCTCTCAAGGAATGCTCGGAAAGAAGCGTTGTTACTCGTTTCTCCCCACAGTCCTATCAAGACCAAGCTGCTGCAACTCTACTCTAAAGACAAAGCCGTTGAGGAGGTGAAAGTCGGCAGTTGGGAATCAGTGGGTATTGATGGCACAATGCGCGCAGCTCCCGACTGGGCACCTGGGGGGCCTCTTGTGAGTCCGATAAGCACAAACAACGGCGAGTTTGTCGATCTTGCTGAGGACGAATCCATTACTGTTGAATACCACCTCCCCGATAGCCAAAATCACAAAAGTATGTTGTTACAGGGCTTCAAAGAACCAGATCTGGTTCTGGGACCCTCTGACAAGGACACCATATGGTATCGCCGAAAGCGAAGTGACCGTGGTGACGACAGGCCTGACTATCGCCGAAGGGAGACCTCTGAATTCAAGGAGAGTCGTCCTAAACGTGCTGGAGGCTACCTGGCGTTTCTGGACCATTTATCTCAAGACGAGCAGTCAGCGGGGTACAATTCGCACGAAGGTTATCAGCAGCATTACCAAACACAGCCCTATCAGAGCCAGCAACGCAATCAGGGGTATCAAGGGCACCAAGGCTATCAAGGGCACCAAGGCTATCAAAACCAGCAAGGTTACCACGGTTATCAAGGTTACCAAGGCTACCAAGGCTATCAAGGCTATCAAGGAGCTCCAACGATCAGTAGAGGACACCAGCAACAAGCCAGACAAGGGTACCAAGGATACCAGGGATATCGTTCGAAGGTGTCTTCCGCCGATAATGAATCAAAACAGGGAGGTTATGCAGGAAATAGAAATTAACGCTTTCTCAACTGACTTTTTACTGTTTTCAGCAAACTTCACGCTTGCTAGCATCGTCCCACCTTGCCGCAGCGTAAAGCCAGCATTTGGATTTTTAAGTCGAATCAAAAGGATTTCACAAAGCGTTCATGCTGCTCATAACATTCCTCGTCTTAGTTTTTTAATGTGCTCGCAAAAGAAAAATCGTGATTGGAAATCTGATTCCCTGTTTGTAGGAGTTCACTGACAGATAGCTGCTGTCGATTAATACAGATGGAAATAATAGGTTTCTTGTTTGGCCATTCTCTACGACGAGGTTATGTGCTGCAGTTGATAATTATTCCCTCTGTCAGGCGTAGAAGTCTAGAGTTTTTGAAAGTTCTTTTGGCGCGTAAAATTCACAGTTGTATAATATTTATCAATATGTCATGTTATAATAAGAGTCTGCTACTTACTGTGAACAGCTTATTTTCAAGGGATATTGTGTTCCCGCAAGACGACAGCAACTTTTCAAAGGCCTTCGATTGACTCGCTCGTTGTTGCGTATAGTATTGTCGCATATTTCTCACACCAATCAACCCATTCATTCAGGAAAGCGCTTGTAGAGCGTTTCATAGTAGACATGCTGGCAACAATGCAAAGTTGATACTTTGCTCGTGTGATAGCTACGTTCAGCCGTCGCTCGTCCGACAAGAATCCTATTGAGCCAGTCGCATTGCTCCGCACGAGGCTAATAATTATCACGTTCTTTTCCTGGCCTTGAAACCCGTCAATTGTGCTGATTTCTACATCTCTTGGGACCATGCTTATTAGCACGTTCTTCTGATGCACGTAGGGTGATATGACACCAACTGTTTTCAAATCTACGCGTTTCCTCTGCAGAATGGAACAGTAGAGTTTCACGAGTTGCGCTTCTTGACTATTTTTGATAAGCCCGCGGTCCGTTGTCTCCTCGGTGTATCCGAGAGGGGAGGTATCAATCCATACGACTTGAGCAGAAGTGCATTTGGCTTCCACAACTTTCCTGATGTCTGAAAGCTTCTGAGTAGCGTTGCTCTTATCTGCTCGTAGCTTTCCTTCGTACATATATCCTGACGGGAATTGCATGATAGAGTCGGACATTCTATACTGCGTGTCCAGCAGATGCACGATTTCATCACCGTAACAGCTCAATAGCACATCAAACAAAGTCACTTCCATTATTTCTTTTACCATGTCTTTGCTGCAGGTGATAGTTGGTGGCAGCTGCATGTCGTCACCAGCGACAATGAGGCGGTGCGCAGCACATCGCAGAAGGGGAATCCACGTTTGAGCCTGAAAGGCTTGACAGACTTCGTCAACCACGATAGTGTGGAGATTGTATTGGTCATCTATATCCCAGGTACCATGCAGCGTTGTAGCCACAATTCTCGTACTTTTGGGAGCAAACTCTTTATCATGAATCAATTCTGGAACGGTAAAGGGCCGAATCGTCTTCCCTACTCTGTGCGGATGACCTAGCCGCACAATAGGATAATCTCTCGCGTGAGGAACGAATTTCGCCAGCAGATTGTCTACTGCAGCGTGACTTCCGCAGCAAATAAGAATATTCTCCCCCATATCTAGAAGATTGCGAATTATTTCGTATAATACCGCAGTTTTCCCTGTTCCAGGAGGGCCTCTTATGAGGCACACATTGCTCCCGAGCGCATTTTCCATGGCCAGCACCTGACTGGGGTTCAAGCGTGTGGGCATGAGAGGCCTCGACCTAGCAACTCTCAACTTGCCATAACCTCGTGCTAGTTTCGCCAACGGCAGGAGTTCTTCACAATTATGCTCCCCCAGCTCATTAGATTCATAGATTTCGCAGGCCTCTATCATTCGTTCGTAGACCGCAAGTTGCTGTATGCCCTCCATCTGAATTGGTTTCCACGACATAATATCTGCTTCCTTCTCGCTGACAGCAAGTTCGAATGAATCGGGAAATATTTCCGACAACAATCCTCGAGCTTCGCTAGATGATGATGAGCTGCGGTCAAGCCGCCGCTGTTTCTTGTCGTCAGGATTCTCGAACTGCTTCTTCAAAATGACGTCCTGTCCTTTTTGCAGGCGCAGCCTTCCTCCTCGCTTTGCCATTGATGGACGCTTCAGACGCAAAACTTGATAACCTCCTTTAGATGGAGAAATACTTTCGGGCGTCAAATCGTAGGCAACAAGGCCCTCTCGAGCTAACTTTTGTGGAGATAGCTTGCTTTGCTTTCGATATTGAGCTATAGTTTCGTCCACCAAAACATTGAGAGCTTTAATTTGATTTTTAGGACTTGACACTTCCAGCAATCTTAACGCCTTATCGCTCAAAACCGCATAGCTCACTTGTTTTTCTTTGCTTTCAATCGTGGAGCTTTCAGATTGCTCGTGTAGATGTACATCTAACGGCAAATTTCCCGTCTCAGGCGCAACCAGCTCTTCAGTTTGTTTGTCGGTATCAACAGGTCGGATAGCGCATTCATCGGTACTTATATCTTCAAAGGGTTCTTGATCCCTTTTATCTGAGATACTGAGCTGATCAAGGCGGTCAGCAAGTTGCGAGTCTTGCCGTGGGTCGAGTGAAGAAGATGCCATGCGGACCTAGATGTGTTTGTTTTTCGTTGATGAAAAAACAGGACTGGCACGAAACTACAGATATTTATACATTTGTGACCCAACAAGATGCATAAACAGCTCGCAAAATCTGCGACAAAGCCAAATAATATTTTGGAGATAATTACGGAACATGAAACAATGTATCAAAGGAGAATAACGAAGCAATACAAAGGAAATAATCTACAGAGTTTGAACAAAGTATAAACCAGGTATCATATATACGGCTTCGACTTGTTTTTGTTTGCAAGATATCGCAGACCACTAATTTTCTGGTATGTGGATGCATCGGACCTTTGACGAGAGAGGTGTTCAAAGACGCACCCTGGGCGGAATGCTGTTCATTCCAAGAGGGATAATATTATTTTGATATAACTGCCAATCCATGTACAACAATATGCAGGGGGTGCCCCTTTGTTTTGAGGCGCCGTGCCTTTTATGATGGTACTCCAAAATTTTCTAGCGGGATTGCTTCAAGAAGTTAGAGATAGTGTGTGTAATTCGCGGGCGTCAAAAGTAGCCTTCTAATCTCACAGCAGAGTGATGAAGCGGTCACATTTGCAAGCAGAAACGGGAATGGTAGGACCTCTTCTATGTTCGTAGCGACTGGTATCGCTCTTTTGATGTACTATCCAACATCTCTTCTTCCTATTAGTCGTCCCCTTTTGCGTAATTAGCGAAGGAGTGTCTCTGAGAAACTAATTCGTCGTAGAGTATGAAGGATACTATTTGCCTCTCTGCCCATGCCGTGTGGCAAGAGACATTGATGACCTCGACGATGAATCCTGAGAGCTGCAGGCCGTTTGTGAGAGTATGGATTGAAGCGGTTGGCTGCGGAGTCCCTGTTGCAATGCTTCGGTTAAAACCACAATTTTAAAATTGCGCAGAGACTGTGGCACTCATATCGTCATCGCGTATAAAGCCGTTGGCAGTGCATGCCACGCCAAGTGAGTGATCCCCAAAAAGACGAAGAGAACTAGATAACAAGGAGTAAACTGGGCAAAGCTATGGGCACAAGGCCGCCATGCCTTAGGCTAAATTTTGAGAACAAGTTGCAATTATACTTTTGTCGTGTGCGGCGAGAGGCAGCTCGACTACCAAATCTGTTAAAAGCAAAAAACAAAAACAGAAACAAAACAAAAAAGCCGGTCAAGTCAGGCCAGGGCCGCGTGGTTACCGATAAAGCCGTGTAGTGCGGTTAGGGTTCAATGCAGTGAGTATCAAGACGGCGGGCAGCCACACGCACAACAATGCTAGTCTTATACTTTTGAAGGTCGCAGATTTACAAGAAGCAGGCCATGGCTTAGTGGTCAAGGGCAGTGCGAAAACTCACAGTAGCTCAGTGGTAGAGCGAAGGACTGTAATGGTTAAAAGACATCCTTCGGTCGTGTGTTCGACTCACACCTGTGAGATTTCTTTTTGGGTTTTTTTAGCGGGTTGCGGGCTGCGAGACCGCAAAACGGCTGCATTTTTGCTGGTGGGGAATGAGTTCGAAACAGCTTCTGCGTAAAAGGGTGGGGCAGACACTGCGCGCGCTGGATGGCGAGCAGCTGAAAAAACAGGGCGAGCGCTGTGCGCAGGCGCTGCGCAGCTTGGCCGCGTACAAGCAGTCTAAATGTATAGCGTTCTATATGCACATGGAGAGCGGCGAGCTGCCGACGACGCAGATGATCTGGAACGCGTTCGAGGACCAGAAGCGCGTGTTTCTGCCCAGCATCGTCCGCTACAAGGCCGGTGAGCCGCACGGCTGGTTCTCGAGCCAGCGCACGCACCTGCGCATGCTGGAGATGCCGACGTGGGCGTCTGTGCAGGAGCTGCAGCCGCGGGGCAAGTTCAGGCTGAGGGAGCCCGTGGACGGCTTCAATTGCCTTGACGCGGGCCCCGGCGGCGAGCGGCTCGGGCTCGACCTCGTCGTCATGCCCGGCGTGGCGTTCACCGCCCAGGGCGGCAGGCTCGGGCACGGCGCCGGGTACTACGACTCGTTCATCGCCGAGCACGAGACAGACGTCGGCTGTACGCCGCGGCTTGTTGGCGTCGGGCTGCAGGAGCAGCTTGTGGACGCGCTGCCCATGGAGGCGCACGACAAGCGGCTGGACTGGCTCGTCATCGACGGGCGCGCGTTCGACTGTCACGCCGAGGCAGCAGGCGCAGAATCAGCTAAATAAATAAGGAGGCGGGGGGGATTTAACGGGCATGCCGGGAACGCGAAATGCTATGCGCGCGTGGCCACGAGCGTGATACAGTCGCCCTTGAGGAGCAGCTGGCCGATCGTGCGCTTCTGGTGCGTCTTTGTGTTGACCTCGACGGCGTCGTCGAGCACAACGTTCATGAACTCGTCGAAGCCGGCAATGACGCCCTCGAGACGCGCGTCGGTCTGCTCGGCGAGCCAGATCGACACGGGCGCCTTCCGCTCCATGCACAGAAACAGGACATTAATTGGCGGGAGCACCCTTGCGGACATGCCGGGGCGGTTAGTGGCGGGGACGGAGACTGGGACGGCGGGGGGGGTGGTTGCGGCTCGGCGTGAACTGTGCGCGCGGCGCCTGATACCCTCACACTCTTGACGGGTTTTTCGCCTTTTGGGGTGGGTGGGACCTGCGGATCTTCGCGCGCCGCGACAGGCCCTTGCCCTGGCCACCGCCCAGGGCTTGCGTTCCCGGTGGATCGTGTGCTGCTGCTGCTGTGCTGCAGGTTGCCCGTTGCACATTGCCAGCTGCACAACCCAACCCATTGCGCCCGCCGTGGAATCCGACACACGCACACCATGACGACCGATACTCCCGCACTGCAGAGCAACCCGAAGGTGATTCTGTTCACCGACTTCGACGGCACGGTGACGCTGCAGGACTCGAACGACTACCTCACCGACAACTTCGGCATGGGCGTCGAGCGGCGCCGCGAGCTGAACCAGCAGGTCATTGACAACAAGGCGACGTTCCGCGACATGTTCAAGCTCATGCTCGAGTCCGTGCACAAGCCGTTCCAGGAGTGCGTCGACGTGCTGCTCGAGAACATCAAGCTCGACCCCGGCTTCGCCGACTTCTACA
Organism: Entelexis geochares; assembly: GCA_030705075.1. Taxonomy (NCBI): domain Eukaryota; kingdom Fungi; phylum Ascomycota; class Dipodascomycetes; order Dipodascales; family Trichomonascaceae; genus Entelexis; species Entelexis geochares. Next base: position 22,030 of record JANIWL010000034.1, on the reverse strand, counting down.
AGTGGGCGCTCGAGAACAACGTGCCTGTGGTCGTCCTTTCGTCGGGCATGGAGCCCATCATCCGCGCGCTGCTGGCCAAGCTTGTTGGCGACCACGCCAAGACCATCCAGATCGTCTCAAACCAGGTGCAGCTCACCGACGGCGGCAAGAAGTGGGACATCGTGTACCACGATGACTCGGACTTCGGCCACGACAAGTCGCTCGCCATCCGGCCCTACGCAAAGCTCCCGAACCGCCCAGTCCTGCTCTACGCGGGCGACGGCGTCAGCGACCTCAGTGCGGCCAAGGAGACGGACCTGCTGTTCGCCAAGGAGGGCCGCGACCTTGTGACTTGGTGCAAGAAGGAGAACATCCCCTACACGGAGTTCCACTCTTACGCTGACATCCATGCCCGCATCGAGAAGCTGGTGAAGGGCGACACGAGCATCGAGTCTCTGCGGGAGAACTAGAGGCTTCCCGTCTCGTCACGCATGTAAAATTTCATATAGTTCACCTCGAGCTCGGCGCAGGTTCTTGTTGTCGTTTTCAAGCCGGTTAGTTCGCGAGCATGTGAGACTGGCCTGCTGCCTTTCGGGCCTGCTGCCTTTCGGGCCTGCCGGTTCTCAGGCCTGCTACTTCTTCTTGCGTCTGTTGCTGGTTCTCAGGCCTGTTGGCTCGCGGGTATGTTCGCGTAGAAGCAACCGGCTAGAGCCTGGCTTTTACGTAGCGCTATTTTATAAGAGGCGGCAAAGTGGAGTACTGACAGCCTGCGTAGCTTCAGCCTGTCGTACGCGTGTTAGCTCCTGCGTCTGTGTATAACAGTTGTTGCCGCAACAAAAATGACGCAGCACTTTCCGTTCAATCATGCACCTTCGGCACGCGGGCCCGGTCATGGTATCGAGGTGGTCAGGTCACCCTCCGCTCGCCCTCTGTCGGACTATTCTCGGACTAGAGGCACTTCGAACCTTTGAGACCTACCTTCGAGTCCCGCTTCCAAGCTCTAGTGACCTGCAAATGCCCATTAGTTGTCCTGTCCATCTTTCGTGGAGTAATAATGCCCGTCAGTTGCCCTGCCCGTCTTTGAGATGACACTACTGTGTCCTGCTCTGTGACAGTCTAGTGTTTGACAATACACAGTACAAGATGGTTCGACTCTATCGACCTTCAGCGTGACCTGCAAAAGCCCGTTGGTTGCCCTGCCCGTCTTTGAGATGACACTACTGTGTCCTGCTCTGTGACAATATAGTGTTTGACAATGTACAGTACAGGATGATTCTACTCTATCAACCTTGAGCGCACAAAGCCAGACAGTCGTCCTGTCCTGTTCTGTGGTAGCTCAGTGTTTGGCACTTTACGATACAAGCCATGTCTGCTCTGGCTTTAACCGTCCACCACTTGGCTGAAATGCGCTGCTGGCCGTCAATAGCCCGCACTTTCGCCTTCTTCAGTACTTCTAACACAAACCTCAGCCGGCACGAGTTTGCACTGTCCATTCACACAACAGGGGCCCAGGTACTAAAACCCGCCAACTGTTTCTTCAAACCGGCTACTAGCGCTAGAACTAGTCTCTTTAGCCAAGAAGCATATCAATGCTGTTAGATGGGAAAGTACATCTCGCTTTCCATTCCGGTTCACTGTCAAAAGCAGCCAACTCACTTCTCGAGCCTCTCTACCGATTCATCAATGCGCTGCCTAAATAAGAAACGCAAGACAATCGCACCGAGCACAACCCAAAGCATGAAAAGCACTACATAACGATACACATAAATAAAAAAAAAAGAGCAGCACGTAGCCGCACTATGCAAGCAGCCGGCTCATCGGGTCCTCCTCGGCCTCGGCGAGCTCCAGCGCGTCCTGCTGCGTGACGCGCCGAATCGGGTCGCGCCGCGACGACTCAATAAGCTCCCCGGCAACAACAATCTCGTCCAGTATGTAGTACGCGCGCTGGAAGTTGAAGATGATGTCCAGCTCGCACACGTTTCCGTAATATTTGTCCATCTGCTCGACGTACCGATGTATCACCTCGAGCGCAAGCAGCTCGTTGTCGTCGGCATCAATGCCAGCTATGAAATAGAGCGACGCGTAGCGCCGGTACACGACCTTCGAGTCGCGATACTCCAGAAAGTTGCTCATTTTCGTGCGCCGGCTCAGCACCAGCGTCGTGACGTCTTTGATGATCTTGTTCTTCTCCTTCTGCGTGTGCGTCTCAAACCACTTCGAGAGACGCACCTTGCCTTGCCGTGACAGCAGCAGAATGTACTGAATCGCCATGCTGCACTAACCGTGATCTCAGCCAACTAATGTTCGTGTCGGCGGGTAGTGTCAGTAGCCCCAGAGGGCAAGGGTACGCGTCAGGACCCACATGCGCGCTTCTCACACTTGGAACACCGGTCCGCATTTCTGCATCCCGAGCAGAGAAACTCACTTGAATTCTATTTAATTTTGTTCCCTGCTGGAACCGACTAGCTAAACTATGAGGCGAATGGCTGGGCGCTGTCGACTTTAGAAGAAGCGGTGCCGGCGGCTCGACGAACTAGTAGTAAACACAGGTAGATAGATCGACGTCCAGGTGTCTGTATTCGAGGCCGAAACCGTGACATTCTGCGTCACGGTCACCGTGTCAGTGACAGTTACAGGATCTAAGTCCGGGTCCGCGCCCGCGCTCGGATCGGCGTCAGGAATGTCCGTCGTGCTCGCGCTGGAACCCACCGTCGAGCCGGTCTCGTAGGGCACTGCGTACGTCTCCACAGTGTATCCGCTTGGAATTCCAACCCCGGTTGAGGCGGGATCGCCAACTAGGCCCCCACTGGCAGTGCTAACAGTCGCTGCAGATTCGGAGGGCGTCGAAACCGTCTCCCATGTGTTCGGGCTCGTAATATGACTGCGGCCAGACACGGAGGGAGGCACATGTGGCGCCCCCACAGTCACGTAGATTATAGATGGCGACGGCGCAGGCGTGTTTGACAGAGTCACGTACACAATTGACGGCTCTGGCGCCGGCGTGCTCGACAGCGTCACATAAACAACAGACGGCGATGGCCGGTGCGAGGCTGCCAGAACAGCCGACGCAAACAGAAGAGCGCCAAAAACGTCTCTCATGCTGTACTTGTTGAGCAACAACCGCTCGAAGCACAAAAGGATTATATACAGCGCTGCCGGCCAGTCTAATCAAATAGACATGATACAGGAACCTTAAAGGCGAAACGCGAGCGAAACGCGAGCGAGGCCGAAACCGAAAAGTAAAACAGTGTGAATCAAAAGGTAATCACAAAAACTAATACAGGCCATACAGGAGCATGCAGGAAACTGAAACAATGGCGGAATCAGTCCTCGTCGCTCAGCAAATAAATAATTTCAGGATCGCGCCTCGTGGGCGGAGTCTGGGCCTGGGCCCCGCCACGCACAACATCCTCGGGCAGCGCGCGCACAGCTCCATGTTTGTGCGGAGGAGGGGGTTCTGGCGACTCGCGCGGACTCGCGCGCGGAGTCACGCGCGGCGAATAGAACTCCTCCGCAGAGATCTCGACCACATCCCCGTCCTCGTCGCTGGCCAGGTCCTCGGTTCTGTCGACAGCACGGCACCGCCGATCAGCCTCGCGCCGTCGCTCGGCGGCCTGCAACGCCCGCTCACGGATCGCCTGAGGCGCATTGGGCAGCCGCCCGCCAAGCCCGCCCAGCTTCCGACCCGAACCAGGGGACCTGCGGCCGGCAAGGGGCTTAGCATACGGAGCCGGCCGGCGCTGTCCCGGCACCGCAGACAGCGGCCTGCCAGTGCCAACACCAATGAACTGGTCACCGCTGTATCCTCTGAGAATCATCTCCTCCATCTCTTTGGTGAGCTCGTCCAGCAGCGCGAAAAACTGCCGGTCGTGAGGCCCGTACACGTTGTGGCACAGCTCGTGCAGCATAGTGCCCAGCACGCTCTCGAACGCCAGAAACTGCCGCGCATCGTGGTTGTACCGCAGCCGCAGACTGATGCGCTGGCCGCGGTTCACGTTCACACCAAGCAAGTTCGAGTCCTTGGGCAGAAACTCGACTAGCCTGTGCACGCGGAAGCGGCGCTTGCGCATTATCGGCGCTACGTATTTGTACACCTTCTGCAGCATGTCCTGGGCCTCATCGCGCGACTCCTGCCGCTTGAGCGCCTGGATTTCGCCAATTGTCTCCTGAACACCATCCCACCGGGGCATCCACGCGAGCGCCGCAGGACGGCCCGGGAAAATGCAATTGCCGCAGGCGTGTTGGCCACCGCAGAAGCGCGCGCTCAGCTCAGCTCGCAGAATTGGCCCCTGCTAACATAAGAATGACATAACACGCCTTTCAAGCTTGCATGCTGCTGGCTCAACGGAAAGAGAGTGGTAGTAGTAGTATTAAGGACTCTGGGATTGGCTGGCTCCGTCAAAAAGGATGCCAATTAGCGCGAATCATGGGGGCCCTGTTGAAGCAATTATTAAATAGCGATCGGAACAGAATTACTTACGAGGCCTTAATCTACACGAATGCGGCTAACACACGGTCCAAGGTGGCAAGCCAGCCTAAGAACTCACTTCACGGTGACGCTGCATACATACAGAGAGGCAGACAGCAGTGGAACTGGGAAAGTGTTGGTGGTTCGCGCGGGCTTGAAAAAGTGGTCACATGCTGCGCGTCCGCCACTGCCACTGCTCCAAACCCGCCGCCCTAGCTCGCGCCCTCGCCCTTGCCTGTTTCATCTTCCTCGTCACATTTCTCGTCGTCAAAACTCACACAGTTTGCTGGAGTATATTTCACTGTTTCGTAGTGAACGTGTATCTCGATTTTGGTGACAGAGAGTTATAGGCCACAATGGACTCAATTGACCTCTCTCGACTAACCAGCGCCGCCGAGGGGTTCCTCCACTCGGTCGGACATACCGGCGTATCTTTGGGCACGTCGCTCACCGACTACAAGGACAAAATCATGGAGAAAATAGTCTCGACACCGCCGCCGCCGCCTGCTTCGTTAAAGGAGCGCATGTGCGACTGGGTTTCACATCACAAGCGCGCCGTGGCCGTGGCCGGCCTGCTCTCCGTTGCTGCTGCGGCTGGCGTTTTCTGGGAGGCGCGACAACGCCGCGCCCGCGCCACAACACGCGAGAACACGCAGCGGCGGCAGCGCAGGCTTGCGCGCCGCGCGCCAAACGGTGGCCGCAGCGAGGTCGTGCTTCTGGCTGGCTCTCCCCAGGAGCCGCTCGTGCGCCTGCTGGCTCAGGACCTGAACATCCGCGGTTTCATTGTTTACATCACGGCTACGCCAACTGAAGAGGATGCTGTTATGAAGGAAAACAGCCCCGACATCCGCCCATTGCGGCTCGCCTCTTTTTTCGACGCTGCCGCCATCCAAGCGGCCATGCACCAACTGAAGATAGTTCTCGAGACGCCCACAGCGTCGTTCGCTGGTGCCACACCTCACTATATGTCGCTTGCTGGTGTGCTTATTGTGCCAGACCTGTTTTATCCCACGGGCCCACTCGAAGTGACGCCTCTCGCGACGTGGACTCAGACAGTGCAGTCAAAGATCCAGATGCCCATCAACGTTTTAGCTGGCGGATGCCTCGACGTAGTGAGGCAGCACTCGAGCCGTATTATCCTCGTCACGCCAGTGATCATTGGCAGCTTGAACCCGGCGTTCCATGCTGCCGAGTCGCTTGTAGTGAGCGCCTTGTCATCGCTCGCGTTGTCACTTTCTCGCGAGCTTGCCGGCCAGCATATCCCCCTCACTCACCTTCGCCTCGGCTCCTTTGACACGCGCCAGGTAAAGATCCAACCAGAGCGCCAAGTCATGCGCGAAATGCGCGCCGACGTTCTGTCATGGCCGGACAGTGTGCGCCGCTTGTATGCGGGCCACTACACGGCATCGGCGTACTTGCTCAGTAACCAGTCCAGAGGATCGCAGCTTCGCACCCTTTACCACACTGTTTACGACGTGCTCACATCGTCGAATCCGCCGCGTGTCGTTCGAGTCGGCTGGGGCAGCCGCATCTACGAATGGCTCGCAAATTGGACGCCAGAGTGGCTCATGTCGTCCTTGTTGGCGGCAAATGAATTGGCTTAATGCCCGTCGCAGTGGTGGCCCCACCGCATTGGCGTCGCACCGTATCATTTATGCTTCCTTTAAATATTTATTTTGAGCTTTTGTCTGATCGAATTCTCGAATTTTAGATTTTCGAGACACCGTCATTACTGGTCGCCCGCGTCCCCTCCTCCATACCGATTTTGGCTAGCTTTTAGCACTGGATGCCTGCGAGATCTTAACCCTCGGGCCGCGGAGGCATGAGTAGCCGTGGATGAGGCACGCGACGCGTAAGACATGAACGAAGCACGTCGGTTTCCTAACTCCGCGCCATTCGGCTGTTCAGCAGCAGCATCGACCGCGGGGTCCGATTCATGGTTAGCCCGTGCTGCAGGAGTCTCAACAAAGGGGTGGAATGACCCATGCAAAGGGCGTTTCACGGACGCGGTTTCGGCCGGGTCAGCGTCTCCATGATCCTGGGAGACCTCACTATCTACGAACCCGTTAACGTCGTTGGCCGACTCAGATAAAGGCGGTAGCATGCCATACGGCTTGCGCAGACCCTTTGCGCGCGTTGCGTAGTCCTCCGCGTCCTTCTCACTACCAACATTGTACTGATACAGCGGCAGTGATGGATCCGTGTAAGTGCTGTCAGTGCGGCGAGGCACCATGATGCCAATTTCAGCAATGCAACGAGCAACAAAGTGCAGCGCCTTCGTCTTGCGTGTTGCAAACATGACAACATCATCCTGATTGATCCGCGTGTTGAAACAAATGCTAACATTGAGCCGATCCAAGTCGGGGAGAAGTGCGGTTTGGAAGTATACGCCCGGTAAGAACTCCCGGGGATTGTCCTCACAGAATTCATTGAGCCGGTATTCGAGCTCGGCAAGCTGCTCCATCCTGGTCTCGGGAATGCCCACGACGATCGACACGTCAATCTGTGATGCTGGCGAACGCGTGATGTTCTCAATCCACATGGAATTTAGCACAGCATTAGACGTCTGGATGCGAATATTGTACCCAACATACCAAAACACTGTGTACATGAGATTCAGCTCGACTACACGCATGCGCGTAGTGCCACCGCCATTTTCTCCAGGCACAACGGCCAGAACCCAATCGCCAACATCAAAGGGATGCTTCACGAACAAGAAAATGCAAGAGTTAAAAACTTCTTGAGCAGTAGCTGAGAACAACCACGACATGGAAAGTAATGTTGAACCCAAAGTGGCCAGCACTGAGTTCGAGGAAGGGGCCAACATGCCAACGAAAATAACAATGACGATGATGAGACACAGAAATAGGAGCAGATGATGCAGCTTCATGATTGCGCCGTCGACATCAAGAAGAGATCGTGCAATGGCTTTGCCTTCACGGTTTATCGCAACCACATTAGCCTTCATCTCTTCGAGACCAATGTCGCCGCTGCCATCCCGGTCGAGGATGTCAAACATGTAAACCACCTCATCCTTACGATCCTCGCCCAGCACACCGATAAGATCATCGTAAGTGAGGCTGTCCGAATCCTCCATGACCAACGATTTCCAGATTCGCTCGGCCAAAATGGATGCCGTCTCCTTCGAGGAGAGGGCATCCTTTACTGTTTTGGCCACTGGGGGCTGTTTATCCATGCCACCGTAGTCAGTCACCAACTTGCTCACATTCTTCGCCGCTTTGCCCATGGCATTGCTGACCTTCTTGAATCCCTTGCTCGTAGCTTTCTGGCTGCGCCGCTGGGCTCGCTCCAGATTGTGGAAGTACAGAGCCCTGTCTTCTTCTTCGAATTCGTCCGAATTGAAGGGGAAAAACTGGTAGGCGCAATTCAGTAGAATAACGAGAGTGTTCTTCGACTTTTTGTGCTCTTGAATCCGAAGAGACATTCGTGTGCGGTGGAAGTTTGTCGACAAGACATACATGAAAAACTGCTCGCACAAAAAGACGATTGCCGAAACTAGAAAAGCTACAAGAATGTCTTGAACAATTTTCTGCCAGTGAGGCATTTTTCTGTCGTTCGAAGCATCCTTGTTGTCATTCAAGATAGGCGAAAACGAAATGAACGAAATGAACGTCCAAAAGACAAGTTGCACGGGAAATTCGAGGGCAACAAACATGTTCACAAACTTGAAGAATCGCGGGGCAAGGACAGTAATGAGCAAGGCAAAGAGCTCGGGCAAGTAATGCGCTAGCGCCTTGGAGATGAATAAAGAGGCCCAGACAACCTCGAGCCAGATGAAGATCCACATGACGCGTGTCCCCCCCAAGCGCATGTCTCGATTATCGAAGGCGCCTATCGCTAGCGGTATGAAAAGAATGATCGCTATGGGAAGCCACCAGGTGAACATGCGAATAATGAGCGATGCGTCTGTAATGCGATTATACCAGTGGCGGAGCCATTTGATCTTTCGTGACGTCTTCGTGTACTTGCGCAGCCGTCGGTTGCGCGCAAGGTTCTCGTGGAAGCCTTTGCGGCGCATCTGGAGAGACGAGTCTGTCGAGATACCCGCCGACGAACTCACCTCGGCCGCCATGTCACCAATAGGAACCATTGACTCGCCGCTACCTTGTTCCGGCTCCTCAAGAATGGTATCGAGAAGATACTGGGGGTCTTGCTGCTTTTTTTCCAACTCCTCAGGCGTCTCTTCCTTATTCTCTTCTTCTTCCTTGTTGTCCTCATCGCTTTCTTCTTTGATTTGCGAAATCGAGTGAGACCGCCGCGACGCGCCCGGAAGAAGCGACCGGAAGCTCTGGGCAATACCGTGCGAACGGTGCGAACGGGTAGAATGCTGACCCTGAGAGAAGTGAGATGCATGCGTAGCGCGTGATGCGTGCCGATTCAATGCCGGAAATTCGTGAGCGGTTCGCAGATCCGCATTTGAATCCGCGGAGAGACTCTCATAGGGGGGAGCCACTGGGAACCCTGTGTGAAGTTCCGGATGTGACTCCGGGTCTGTGCCCGCTACGGCAGCAGCTGGAGGTGGCCGTTGCGGCTCGTGAATAGTTCCGGCCGGGGTGCCAAACCCGTACGTAGCGTCCTCAGAAGCGCCAAGGGAGTCGTCGGACCCGCCCCTGTTCATTGCTCTCTCCGACTAGTACACGGGTGGTATCTAAGTCAATTGAAGAGGGTACAAAGAAAACTCAAGCCGGACCTCTGTAGCCGCTGTCACAATACGCACGCTGATGCACGTTAAATTGGTTTTCGCATGACTTAAGCAAGCATGATGACGCAGCAGGTCATAGGGGAGCTCGGTGCTATGCATGGAGTCCACCTTAGAGACCGCCGCAAGCGCTTGGATAACGCTCGTCGTGTGTGATTGCAGATGGTCCGACACTCACCCAAAAATAATTCCGGCGTAAAGTTACTAAAATTCGACGATCTCGATTAGATACAGATGTAACGTAATGCAGTACCAGACTGCCTCTGCTCTTTGGCGCAAGGCCACACCGGCCAACCTAAGCCCTTGGCCATGTAAAGAACCGCCGCGAGGTTATCGTAGAGGCTTTTTTTAGCGGTTCTGCGCATGTTGCTCGCCTCGCGGTTGGGGTTCACGTCATTCGCGCCCGAGCGGCTGACGCGTTCTCCGCCGCGTTACTTGGCCGGACAACAAGCGTTTGTCGCGATGACGAAGGTTAGGTTCCAGGTCACGGCTCGAGGTAGTCCGCCCCTTTCACCCCTGCTGCCTCATCTCTGAACAGCAGAGCTAGGATGCAACTAAAAGCGCAATCACGTGGACACGCTGACGGGTGTACGCCTTAAAGAGATTTTTTCTCCTGATTCCTGTCTTTCTCTACCACTACCGCTTGGCCTCCTAGGGGTCGAAGCATGTGGGAATAGCCGGTCATGCCAGCTAGGCACGCGCAGCCCGGTTGTGAATCGGGAAATAGGCGACGCACATCAAGCAGAATGGGAAGGATTTAACAAAATCAAGGCAATAGACTACTGAGGATGTACATGCAGGACCAAAATTTTAGGAATTCTTCGTTTATGACCTATTCTGCAAAGTGCCTCGCCTTTTGTTTTGCTCGGCCAATCTGCTGCGCGGGCTTAGCTGGTTTGACTGTCTACGCTCACAAAGATGTTATCTGTTTGCACTTGCCTGGCTTTGTGTTGTGTGTTGTGCGTGGAAGAACTTGAATGATGATTGTGTTACCCGAACTAAATTTTTGAGAATCAAAGATGATCGAAAATCACTTACATGCACCACCGTCTGATCACTTCTTTTACGCACAGCACTAACAGAAAGGTCTCGTGTATCTGGCAGAGATTCCGGGTGGAATCTTGCAGTACCTCTTCTTTTAACAAGCGCAAGTTATGCCTGTGTTAAAGTCTTGGTATTGTATAGGACGGAGACAAAATGGTTCGGTGATGAAAAAGTAATTCAGTTCTGCTTCTGACCACAATTCGTGAAGAAGCCAAAATACCAAAGCTCTAATTTTCTTCTGAGTCCCATTCCCCGTCCTTGTTTATGTGTAGACCCACGTTACTATCTATTCTGTATGCCACTATTGCCTACTAACACGTTATGCAACGCTAGTCCGAGCGTTTTCCTACGCTTCTCACCAAGCCGCAGCAGAGTTCGATCGTCGTGACGGGTAGTGTGGGAGAGTTCCTTACCATGTAAGCATTAACCCCGCATTTTGAGGGACCGCTGCTGCTCTTAAGCAGCTTGGGTTCACTAAATCGCGGCTTGTTGTTGATTTCCGACACACTATGGGAGAATTCTTACTTACTTCCAAGCGCCAATCTTAAGGAGAGGGAGGGGCGCAGGAGCATTCAAAGTAAAACCATAAGCTTGTCATAGGTATTGTATTGTATTGGCAATAGTACTCTCATAGCGTCGTTGTCATTCAGAGCATGAAATCCAGAATCTTCCACCCGAAGCCATCTATCGCACGAAGAGAAACATGATCCTCTCTCTCGCGCGTGCGCCCATAGAGGCGCTGTCCAAATGGTGACTGCGGATGCGGTGTCTCAGGATCGTCCAAGCTTTCGGAATCTGAGTTACTCACACCTGTCTCCCGCACTTTTTCACTTCCAGTTTTGGCCTTATCAGAGGATTAGCTGCTGTCATGGCTCTCAATTCTGAATTTCATGTCACGCGTAACCAGTGAATGATGGTCATTCAGAATCGCTCGTCGGATACTGCCGCAATAAACATAGGTGCAGCAAGTGCAACACCGACAACACAAAGCAGCCATTGAATGTGCTGGTAAGCGGCAACGACAGCAGCGCGCTCCGGAGTGCCGAATGGATATTTCTTAATGAATGTCAGTGGTGCCGCATAGGGAGAATTCGCCAGAGCTGGACTCAAGCTTCGTTCAAGCTCTCCTGGAAAATCCTGAGTCCAAATAGCCCCTGACACACTTCCACCTACGGCAGATCCTTCCTGATACTATGCCCAGTTTGTCGCAGTCACAGTGGCGAGAAGCTCGTGTGGGACCCACGCCTGCATCAGGGATTGCACAGGACATGCGAAACCTGCGCCTCCAAAGCCAAGAAGAATCTCGCCACCGATGATACCACCTTGGCCGTCCGGAAATCCCCGATAATGGATAAGAATTCCGAATGCGGCAATATAATTGGCCGTTCCTAGAACTACGGCAAACTTGATGCGCCGGAAGCGAAAGGTGAGAAGAGTCAGAACGGTACTCAGGGTGAAGTTGCAGAATGAGAACAGAGACGTGATGCGAGCCGCCATTTTCTGCGAGAAATCGAAGGCTACCATTAGCACTGTAAGAAGATAGTCTGCCTGCATTGAGGAGGATAGATCCAGGAATAATCCGATTGCCAGGCCCGGCCATGCTCCGCGACTTCTGAATTTCTTGACAGGAACAAGCGGATGTGGGGCCAAAGAAAATTCATAGATGCAAAAAATTGGAATGAACCCGTAGCCTGTACAAAGAGGTGCTAGGATGCGAGCTTGAGTCCAATGCTTTCTATCACCCCTGCTAGCGTCAAGGTAATGGGAATAAGATGCAGGACACAAAGCATGAAGAAGATGCCCAATAAGTCGAGAAGCCAGAAAAATTCCCAGAACGTGTTTTTGGCTCCAAGAAAAGAGTCAAAAATGCGATATAACTCAATTCTCTGCGACTTACGAGCTCTGTGTTGAATCCAGTACAAACGGAGAACGAGAGGTAGGGTCATCACAGGTACAATAATACACCACATCCTCACGCTCCATTTCCAAGTAGTTCCCCCCATCACTGCTTGCGTTACATTCACAGAAACCCAGGTGTTGATGATGACAGGCCAGGTGGGGATTAGTGCAAACAGTGTGCGCCAATGCAGAGTGGAAATGTCGTCCAACGATTACTTCCATAGAAAGAAAGCTGACGCATAGTTATTCCAATAAATTAAACAACTGAGCCACCAGTGAATATTGCAATATCATCGGCGGCAGCTTCAACAGCAGTGCCAACGATGCATAGGTCTACCGGCGTGATCACTATTTCGGTACGGCTGAAAATATCAGAAAGGCGAGCACTGAGAAGTGGAGCAGCAACATCGGAGGCACCACGAGCCACATTTACGGTGGAAGAGAGTGAGTGCCGGTCAAATGAATTAGTTGCGAAGGCATGGTAAGAATTACGCGTGCTGATGTCAAGACCATGATAGTAAGCGCAAAGGAGGACCCAAAAGCAAATGAAGATTTTATCCACAGAGTCATAATAGAGTTAACCGCCTCGATTCGAGTGACATCAGGGTATGTGATCTTGCGTGTAATGTCCTGCGGCTGGAGATCATTGATGTGCTCGCGCGCATCGTCAGGCAGAATGTCCGAAGCCACGTCAGCAACTTGCGTTTTGCGAGTAATCTTAGGGAAACCCATGTAGTGATTCAACTGAGAGATGAAAGATCAGAGGCGACTGTCTCGTATTTCTTTCTTCGGAGACCGAAAAAGCTCGAATCTATCATATCGCATCCCCTAACATCCTGCTGATGGCCGCGCCCTAGTAAGTACATGTGTGCGCCCGTGAAACCATCAAGGCAGAGAAGACAGACTCTTTACAACGGTCAGTGACGCGAGTAGGTTAAGGTACTAACTAAGTGTGGATTTCAAGCCATCCATCAAGTAGGTCGTATTCTCCATAGCTATTGGAAAGGCCGACCTAGAGTGTAAAAAAAATTTAAATAGGGGCCTCTGCTCATCGCCGCAGGCTGCTGCAATAGCATCGTCGTGCATGTAACGCCAAGTTCAACCATAAAGGTATCTGTAAATGACAGGAAGGGGCATTAAGGTTTTGGGTAGCAGACTTGTCATAAACATACGGAACTTCCCCTTTTAGAACCCTCGTGGGCTTGCTGAATATTAATTAGATAGATGTCAAAAATGTCAAAAAAGACTTTCGCATAAGTAAGAAAATAGTCTTTCATGTTTTGAGACCTAAGAATATCAAGCGTCATTTTCAAATTAGACTATCATACTGAGCATCCTTGTTTTGACACATGCATAGCAGCACGGTCTCTGATCTTGCATCTGTGAACATGCCTGTATAGAGCGCGGCGCTTTAGTCTCTCAAACTCGAACATGCATGCAATGTCTTTTCCAGCCTGGCACATAAATGGGACCGGAGCCGTCTTATATCGGCTCAGGTAGCATGAAAGCCAGGCATTCAGGTTGACCATATTTTATAACTAGTTTTGCGTTTCTCTGCTACAACTCAAAGAAACCAGAGTTCGACACCCGCCATCTATCTCAATTGGTTTGGGGCAGTATGAGGCTCTTGGGCATTTGGGGCGCTAACCCAGATCCACGAAGCGCCATCTCGCATAAAGAGGCATCACTACATTTCAGGAACAAGTAGGAAGAATAGGCACTGGCCATCGAGCGACCACGAAAGCATCACAATATTTCACGAAGCCACATGTGTCTGTACTGTTTACAATAAAGCATCGCGGAGCGACCGCAACATCAAGACTTGCGACGTGAACTGCTGCGCGCACCCAAGTCATGGTCATTGCCGCTCTGTCTGCAGACAGCGGAGTGCCATTCAGGGTTCGGTTTATGTGGGCGTTCATGTGGCCAAAAATCTCGTTTCCATCACTCGTTCAAAGCCCTTAGCTCGCTGATACTTTCTTTCAGTTGCGCTCAGTGATTTTTTGATTGAAAATATGATGGCATCGGCAATGTTTTCAAGCAAAGCCCGTCAATCGCAAAGGCCCAAAAACTGGGTATAACCTGGCGGAAACTACAACAGAGCCGCCGACACTATCCAGTAAGCTGCTCTCAGTAAAGTAAAACCCTTTTTCCGCACTTTCGATCACTTTTATTTTATTTTCTTTAAATTTTTTTGGTCTTTTGTTTTCTTTCTTGGACTGCGCGTGTCCCCTCCTCACAAAAGCACTCAGGCGGGGGGGAGCGTTTTGGCTGTGAGCATGCTATCACACGATGACAAAGCCAGGCACAACCACGATACGGCTCCCTCGAATTCACGCTGTTGTTGATGTGCTAGCAGTTTGGGTCACTGCTGCTGCTGACTGTGTGATAAGAGCCGCACTCAGAAGGCAGCCTAACCTAAGCTGCACTTTAAACGGTTAGCTATCGCACAGCTTTAGCAACCGAAGCGCGGAGGCCGAAAGCAACAGCAGTGTGGCATTGAGACGTATTTGTTTCTGACTTTCTGATGGAGATGGGAAAGCCGCAAACAAAGATTCTAAGACTAATGAGTAAGGTCAGCCCATTATGAACTGAGGCGGCAGAGACACGAATGAAGCGGGCTCGGGGGTTTTTAAAAAGTGCGTTAGAGCTTTAGGCTGAGCTTGGTGCTTAGCAGTGTTTGCCGATCTTTATGCCCTTCTAAGCGGCAAATTGAGAATGTTACAGATCCAGCGGTAAGCAAATTGCCTCCTCCTCCCAGGGAGAGAAGGTTGATAAGCTTGGGCATTGATTAGGGTTAGTGGGCGCTTATCGTAGCCATTTACGTACGGCATATTTGGTATCAGCACTGAGCGCTTTCAGTTGTTCCCAACACGACTCGAAGTCGGAGTCTTTGCCCCTAATGTTTGGCGGGGGTTTGACCGGGGATGTATTAGCAGACACGTTTTGGAGCTCCGTTTCCTTTTCACTGGGCGTGGCCTCAGTGCTAATTTGGTTGTGTGCGCAACTGCCCCAGATTCTCAAGAATTGGCGACGCAAAAGCGTTGATGGTCTAAGCATTGGGTTCTTAGCTGCCTGGGTTGCTGGAGATGCTACAAATTTAATAGGTTGCCTGCTCACTGGCCAATTAGGAGTACAAATCCTGCTTGCATCATATTACTGCTTGGTTGATCTCATTCTGGGTGTACAATTCTGGATTTTCAGGAACAGTGTTCTTGTAGAGGTTTTAGATGGCTTTGATCCCGCGCAGGCTAGCCTGATTCCTTACGATACTGGGGCATGCGACAACTCGAATTATCAGAGAAGCGAAAGAAGTGGATCCGTCGCTAAGACTCGAGACCGCATTGCGGCGCTCCTCTCTGCATCTAGCTTCATTGGTTCTGTGAGGCGCGCGTCGGCCGCGCCGATTGGGGTCAGAGACATACCCGCCGACACCGCCATTGACTTTGGCTTTTTTGTTGCCTATTTCTCAATGATAATGTACGTTACGTCACGCTGGCCTCAAATATGGCACAACTTTCAGCGCAAGTCAACTACTGGCGTGTCAATGCTGCTTTTCATGAGTGCGTTCATGGGCAATCTCACATACACGCTCTCGATTGTGTTGTCGCCTCAGTGTGTTGGTGAACATGCCCACCGTCGCGAGTTCTTAATAAAGGAGTTGCCGTATATTGTTGGCGCGGCAGGAACAATGCTGTTTGATTGTGTGATTTTGGGCCAGTGGTACTACTATCATCGCGTCTGCTCTCCCCATCGTCGCCGGTCGACGGCCGTGCTAGACCGCATCTCACGGCCATATATGGGTACCCCACCGTCCGTTCCAGATGAGCTCATTATTTGTGCCTCAGCGAGAGGCCCTCCGCGCCGAGCCATCAGACTATCTGGACCTGCGGCAAGGCTGGGCCGACTGGACAAAGCACCGCTGCTACTGTCGCATCAATCAGTTTATGGCGGAGCTGGTAATGACATTGCCGACTATATTTAAGTGCTATGCAGCAAAACCACCCAGCACAACTGCTACATAAGAGAGCAGCACCTCAGTGTGTTAATTAGTGGAGAAAAGCCATTTAATCAATAGAACAAAAAAGCACCAAAGAGGGCCTTTAATATTTCGAGAATAAACGAGGTAACCGGATGCAGTGACAAACACAGGCCAGTTACTTATGACCCCAAAGTCCACAGGTTCGACGAGGAATCCTGCAAAATTGTGTAACGTAGTAGATTCACCTTATGCTCAGCGATCTTTCAGAGAATTTACTTCCTTTCATGATAGCGAAAGTTGACACCTGTCCAGCACCCAAGTCACAAAAATATGTTAGCTCTTTCGAGGAAGGGGAGAGAGCAGACTAGCAAGTAGATTGATTGTATAGCCGATTCTCAGAAAGAGCACAAACGCGCAAGTCGCTTGCCGAAGAACAATCGGGGCCTCGACGAGTCCAAAAATATTTCAGAACACATTTTTTTCTGCCAGTATAACATCCAAACTAGATTCTTCTTCCCCATTCGACGCAAATCTAGATAGGTGCTAGTGATGAGGGTCCAAAAAAGATGCGGTTCCGGTGAGGCTCGAACTCACGACCTCTCGATTGCAGGATCCGATTTCAAACCTGGGGCTTGAGACTTGATAACAGTCGAACGCGCTAGCCAATTGCGCCACGGAACCCTGCACTAAGCGGACAACCATTAGGCCACCCCGCTAACTTCTGATAGAGGTGATTTATGGAAAATTATAAAGACGTGTAACAGAAAGAGCTCCATGATGAGGAAAGTGCGACCTAGCACTGAAGTCAAGACTGGTATCGACGCGCGGCGATCTTCTCATAAAGGTTAGTGTTAGTTTGAGCCGTGCTGTACATAAACTAGTCTCTGGTATCTGTGATGCAGTCGCAGACAAACACCTCGCATGCACAGAAGCTACGCGCAACACTTCATGATACGCCAATTGCTCTTGGCCGTGAGTTGTAGCTCAGCTTTGAAACACGGCTTCTATCCTTTTCGTCCCGGCTTAGGTCCTTTCTTTCTTAGTTTACTCGCTATTTGCAGTTCCCCAGATCCCGCGACGTCGCGTCAGTTAGTCAGCAAACTATTCGGCCAGGATGCATGCGTGTCAGAACACAAACCACGACTATTAACCAGCACCAGCCTAAAAACATGTCGATCTACGCGGCGTCGGTGTGCCGGCGGAAGGGTGGCGTGCTTCTGTCACGGCAGTTTGTGGAGCTTGGTCCGGAACGCGTGCACGAGATGCTCGCAGTATATCCAAAGCTGCTGCGGGCGGACTCGCAGCACACGACGCTTGAGGAGGCCGGTTATCGCTACGTCTACGAGCCGCTCGACGACCTTTATGTTGTGCTAGTCAGTGACGCCGTGAAGGGCAACATTCTGCAGGACATTAAGACGCTGCGGCTGCTCGCGCAGCTCGTGAAGCAGCTGGCCGCGCCGGGGGGCAGCACTGTGGACGAGAAGGACGTTTTGAACTCGACGTTTGCGATCATCGATGCATTCGATGAGGTGGTCACGATGGGGTATAGCGAGAACCTGAGCGTTTCGCAAGTAGAGACGTTTCTGCGCATGGAGAGCCACGAGGAGAAGATCCAGGAGATCATTGAGCGCAACAAGCAGCTCGAGGCGGCCGAGGAGCGCAAGAAGAAGGCGAAGCAGCTGGAGCTGCAGCGCAAGGCGTCGGCGCAGTCGCCGAAGTGGGCAACCCCCGACGCGTTCGGCTCGTCAGCGGGCGCCTCCTCCGGCTTCAGCTCACCTCTCAGCGCCGCGGCCAGCCAGCCGGTCACGCAGTTCGAGGCCCCGAGCATCAGCCAGACTCCCGTCAGCTCAGCTGCTGGCACGAAGCTTGCCGGCAAGGGTCTGAAGCTGGGCAAGAGCAAGTCTTCAGCAGCGGGAGGCGCTGGGATGCCTTTGCTTGCAGACCCCGAGCCCGTACAACGCAGTAGCCCGCGGCCAGCCGCATCGACGCCAGCGGCTGCGGCGCAGAGCGCGGGAGCCGTGAGCAAGAGTACTGAGATCAGCATTTCCGAGCAGCTCACAATCGACGTGAGTCGCGAGGGCAGCGTGCGCACAAGCCGAGTGAGCGGCACGCTGAACCTATTTGCCGGTGATCGCGAGCATGCGCGGCTACGCATCCGCACGCAGACCGGCGGCAATCCGTCAGCATACAAGCCGCATCCGAAGATGGACCGCGCGCTGTTCGCGAGCAGCCGCGAGATCGGGCTTAAGAACCCCAGCGAGGAGCTGCCGCCGAACGTGCTGCTCGTGAAGTGGACGGTTGACAACGTGATGGTCCCCATCACGTTCAATTGCTGGGTGTCGGAGTCCAGCGACGCCGGCTTCATGAACGTGACGCTGGAGTACGAGATTGCCCCCGAGTTTACGGGCGAGCTCGAGAACGTGGCCGTGTCGGTTCCGCTGCCTACGGCCAACGCGCACCCGGTGGACCCTGGGTCGAACTACGAGCAGTTCGACGACCGCATTGTGTGGCTCATTCCGCGCGCCTCGCAGACGGATTCTGCAGGCAGCTTTGAGTTCACGGCTGAGGCCGACGGCGAGGATGACTTCTACCCGATCGAGGTGTCGTTTGCCACGCCTGAGTCGCGCGGGCCCAAGAAACTGCCCACGTTCGGGCAGATCGACGTCGAGGGAGTTGTCTCAGCCGTTGACGGTGAGTCCCTCGACTTCACAAAGACGTTCACGGCAACCGCGGCGAGCTACGTCATCCGCTGAGCCCGCCGGCGTCTACGAAAAGCACCGGCATCCATGATAAAAATAATATATAAAAAGGGGAGACGGCTACACACGTCTCTAAGAAAGAACATTAAAGTGACTACTACGCTCATCGCATGAGCGCCCAACACTCGTGGCGCGTGCGCCTGACTTATGCGAAGCCTGACTTATGCGAATCAGCTCTCGCGTCTGCGCGCGTCTGCGCAGCCAGCACACGCACCTAAATACATAGACGTTTCGTACACGTGAACTTTGATTTATGGGCAACCTAGATTTGGCGCGGCCCAAAGCTCGATGCGGCGGCGCTTAGACTAATCTACTCCTTCTGCGTGCCGAAGCCCTTGACTAGCTTAGCCATGCTCCAGTTCTGGCCGGTCACCTTGACGTTCTCCTCGATGCGCACGTCAACCTTGCCGCTATCGTCGCGCGTGAGCGTTGCCAGCGAGTACTTGTCGAGGGCGCGGCCGTCTCGGTAGAAAAGGACCTTCATGCTCTCTGCAATGGCGGCGCGGGCCTGCTCCTCCGTGACGTTCTTCTCGTCGCCGTCGCGGTCCACGAGCTTGCGCAGCATCGGGACAGCAAGGTATGAGCCGAACCCAGTGGCCAGAGCCGGGGCCGTGTATGTTGTGCCAAGCATGTCGATAAAGGACAGAAACGGCTCGCCCTCGGGGTCGAAGCCGGCAACCAGGAGGGCGTTCCAGTAGGGATCGAGCTTTGAGCGGCGGTGGTACATGATCCGCTGCAGATACGAGTGCACGTTCGCGGCCGTGAGGCTCTGCGCGGGCTCGTCGTAGGCCTCGTCGATCTCGAGCGCCTCGAGGATGTCTTGCAGGGTCTGCAGGTCGCTCACGTCGCCCCCGACGCCCACAACAGTGTCAGACCCGGCACGCAGGAGCCGCTGCTGGTCTGTGAATCGTCTTAGGGACCCGTAGGAGGCGAGGTTGTCGGCCGCCACAATGACGCCCTTGTCGAACTTCATGCCAATGACGCTGCTGCCCGTGACGGTGGGTTGCAGAGTGTGTGCGTGTGGTTGCGCCGGTGCGCTATTCAGAAAGCTGTGGTCGTACGGCCCGTAGACATCGTCCCGCGGGCGGCCCCAATTCACCTGGCCGTGCTCCATTTGGTGGTTGTGGTGGTGGTGAGGATGCGCAGCTGGGGGGGGGGTTTGGCTGTGTCAGCTGTGTCAGGCTGGCGCAGCCAGCGCGACGGCCCCCGCCTGCTCACGTTTGCTACGAGATACGCCCAGACGAGCACGGAAGGACAGAGCAGACTTGGCCTGCCTGCCGCGTGCGGTGACAGCGTTGACTAACAGCGCTGTGAATGCGCTGAACCGCCGCGCCTAGCCGGCTGGCCGTGCCGCTGCAGACTAGCACATTGAAGGCCCAGACTCTGAGGGGTTTTTATGCTTATGTATTCCAGTGCCAAGGTGAGATAATTTATAGTTGAAGGTCTGGACTTTGACGCCCTATGTGTTTGACGCCCCGCATGTTTCATTGAATGTCAGTGAGAGCTAGGTGTAGTTATACGCTTGTGCGTTAAACAAGCTGACTGCAGATCTGTTGAACTGCCGAAGCACATGTATTACAATGCGTAGGCCACGCGCTTCCTGGTGAGCCTGGTTGTTGTCACGTACCCCAGCAGGCTGAGGCGTTGCTAGAGACACCTGAAGTCGAACATGAAGGCCACGCAGCCGGGGCGAGAACCATCACGCACAGCAGCAGCTCGAGGCACATGAAGTGCCACATGAGGTACAATATGAAGACCACGCAGCCGAGGCGTGTCTGAATGTCATCACGCACAACAGCAGCTTGAAGTAACGCGAAGACCGTGCAGCCAAGAGAGCGTGAACACAGCAGCGCTTTTCAGCGGGCCGCGCTTCGCCGCGCTCGCCGAGCTCGCCGAGCTCAGTGCAGCTCGCGGTGGAAGGACTCGACAAACAGGATGTCGCGACGGTCCAAGTCCGCGTAGCGCGCGAACTCCGCAAACGCCGCGCGCACAGACCAGCCCTGCGACACGCGCAGACACGCGATGACAAGCGACGTCACCTGCTGCCCGTTGAGGCAGTGCACAAACACGGGCTGCGCAGCCGGGTCGGTGATGATGGCGAGCGCCTGCGCGGCGACAGCGTGGCTGATGGGCACGCTGCGCTTCTTCTTCGACTTCTGCTGCTCGGCCGCGCTCGGCACATGCACGTAGCGCACGCCGGGGCCCAGCGACACGGGCGCAATCGGCTCGGGCGTGACGCTCACGAGCGTGCGCAGCTCGAGGCGCGACAGGAAGTCGGCAAACAGCGGCTTCGGATACGACCCTCTGTAGATGCCGGTGTCGACACACGCGAAGCGCAGCGGCGGGATGAGCGTGCGCGTGCGCGTGGCCGCGCCATCGTCTGCGACTGGCTCGCCGACGCTGCCAAGCATAGCACGTGCGCGACTTCCGAACCCGCGGCGAATCGAGCAAGCACCTGCAGATGCCGGGGGGGCAGTTTAGGCCCACAACCCCGCCGCGATCGCAGGCGAGGCGCGCGCGACGGGGGGAGGGCGCGGGCCCTAACCCCGGGCATTGGGACACATGCTTATCGGCTTTTGTGGCTGTTGAGCTGCACAGCGGGATCCACAAAAAGCCGACTGCCCCACCCCGTGCGCCGGCACTTCGCACGACTCAAGCCCGCCATCCAAGAGCTCTCGGTGCCTGCATGTCCAAGGAGCCCATAGCCGGAGCATCGCCGGCCCGCCTGCTTGCGTGCAGCTACGCGGCGGCGACGGGGGCGCTGCTCATCAATTTCCCGCTCGACACCATCAAGACGCGGCTGCAGACGTCGAGCGAGGGCATCCGGGGGAACATCGCGCACATCTACCACGAGGGCGGCGTTGCCGGGTTCTACCGCGGCGTGAGCGCGTCGCTCATCTCGTCCTCGGCGGCGCGCGCCATGAACATGAGCCTCTACACGGCGTTCATTCCCATGTTTGCCAACCTGTTTGGCATCGCCATGCCGACGGCCGCAGAGCGGCCGATGGTGCCTGTGTTTTTCAGCGGGCTGACCGCCGGCGCGTTCTCGTGCCTACTCACGGGCCCGTTCGAGTTCTCGAAGACAGCCTCGCAGGTCGAGGGCATGATTCTGCGCGAGCGCGGCCACGCGCTGGCCGGCGGCGCCGCCACGGCAACGGGGCCGCGCAAGATCGATGTCT
>JANIWL010000033.1:0-104063 GCA_030705075.1 Entelexis geochares | reverse complement strand
CGGTCTATAAGCACTGCCTGCGTAAACGGGGTCCGTAAGGCTACTGCCGAGCTCGATGGCGCCCGGCACAACGTGCGGGAAGCTTGTCTGGATCTTCTCGACAAACTGGTCGGCCTGCAGCTCCGAGCGATCGCGCTCGCTGAGGCCGAACTCGGAGTAGGCGCCGGGCCGCATGATGGGCGGCGCCGGCGTGCGCAGAAACTGGCTGAAGCTCGAGTTCACGCTGCCCACAGACAGCCGCCGCCGGTGGCTCGGCTCGTCGGCCAGATCGACCTTCTTCGCCGCCTCGTAGCTCTCCTCGAGCTCGGCCCAATTCGCCGGCAGCGGCGTGCCGGCCGCGGCCGTGCGCAGCGCCTGCATCGTCTCCAGAAGATACCCGACGTACCGCAGCTTCGCCTCGCGCTTGCTCAGACCCTCCTGCCTCTTCCATGCATCCCACTTCCGCTGGTTCGCCTGCGTCTGCGCGTCCGCGCCCGCCGGCCGCGGCATGACGCCCTTCACGTCGCCCTCGGTGGCTTGCTTGTACAGTCCGTAGAGCTGCGCCTTGCGCTCGACGGGCGGCCGGCCAATCGCGTTCGGCCCGCGCGATATTGTCTTGATTGTCGTGATCGCCTTCACAAATGCCTGGTCAATTGCGGACATGGGCGATGCCGGTCCCTCGAATCCACAAGCCGGCCGAGGTGAGGGTGTGTGCTTCGCCGCGTCCAGTCAGCCGCGCCGTAAGCAGCCCGTGGGAACGGCAGGGCAGCGACGGGCCAAGCTGCTGCAGCGCCCGCGGGCCAGTGCCTGAGCCCGTGAGCAGGGCCCGCTAGTTAATGAGGGTGGCTGTGGCGAGAAGCGCGTGTTTTGGGGCGCGCTCTGCGTTCTGGAGAGCGCAGCGGCGACTTCGGGACTGATTACGCATTCGAATTGGGACACTTTCTCAGGGACGGCCAGCGGCCCGCGACCCGCGCCTAAAGCACGTAGAAGCATTCGCGTTGACGCGCGCCGCCGTCTCAAAGCTATGCGTGGGAAATGTCGCAGCAGTTGTCCCAGCAGTTGTCATAGCAGTTGTCATAGCACTTGTCGCGGCAGTTGTCGCAGCAGTTGTCGCAGCAGTTGGCGCAGATGTATCTAAACTTGCACCGCCGGCACTTGCATTCGCAGCGGTACCAGCACCTCAACCCAATGGCGATGTGAGCTGGCGTCTGCGCGCGGCGCGGACTCTCGCGGCTTGGGAAAAGGCCTCACTGCCGAGCACCGTTGGCCCGGCCGAGACGCAGTCCAGCCCCAGTCCCACGGGGCTAGGGCGCCCTCGCGCTGCATGCAGCGCGATACCTCATGTAATATTTTTCAAAGCGGTTCCTTGAGTCACACTTTCCACCCACAATGGCCTGGCTGCTGAGAACGCCGTCGCTTGCCCAAGCGCAGCAGGGCACTGTCATTGGCGCCGTGCTCTACGCATTGGCAGACCCAGTAGACCAAGTGATTGCCGCCGTGAAGACCGCGCCCTCAGACGTCGTTATTGAGGCCGCCTCCCTCACGGGCGACGAGGCCACTGCGTTCCTCAACGGCGGGGCCCGCGCGCTGCTTGTACACGAGGCCGCCTTCACAAGCCTCGTGGCTCAGGGCGTGCCTGCCGAGCGCCTCATGGTGGCCGGCAAGCTCGAGCCGTCGGCGGCCGGCGCCGTCGCGGCCTCGCGCGACGAGTTCAGCGCGCTGGACGCCGAGTCGAGCAAGGCGCTGGGCTCGACGCAGCGCCACGTGCCTGTGTTCCGCGTTGCGGAGTCCGAGGAGGCCCTTGTGGCCGGCTTCACGGCGGAATTGAACAGCGACCGCCACGACGGGCTCTTCACCACCATCGTCACCACGCCGCGCCACCGCGTCCTCGGCGTGTGCTTCTCGTCGGCCGAAAGCATTGCCGAGGCCGTCAAGACCCGCACAGGCGTCTACCAGAGCCGCAAGCGCGGGCTCTGGTACAAGGGCGCGACGTCCGGAGCCGTGCAGAGGCTGCACAGCATCGCTGCCGACTGCGACACGGACGCACTCGAGTTCGTTGTCGAGCAGACGGCTCCGGGCTTCTGCCACAACAACACGCTCTCATGCTTCGGCCTCGGCGAGGCCACGGGCCTCGACAAGCTCGAGCAGACCGTCGCGTCGCGGCTCGGCGACGCGCCCAAGGGCTCGTACACGGCGCGCCTGCTCACGGAGCCCGGGCTGCTCGACGCTAAGATCAAAGAGGAGGCCGACGAGCTCTGCGAGGCCGAGTCAAAGCAAGACGTCGCCTGGGAGGCCGCCGACCTGCTCTACTTCGTGAGCGTGAAATTGGCGAAGCACGGCATGACGTTCGCGGACGTGGAGGCAGACCTCGACCGCAAGAGCATGAAGGTGACGCGACGCAAGGGCGACGCGAAGCCGCAGTATGTACAGGCGCAGGCCGCCCAGAACGACGCCAAAACCACCACCACCAAACCTAACGCCCAGGCTCAGGCTCAGGCTCAGGCTCAGGCTCAGGCTCAGGCTCAGGCTCAGGCTCAGGCTCAGGCTCAGGCTCAGGCTAAGCCTAAGGCCGAGGGCGACATTAACATGCAGGTCGTCAGTGCCGCTGACAAGCCTGCTGTGGCCGAGGCCTTGCGCCGTCCGGCGCAGTCCTCGAACGCATTCGACCTGGCCCGGCCCATCGTCGAGCAGGTCCGCGTCGACGGCGACGCCGCCCTGCTGGCGCTGACTGCCAAATTCGACAAGGCGCAGATCTCGTCGCCGGTGCTCAATGCCCCCTTCGCGCCTGAGCTCATGGACATCGAGCCCGAGCTGAAGCAGAGCATTGATCTTGCATGCAGCAACATCGCCAAGTTCCACTCGGCGCAGCTGGCTGAGCCGCTGGTTGTCGAGACGGTGCCCGGTGTCGTATGTAGCAGGTTCTCCCGCGCCATTGCCCGCGTCGGCCTCTATGTCCCGGGCGGCACGGCCATCCTGCCGTCCACGGCCATCCACTTGGGCGTGCCCGCGCAGGTTGCCGGCTGCAAGCATATCACTGTTGCAACGCCGCCACGGCAGAACGGCACGCCAAGTCCTGAAGTCGTGTATGTTGCCCACAAGATCGGCGCGACGCAGATCGTGCTGGCTGGCGGCGCGCAGGCCGTGGCCGCTATGGCCTACGGCACTAAGTCCGTGACGAAGGTCGACAAGATTCTGGGTCCTGGGAACCAGTTCGTCACGGCGGCCAAGATGATCTGCTCCACGGACGTGAACGCGCAGGTCAGCATCGACATGCCTGCTGGTCCCAGTGAGGTGCTCGTTGTTGCCGACACGAAGGCGAACAAGAGTTACGTCGCGTCGGACCTTCTGTCGCAGGCCGAGCACGGCGCGGACTCGCAGGTCGTGCTCATAGCCATCGGCTGGTCGCAGGACGACGTCAAGGCACTGCAGGCCGAGCTGCACAAGCAGGCGCTGGCCCTGCCGCGCTGCGACGTTGTGCGCAAGAGCATTGCCCACTCGTCCATCATTGTTGTTGGCAGCCGCGCCGAGGCCCTGGCTCTGTCTAACCAGTACGCGCCCGAGCACCTCATTCTACAAACGGAGAACGCAGCAGACCTCGTCAAGGACGTCGATAACGCGGGCTCCGTGTTTGTCGGCGCGCTGTCTCCCGAGTCCTGCGGCGACTACACTTCCGGCACAAACCACACTCTGCCCACGTACGGCTTTGCGAACCAGTACTCTGGCGTGAACACGGGCAGCTACCTCAAGCACATCACCAGCCAAGAGCTCACGGAAGAGGGTCTTGCCAACATTGGCCGCGCCACGGTCACGCTTGCCGAGTGCGAGGGCCTGCGCGCCCATGCGAACGCCGTGCGCGTGCGTCTGGGAGAGCTGTGAGCATCATGAACATAGTCTATTTAGTTAATTCAAGCGAGAAAAAAAAAAGACGCCTCGCTTTTCTACACGCTTTTGCGCCCGTCTTCGAGCACAGAGCTACGCCATCGTTACGCCGCCACGCCCAGTTGCGCAGCATCTAATCCATCTTGCACTGAGCGCTGCCGTGGGGCGGTGCCATTGAACTAAAGCATGGGCTCCGGGGCTTTTTATTTGCTGCACGCGTCGGCAATAAGCCAACGTCTCATTCAGGCCCGCGGCCCTTGCGTCTCCGTCGAAGACTAGCCGCTAAAGACGTCGAGTTATCGCCAAACTAAAAACTAAGCGAGCTACTCAACAACCCTTTCTATCATAACTACATTCTGCGGCAGACGTGTGAATTTAATTTAATTTGGGCGCGAGTGTCTGTGTGCCTGTTGGTGTGCCTGTTTGTGTGCCTGTTGGTGTGCCTGTGTGTGTGCGCGCGCATGTATGCTTAGAATGAGGGGCTCCCAAAAAGGGTTGGGCATCTCGACCGGCGGTTCGACAAGAATCCCACCTGGAAACCAGCGCAAAAAGCTAATGCCGGGTCCGGACGCTGAGCTGTCCGAGCCGTCAGACGTATCGAGCGACGGGCTGTCGGCGTACTCGAGCGAGGACGAGGAGAGCCGGCACCGCGCGGCGGCGCACGTCAACATCCTGGACCTCCCGAACATCGACAACAAGGCCACGCGCGGCGAGCGCGAGCTGCCGGACTTGGCGCCGCTGCGCGCCCAGGTCCCCTTCCCCGCCGAGCTCGACTCGCTGAACGAGTCGCAGCTAGCCCAGGTCGTGCAGTGGGCGCAGGACGTGGGCGCCAAGCTGCGAGCGCTTCTTGCCGAGCTCGAGAAGGACCACGCCGCCGAGTGGCTTGCCAAGGAGAAGCTTCTGAACCAGCTTCTAGAGGCGTCGATTGGCGACCGCCATCCGCCAGTATAGCGCTGCGCCGCGCTGCGCTGCGCCGCGCCGCGTCGTGCGGCAGTGCGCTGTGGTGCGCTATTTATCCCCCCCGCACGCTGCTGTGCACTTTTTCTGAGGGGCCGCACCCCCACGCAAGTAGAGTGTGAAGCATGCAGCCGTACTCGCAGAACGCTAGCCGCACAGAGCATATTTATTCATTATTCACTCGATGTCAAGACGAGCAGGCAGTAGTTTAGTCCGCTGCCGCGGCCGCGAACATGCTCATTACGATCCCTATGTAAAGTCAGTAGTCGCGCGACGCAGGCAAAAAGTCGGGTGTATTCTTACATATTATGTATCTTTTTTTCTTTCCGGTTTAGATGAGGAAGAGCCGTTATTTCTTGATATTCTTTTTGACGAACTCCTCGACCTTGTCCCAGTCGTCGGTCGGCAGGTTTGTTAGGGTCATGTCGAAGTAGTCGCGAATCGCCTGCAGGACCTCGAAGCTCTGCCGGCTGTCAACAAAGCTGACGGCGACGCCGACCTGGCCAAAGCGGCCCGTGCGGCCAATGCGGTGCAGGTACGTCGAGGGGTCGGGCTTGCCGTCGCCCGTGGTGGGCAGGTCGTAGTTGACGACCATGGACACCGTGGGGATATCTATGCCGCGGGCCAGCACGTTCGTGGTGATGAGCACCTTCGACGCGCCGCTGCGGAAGTCGTCGATGCGGCGGTCGCGCTCGGCGGGCTCCTGGTCGCCGTGCAGCAGCGACACCTGGTGGCCGAACTCAGTCATGCGGCGCTGCAGATTGACGGCCGTGGCGCGCCGCGCAACAAAGATGATCGAGCTGCCGATGGTCAGGAGGCCGTAGAGATGCTTCAGGGCGTTGAACTTGTCGTCGTCGTTGTCGCAGTCCATGTAGATCTGCTTGATGGCATCGACGTTGAGCTCCGTGTGCTTGAGCCGCAGCTCGTTCGCATTGGGACACACCTTCTGCGCAAACTCGTAGACCTCGTCCGGGAACGTGGCCGAGAAAAGCACAAGCTGCGCCTGTTTGGGCAGCATGCGCGTGATGCGCAGCGACGTGGGGCCCATGCCGCTGGTCTCAAGCATGTTGTCGGCCTCGTCGAGCACAAACACCTGCAGCTTCGACACGTCCACGCGTTTGCGCTTAACAAGGTCCTGGATCTTGCCGGGCGTGCCCACAATGATCTGCGCGTTCACAGGCTCTTTGCCCTCGAGCGTGCCCGGCACAGCCAGCTCGGCCGTGAGGTACTCCAAATACTTGCCCATTGTGCGCACAACGTCGAGATTCTGGCGCGCAAGCTCGCGCGACGGGCACAGACAGATGGCCTGCGTTGTCTGCACGGAGGGCACGACGCGCGACAGCATGTCGAGCACAAACGCCGCCGTCTTGCCCGTGCCGCTCTGGCTCTGCGCAATCATGTTCTTGGGCGGGTTGCTGAGCAGCAGCGGCAGCGCGCGCTCCTGGATCTTCGAGGGCTTGTTGAAGCGCATCATGACAATGCCCTTGAGCAGCTTCGGCTGCAGGCCCAGCTCCTGGAACGACTTGACAGAGAACAGCGGCGACTTCGGGTCTGCCTGCTGGTCGGCCAGCTTCACCTCGACCTCGTACTCGTTCCGGACGAGCCCCGAGTCCGCGTCGGCGTCGGTCGCTGCGTCGGTCGCCGCATCGGTCGCCGCATCGGTCTTGGCCTCCTGCGCAGGCGCAGCCTGTACGCCGGACTCGCTGTTCGTGGCCGCAGACTCGCCGCTAGTGGCCGCAGACTCGCCGCTGGTGGCCGGAGACTCGCCGCTAGTGGCCGCAGACTCGCTCTCAGTGGCCGCGGACTCGCTCTTAGTTGGAGCAGGCTCGCCGTCTGCCTTCGCCTTAGGCGCCGGCTCAGTAGTCGCCTCCTTGGCCTTGTCTGCAGGCGTGTTTTTCATGTCCAGCTGCGCAGACTCGCCAGCCAGCCCGCTCGCGCTCGCTGCCTGCGGCGCGGCCGCCGCGGGCGCATCCTGCGGGTCTGATGGGCCGGACGCGTGCTCGGGAGTCTCTGATCCGAGGCTCAGCCTCTCCAGATTGGGCTCCGACATCTGTTTCCTGGGTGCCAGCCTGACTCCGCGTGACAACTAGCTGCAAACACAACGAAGGTGCTGTGGGTGTGTGCGGTTTGCAGTCCGTCAAGAGCGCTGCGGCAAGGGTTCGCACAGAATCTGGGAGCGCGGCTGCCCTGGCCCTCCGCCCTCCCACACATCCCACCCGCACTCTACCACCACAGAACAACAACAACTGCGGTCGCGCGCCTGGGTCCGAGTCGGCACTACAGAACGCCTTTCTTGCGCCGTTTTCGACGTCACTGCGGCAGCAGGCTCCTGTTTCTAAACGGCTCCCCTCACCGCAACACGCAGCAACCTGGGCAGCACTGGCGCTAGAAACCTAGCCGTGTTCGTTCTCATGCAGCTCGCCGCCATCGCAGCCCTCGCGGCCTCGGCGCTCGGCCTGGCCGCCTACAAGCTGCAATTCCTGCTCATCTACCCGTCAAGCTTCCCGGCCGGCAGCCGCGACGTCGTCGACACGCCCGAGTCCTACAGCATTCCCTACGAGGACGTGAAGCTGCGCACGTCCGACAACGAGACCATCCACCTCTACATCATGACACAGCCGTCGATGAGGGCCACGAAGACTGTGCTGTTTCTTGGCCCGAACGCGGGCAACATGGGCGACTATCTGCCGCTGTCCAAGATCGTCTACGACATGGGCTACAACGTCGTCACCCTCAGCTATCGTGGGTACGGCAAGTCCACGGGCACTCCCAGCGAGAAGGGTCTCAAGATCGATGCGAAGACCACCATCGAGTACATCCAGGACCACCCGCAGCTGAAGGGCTCGTCGCTGATACTCTATGGCCGCAGCCTCGGCGGCGCCGTGGCCCTGTACACGGCGGCTACGGCGCCGCGGGGCATGATTGGCGGCATGATTGTGGAAAACACGTTCCTGAGCATTCCGAAGCTCGTGCCGCACGTACTGCCCCTGGTCGGCCGCCTGTCGTGGGTGGTCACCGAGAAGTGGGAGTCCGAGAAGCTGGCCCCGCTCGTCGACCCCGACCTACCCTGCCTATTCATGGCCGGTGGCAGCGACGAGCTCATTCCGCCCGAGCATTTCCGCACGTTGTACGAGTTGTGTGCGTCTACGCGCAAGCAGTACAACCTCTACCCGCGCGGCGAGCACAACGACACCGTCATGCAGCAGGGCTACTGGGACGATGTGCGCGCGTTCTTGGCGTAGCTTGCCTGGCTTTCCATGAGTCCTAGTACTCCGCCGTTCTTGGCCTAGGCTTGCCTGGCTTTTCATTAGTCCTAGTGCACCGCCGTTCTTGGCGCTGCTTGGCTGCCTTTGTTTAGTCCGGTCGCACCGCCGGTCAGTTTCTCTTGCTTAGCGCAAGCCTGTCAAAGTACTTATCCATGTGTGTTTGACACACAGCCGAGGATTGAGGCACAATGAAGGTGGGGGCTTCTGCTGCGCGCCGCAGTAACTAGCCGAGCCCAGGCATTTTCTTTGCGTCTTTCGTGTAGACGAGTTATTATTACATCTAGCACATCTATGTAGAGGTTGTTGTTGTATGGACCAAAGGGACAAAGTCTCGGGCTGACCCGTTTTATTTCTTGGCGCCGCCGGACGTGGGCAGACCGACGTAAGCCTTGAACGAGTCGTAGAGCAGCCACTGCATACCCGTGAGGGTACCCACCATGACGATACGGGTGCCAAGACCAGTCCAGAGACCAGCGAAGCCAATGCGAGCATAGATACGGCTGAGCGCAGCGCCCATGCCCTCGCCGGCCTTGCGCTCGGTGTTGATCTTCGAAACCATGACGTCGGCAGGGTGCGACACAACGGCGCAGAACACACCGGCAATGTAACCACCAAGGAACGACACACCGGTCTGCGTGAGCTTGGAGTACTCCTCCTTCGACTTGGGCAGCTGGTTGTAGATAGCAATAACAGTGTTCTCGAACGTAGCAAACTTGACCATGGTGTAGGGGATCTGGCGGGCCCACAGGGGGGTAAGACCGCGGTACATACCGCTCCAGCCGGACGTCTTGAGGGCAATGCTGAACTGGCTGAACACACCAGACGTGGGCGGCGGAATCGTCGTCTGCGTCTTGACCTTCACGGCCTCCCAGGGGCACAGAAGCATGTCAGCGAAGAACTCAGCCGACGCAGACGCAGCCAGGAACAGACCGGTCTTGTACTTCTCGGCGTTGGCCTCGCCAACCAGGTTCGAGTACTGGTACTTGAAGACCTCGTAGAGACCGTACTTACCAGCACCCTGCAGCGAGTAGCCAATGAGCGTGGCGCCGAAGCCAGTGAGCAGGCTCAGCGAACCCTCCGTGCGCACAATGGTGCGGAACGCGTCCATGTTGCCCTTGTACATGTTCTTGTCGACCTGGAGACGGCACTTGACGAGATCAAGCGGCGTGACCGACGCGTGTGTGGGGCCGCAGGCGGCAATACCGCCAACGGTGCAGTAGGCGAAGTACTCGGGCGAGTACATGGCGACCTGCTTGTGGGGCTTCACGAGCTTGGCAACCTCGTCCTGGGCGGCCTTAGCAGCGCTCGTGGCCTTCTCCTCGGCAGAGGAGATCCAGTAGTTGGGCGACGCCGAGCCGAAGCTGGCCTTCAGGTTGTTCGCAGTGGGGAAAAACACCATTAAGACTGTCCTGTTAGGTGGGTGAAAGAAGTTGGGACCAGCGGTAAGCATTTTCTAATATACCTGGAACGGCGGCAAGGGTTGCACCGGTGATTGGCTAATCCGGTCGCCGCAGTAGTCAGCCGGATCGCAGGACGCGCGCACTGTTATCGCAGACCCTCATGCACGAGGTCGGCGCTACGGGTTGGCGGTGCCACTAATGCAGCGGCGGTACTGGTTCTCGCGCGCGCTCGAAGACTCGAGCCGTGCAATTGAAATGATATAAAATACATGTAAATGCGGGCTGCCTGAGACGGCAGCAGCCCGCCACGGTGCTTGCTGTTTAATATTAAGGAGGGTTTTACTAGTAAAAATAAATTGGCAACGCGTTCTATTCGTGAAGTTGTAGGTGGCCACCGCGTGGTGGCCAGAAATGCCACTGGCTTTCTTGGTGTGCTCTGAAGGACTTGCGGTGCTGCACAGAATTGAGAATAGTTGACCGCTTTCGTGATGAGCCTGTTTTCGTAGGACATTGCACATCACCGGCTCGTAACTTATAGTTACATGATGGGCAATTCACAAGCCGCGGTGAGAGAGTAGGCGAATCAGTCTTTGATTGTAGAGTTCCAAGAAAGTCACGACGAACAGCTCACCTATTAGAGGCAGCTCGCCGCTCAATCTAGGATTGCCCCAGATTAGTTGAGTGCATCCGAGACGAGCCTGATTTCATTGGGCATTGCACATGACAGGCTCGCAACTTGTGGTGATATAATGGGGCAACTCACAAGACACTGTGAGAAAGCATGCAACTCAGCGTGGTTCTAAAGTGGAGTTGTAATGACAAGTAGCTCCTTGTTATGCGGCAGTTCGCCGCGATGCGCGAGTCTTTAGTTTATTTTAACAACACAACGACCGTCACCCAACCATCAACAGAAATAGCTACCACGCTACGTAGAGTTCTTACTTACGACAATAGCACAACGGCCGTGAGCCAACCATTGAGAGACGTACTTGCCAACTAATGTAAAGCTGTCCCTTACGATGACAGCACAACGGCCGTCAGCGATTCATTAAGAGACGTACTCAGCAACCGATGTAGAATTGTTTACTTACAATAATAACCGCACAACGACCGGCAGCCGCTCATGAACAGGCACGCTCACCACCCAATGTGAAGTTGCTACAACAACCTAACAGCCGGCAGTTCGCATTCTATTATGAGACAGATCGCCGCCCAAATGAAGACTGTAAATCAGGAAGATCTCGGCCGAGGTCTGAGACCCGGCCGGCAGAGCGCGAGGCCCACTGCCCGCGCGCTCTAGGGCGAGGCCTTTGGCTGGACTACATGTGCACTGATAAATGAAAGACGCTAGCTAGCTCAGCGACAGAGGTACAGCACTTGGCTCCCGCCATGCTCAGGGACGCGGCAACGCTGCCTAGAAGTACGCGGCCTCATCATCACTGCCGGAGGCATCCTCGTCCTCGTCATCAAGCGCCAAATTGTACGTCTTGTCGATGAGGGCCTTCGTCTCGGCCACGGGCAGCCCAATGACGTTCTCAAGCTCGCCCTTCAGGTCGGCCACAAACTTGCGCGCCTCGCCCTGGATCATGTACCCGCCTGCCGCATCACTGCCCTCGCCGGTCGCGACGTACTGCACGATCTCCTCGTCGGTGATGTCCTTGCGGAACACGACCTGGCTCGTGCCCAGCGCCGTGTCCAGCGCGTACCCCGGAAGCACGGGCTTCTCGAAGGGCACAATGGCCACAACTCCGGTGTATATGTGGTGTCCGTGCGGCGCATCGCGCAGCTGCTTCAGCATGGCGACGTGGTGGTCCACGCCGCGCGGCTTCTCCATGATAATACCGTTGCACTCGACCACCGTGTCAGCGGCAATCAGCAGCACGGGCGACACATCTGCGCTGACCTCGGCTTTGTACACGTCCAGCGCCTTCTGGGTCGCCGTGGCAATCGGGTACTCGAACGGCGCGTAATCGTCGTGCGACAGGTCCTCCGGGAACCCCGAGGCCACGGCCTCGACGTGCTGGAACCCGAAATGCTTGGTGAGAATGTCCATGCGCCGCGGCGAACCCGACGCCAGAATCACGCGGCCGTTGATTTTGTCCATGTTTGCGTGCTGAGGCTGCGAATTCCTCTCGGGTTGGATCGCCTCTCCTGTCTGCTACGCTCTACACCTAAGCCAGGCAGGCAGGGCTGGGGACCGCCCTCCTCCCGACTCGTCCCCCTTCTGACCTAACCGCGCCCGCTGCTGCTGGCCCACGACTCAAAACCAGATGTAAATAAGGCCCCTGTTGGTAGGTGGTGGGGGGTTATTCGGCGCGACGGCCGGCTTGGAACTGGCATCAACCCGAATACAGGAATGACCGAGACTGGCAATCCATGGCGGCTTCTTGTTTCGCGTCGCCGCTGGCCGACTGCGGCATCAGCAGGCTCCGTCCGCGCCGCCGGCTCTCCACTGTTGACATCTACTTCGCTCCCTCGCCCGATCGATCTGCCCTACTCAGATTCTGGATGCCCCCCCCCCCTTTTGCTGCTTCTTAAATTAGCAGGCTTAGGGTTCGTCAACGCCGGGTTTGGCGCGCTCGAAGACACATCAAGCCCTGCAGCGTGAGCGGCAGCGTGGGTGGCCCGCGGGCTAAGCGAGGCGACCGCTGATCATCACGACCTGACGAGGTGACGAAATTCGGCACACTGCCATTAACTGTCTAAAGGCAATAATACACACGCAGGTAATGAGTGAGTATTTCTGTCACTTGGAATGCTGCTAACACGGCTTAGCTGGATAGTATGGTGAGCACTTATTAGAGTAAGCGTTACGGCGTGGCAATCTTCAAAGCTTCACCAAGTTTATATATATCCACTCGATCTTAAAAGGCTAGAGTAGCGTCGAAAAATATGATCCGAATTGCCATGCTCGGTGGTGAGTGGTATGAGCACAGATTGCGGAGAAAGGATCGAGCTTGGCTAGATGCTCATTGCGCTCGCAAACTGTTTGACGTCGAAGGACTGGCCATGGCGCGTGGGCTTGGCGAACCGAGCCATGACCGCGTCAATCTCCGCTGGTTTCAACCCCTCATCTAGCAGCGCCTCGCGCATGTCACGCTCGTCAATAGAGCCATCTTTGCGCTGGAAGGCCTCGAGCATCATATCCAGCTCCTCGCGCGTGGGTAGGTCGCCCAGCAGCTCGCCCATGACCGTCAAGTAGCTCGCGAACGTGATCGGCTCTCCTGTGCGCTCGAGCATAGTGTTCAGCCGCTTGTCATTCTCATCGCGCAACCCAAGGCTGGCCAGCATATCACGCATGGTTGCCTTTGATACGCTGCCGGTGCCTTCACTATCGAGCATGAGATAGCTTTCGCGCACAAAGCTGTAAGCAGCCTGCGGGAGCTGCTTCAGGCCGTCGCTAACCTTGCGGGCACTGGCACCCGAGGCCCTTCGCCGTTGTGTTTGTGAGTCTTTGCGGCCTTCTTGAGTTTCTTGTGGCGAAGCTTCTGCCGCGCCCGAAGGCGGGCGCTGAGCCGGCGCAGACGCAGCCTTTTGGCCCCCGCGCTTGGCCACCTTCAATTCTGTGGCTCTGGCGTTGTTCTTGGCCTTGGGCGGCATGTTAACGTCGTTAGGTCGGGCGACACTGACACTGAAACGCGGCGAGTAGTTTGTTTACAACTGGCGCGACTAAGAGTAAGTTCCCACAGCGTGGGCAAGGGCGCGGCCTGGCGGGAGCTACTGCTTCGAGGCAGCGCCCAAAGAGCGTACTAGCCCCGCAATATCGTTGCCACAGGTTCCACAATGGCTAGCGTAGCAGTTTAGTTCCAGCTGTGATACCTGCGTTGTCCAACTGTGGTACTTGCATTTCACTTTTGTTTAGTGCAGGGAAAAACACAGAGGGATTTATAGACTGTGCACTAAACCCACTGTTGGCGTTGCTGCGCGACTCTCGCGGAATCTAATTACGTGCAGCCAATGTTCGTTTGTTGTTTGCATAGCCCGCAGAAGCTTTTAGACGCTGAGGGAAAAAAAAAAAAAAAGAAGGGCGGTGGTAAAGTGCTGAATACTTAAGTCCGTAACCCGAGCAATTTCAGTGTTCTCACCATTGAACTTTGTTGCTTGCTATTGCGTTTTGTACCGTGCGACGTCTACCGATTTGTGTGATACGAAACCACATTAGGTTGCGCACCCAGCCCACCACCCTGCCCGGCGCTAACCCTTAGCTCGGTCCCACCCTGAATCCCCACAGTAAACAATGAACGATATCGAGCTGTATGCCTCGCTCACGCAGGTTCTGCACAGCTTAGAGGAACTTGAGGTCCAAATGGAGGCTCTTAATGTTACCTTCGACATAGCAGCGAGTCACCGCGCACACGCCGAGCAGGTGAACGACGTGCTACGCAACGGCGAGGACGCGGTGCGCCTGCTGAGGGCCGGCGTCGAGCCCTGCGTTGCACCCACAAGGGCAAAAAAAGAATAGGCGATATGTAAGGGAAGTTAGTTACTGACGCGGACCGATGCCGCCGAGCCATTGGCCACGGCCACGCGGCGCACGTTCACTAGCTGTGTGCCCGGGTCTGCGGAGGCCGACTCTGCGGCGGCGAGCAGCGCTTGAAGCCGCGCCTCGAGGCGCGCATTCTCCGCGGCTACGGCGGCGCACTCCGCCCTCTTCTGCCGCTCAGCGTCCTCGAGCGCCAGCGTTTCCTGCGCACAAGCATCGACAGCACAAGCGAGACTATGGCATGCTTGCTGGAGCGTTTCCGGGTAGGGGACATTCTGGGAGCGGATGCGCGAGCACAGAGTCTGGACCTCGAGCAATAGCGCCGTGTTCATGGTGCTGTTCAAGTTGCTGAGAAGGTCGCAAGTCAAGAACTGGTAGAACCCCCACGTCGCGGGCGCCTTGGCTAGCCGCTTGTTCTGGGCCAAAAATACGCTCGAGGTTGCAAACTGCTGGTTCAATTTGCTGAGCGCGCCCTGCTGCCACGAGTTCAGGAGCTCGAGCGTCGCATTGTGACTCTCCTGCTCCGTCACGTCCTGCAGGAGCGCCGCGCACGCCCGCTCTAGTGCGTTCTGGGAGTTATTCCACGGATCCTCTGTCATTGGTACCAGACTATGGATGCGTGCTTTGTTATGCACGCTAATTTATACATGGGTTGTTCTTATGAGTTGCCCTAAAAGGAGTGCGTGATTTGCAGTGCGGCGTGCAGAGTGCATGTGGGCGACGGCATTGGCGCTGCGCTCTGGCGCACGCGACTCGGAAAGGCGACGGTTTGGAAAGCGGTGTATATTTGAGTTCTACCAGCTTGTTTTCGTGAGTGCAACGGCCGATTCATACGCGGCCGAACCGCCAACATTCGCTCCGGTCGTCTATCTTGACCCTAGCCCCGCTTCGTCTGGAATTAACCGATCGCATAATTCACCCGGCGTGAGCAGTGGGCGGTTCGGGTGTTGCAGCACGCCGCTCAGGGTGACAGGCCCTCGGAAATTACAGGAGGCAGGCCCTGGAGAATCGGCAGCCCCCATGGACCAATTCAATGCCGAGGGGCGTACGCAATTTCCCGGGGCTGTTTCTCTCTGCCGCGGCCGCATGTGTTTAGCAGTGTGTGTTTGTATGCGCTGCATGTGGTAATCCCTGAACACCTCTGCCGCTCATAAACAAAGCATGGCACTATGACCTAGCATTTTTTTTTCTTCTTAGTCTGCTTTATAAACCAGCCTTTAATTAAATACAGTTGGTTAAGCTGCTCAGCGCTGGCCCGGCCCAGCCTGGCCTACTAATTATGAGAGAGCCATGCAGCGCCTGCACAGACGCCCCCACGTAAGCAGACGCCGTATCAAGGGGCGAAGCGGGCAAAGTCAGCGCCCGCGGCTGCGACACTAAGCACGCGTGAGGTTCGTCTGCCCAAAACAGCCACCCCGACCGTACCCAACTTGTCGCGCGCCGTAGTTAGAGACCCACTTGAGACGCGAATCTGGGCACGATGGACAGCGACAGCGACAGTGAGCACCCTCCCATTCTCGAGCAGCGGAAGGAGAAGTCGCGGCGCCCGCCGAACACGGCGTTCCGGCAGCAGCGTCTGAAGGCCTGGCAGCCGATTCTGACGCCGCGCACGGTGCTGCCCCTGTTCTTCGGCGTGGCCGCACTGTTCGCGCTGTTCGGCGGCTTGCTCATCCATGCCAGCGACCAGGTGCAAGAGGTCATGCTCGACTACACGACGTGCGGCACCGACGCTCCGACAGACTCGTTCGGCGACATGAAGAATGCCAGCGTCACGTACCACGTGAAGGACCAGAAACATCTGACGATCCGGCCCGCACAATGGCGCCGCGACAGCAATGGCGAGACGTGTACGCTGCGCTTCGAGGTGCCGACGCGCATGAAGCATCCCGTCTACTTGTTCTACCGGCTCACCAACTTCTATCAGAACCACCGTCGCTACGTGCTGAGCTACAACGAGGACCAGATTGAGGGTCACGCGAAGAGCGCCGAGGACCTCAAGAACAAGGACGATTGCAAGCCGCTCATTGTGGACAAAGACACGAACAAGCCTTACTACCCGTGCGGCCTCATTGCGAACTCGATGTTCAACGATACGTTTTCGCACGACCTTGTTGGTCAGGACGGCGTGGCCAACTACTCCATGACCAACAAGGACATCTCGTGGTCGTCCGATAGGCACCGCTTCAAGAAGACCAAATACAACAACTCCGAGGTCGTGCCCCCGCGCAACTGGGTGAAGCAATACCCGAACGGCTACGACGACGAGCACCCGATTCCGGACGTGTCTACGTGGGAAGAGTTCCAGAACTGGATGCGCACGGCCGGTCTACCCACGTTCTCGAAGCTGGCGCTGCGCAACACGACGGCCGACCTCACCGAGGGCACTTACGAGCTCAACGTGGGCCTCAACTTCAACACCACGCTGTACAATGGCAAGAAGTTTGTGCTCATTTCAACACGCACCGCCATTGGTGGCCGCAACGACTTCCTGGGCATTGCCTACTGCGTGGTTGCGGGCATTGCCGGCGTGCTTGGCGTGGCCTTCCTCATCCAGCATATAGTAAAGCCGCGGAGACTCGGCGACCACTCGTATTTGTCGTGGAATCAGGAGGCAAGCAGATAGGCGCTTGTATCCCGGGTCTTGCAGACCAGTGTGTCGCTTTGTGTTCAGTTGATGGCTCCTCTGCACTAGCACGATACTCAGTAAGTCTAGCAGCTTCAAAAGTTATTGTTATTCATTCACGCGCTCAAGCCGGCGGCTGAAGACTAAGGTGCCGCAGGTGCCCTTTTTGGGCTCAAGTGCCGCATGGATGCTGCTGCTAATAGACCGCCAATTGCGGGACCTCGTAGAAATACATCATCACCAATGCGCTTAATACGCTCTACAGATGTGCTGAATAGTAGTGCCGTGAGGAGCTCGCAAGGACAGCGTGAGCAAAAGTGCTTGTAGCTCGCGACTTGTTGTACCGCTGACCGCCGATGGAGCTAGCCAAGCTCGAAAAAATCCATCGGGCGCTGCTCAAGTTTCGCACTGGAAGCCATTTCTAAGATCAATTGGGGAATCCAGTGGTTGCCGGTCTCTTTGTCGTGCACTGAGTCC
The DNA here is from genome assembly GCA_030705075.1 of Entelexis geochares. Classification (NCBI taxonomy): domain Eukaryota; kingdom Fungi; phylum Ascomycota; class Dipodascomycetes; order Dipodascales; family Trichomonascaceae; genus Entelexis; species Entelexis geochares. Next base: position 86,999 of record JANIWL010000033.1, on the reverse strand, counting down.
TCTGCGTACTTGGCAGCTTCGAGGTTGTGGCCAGAGCAACGATGTGGGCAGCAGGACTTCCAATACGGTGCCAACCTAGAATCTCGAGTTGCCTTACGGAAAAGCAGCTGAACGAAAATCAGTCCCATGCATTAAGGTATTAGTCTTAGGCGGCCATCGCATAGATCAGCGCTATATATTCACAAGGCCAATTGGCCGTGCGGAACTCGGGAGTTCACACGACCAGTTTTTATTGCGCGACACTGCATAGTTCAAAAAAAGCAGGGTGCACCTCTCAGTCTTTGCACACAGAATGTTACCATAGCGCAGAACTAGGAAACCAGTGTTTGCACAACAAAAAAATACTTACGCAGAACTAACGTAGCTCAGAAACAAACTAGTCGGTCTCAGTCTTTGCACACAACCGATGATCATTGCGTAGACCTCGTTCCTTCCGAGAAAAAGGTGTGCGTCTCAGTCTTTGCGCACAACCAATTATCACTGCGCAGACTCAATTACTTCTACAAAAACAAAGTGTGCATCTCAGTATTTGCACGCAACCAATAATCACTGCCCAATTACTTTCTAGAAAAGGGTGCATCTCGGTATTGGCACGCAATCAATTATCATTGCGCAGAACTAGGCAATTCAGAAAACCACAGTGCATTTCAGCCTTTGCACACAAACGAGTATCTCAGTGCGGGTCAATTTTTTTCACAGCAGCCCGTATTTCCAGAACCGGGGCATGCTGTATCTCTGTACAAGCGACACTGCGCTTGCTGGCCCGGGGCCACTCCACGCACGCACGGAGTGTCTCAGCTGCGCTTCGGCAGCTCCTCCGGCTTTGTTGGCCGCGGAGCGTCATGAAAATAGCGTGACTCGAGCGCCTGCGCGGCCGTCACGCGCTTCAAAGGATCCATGACAATCATGGCACACAACAAGTCCAGCGCCTTGTCGCTGGCCGCCGAAAAAAGAGCCTGCAGCTGCGCCCGGCCCGGAGGCGGGTGCCGGATCTTGAATGCGCCCGAGCGGTGGTACTCGGGGAGCGTCTCGAGCTTGGGCCACTGGGCCGGCGTGGGCGTGCCAAGTGCCTTGAAAGTGATGTCGAGCTGCGTCGCGTCGGACTGGCCCGCCAGGTACGGAACGCGCAGCATCATCTCGGCGAATATCATGCCCACCGCCCAGACGTCAATGGCGCCGGTGTAATGCCGAGCACCCAGCAAAAGCTCGGGCGCCCGGTACCATCGCGTGACCACAGTGGGGGTGAGTCTTTCGTGCGGGGCCAGCGCCATTGTGCGTCCGAGACCGAAATCGGCGATCTTGAGCTGGCCGTCCGGGGCCAGCAGCAGGTTCGAGGGCTTCAGGTCGCGGTGCAGAATGAGGTTGCGGTGGCAGTGGTGCACGCCGCGCAGCGTCATGAGCAGCCACGACTTCACGTCGGCCTCGCTGAACACAAGCTTCGTGTCCTTGATGAGCACCTCGAGGTCGGACGGCAGAAACTCGAGCACTAGGTTCAGGTTGCCCTCCTCAGACACGAAGACGTCCCGCAATTCAACGACGTTCGCGTGGCGCATCTCTTGGAGAAACTTCACCTCGCGAATCGCCGACATGTCGAGCCCATCCTTGAACTCGTTGACCTTGATCATTTTCACGGCTATGCGGTCCTTCGTGGCCGTGTTATGGCCCACATAGACCTCGGCATATGTGCCCTCGCCGACCTTTTTCTCCTTCGTGTACTTCACTGCCACCACGGCGGTCATGGCTGAGCTAAGAAGAGAGGACTGTCAAAACAGGTGCTATGAGGCTCCCGCCTCCCCAGCGTTACGAAGCGCGCGAGACGCCGGCCACGCGGCCGAGAAAACCAGCTAGAAAAATTATAGAAGCACGGCTTCTTTTGCTATAAACGTTCCTCTATCTATTTGCCGCGTCCAAACAAGGATGCCGCCTGCATTGAGCTGGGGCCGCCCTAAATAACGAATCGCATGGCCGAGCCTAGTCCTGGCCCTCCAGAAGGGTGAAGACAGGCGCATTCAGCCGCTCACGGCCCTTCAGGAACAGCAGCTCCTTCAAAAACACGTACTCGAGCACCTTGGCCCCGGCTTGCACAGCCAGGTTTCCAGCCGCCTCGGCCGAGCCGCCCGTCGCAATGATGTCGTCAACAATCACCACGCGGTCCGTGCTCTTGACCGCGCTCTTCTGTAGCGCGAACGAGTCTGCGCCGTACTCCTTCTCGAACGCTGCCGTGTACAGGTCGCCCGGCAGCTTTCCGGCCTTGCGAACAGGCACAAACGAGATCCCCAGCTGCAGCGCCAGCGTCGGCCCGAAAAGGAACCCGCGGGCGTCCAGGCCAATGATCACGGTCGGCTTCAGCGGCGCGATGTGCTCCTTCAGCGCGTCAATCAGCAGCTGGAACAGTTTCGGGTTCTGGAAAATAGGCAGAATGTCCTCAAAGAGAATGCCCGGTTTCGGGAAATCCGGGTAGACGGCAAGTGCCTTGTTCAGCTGCGCGCGGGCCTCCTCAAGCAACGACATCTATCAACAAAAATATTTATTTTTCCAAATCTGCGATTCGCGCGGCCTCTTGGGTTTCGAGGTTAAGGGTCCCCCGATAAAGCGACTATGACGTGCGGGGCGGTAGGGGAAACCTGGCGTCCGACGCCAAAGACGGCGGCTATTCCGGGGTTTCTTGCCGTCCTAGCCTTTTACGTACCCAGTTAGAGGCTTGCAGGAATTCCGCCCTCTATGAGAGCGTTGTGCTGAATTGACTTCTTCCTCTTAAGGCCTCTAATTAGGTTCCATAGAGTCGTAGTTTGTCGTAAATGACTACTCTCAGAAGAAACATGTATCCCACCGTATGTAACAAGCTTAAACGTGAGAATCTAAATCAAAACGCCCTTGATCAGTTAGCTTGTAAAAACTTGTTGCTTCTACCCTTTTACTGGCTACCACCACTGTCCGTTTAATCGCACATTGCCCGTTTAATCGCACATTGCCAGTTGGTAGGTTGCCGGTTTGTGGATCCGCTGTAATCATATTCCCAGATTCGTCGACTATCAGGTTGTTGTCGTATACCAGTGTGCATGCGTTGGCATAGAGGCCAGCAGGCTATCTAGTACCAGATTGTGGACACTCGGTGCGGCGACCTCTGCCTATAATTAACCACTCGCGTGCCGTTAAAGCCCACCCAGGCTGCTAACAGCGGCATCTTGTTTTCAAGCTAATGTTACACTTTCAACTCCTAAATCCAGGCTGGTATGATATAAATATTGGTATTTCTTAACGGATCACCGCGAGGTAATCACGGGCTGCGGCCTGGATAGTCGCCAGCTTTTGGGGTAGCCGCACGCGCTGGAAGTGCGCCGCCTGGGTGCTAACAAGGGCATCGGCGGTCGTCCACGAAAACGTTTGGTGGTGGTCGGTGACCAGACCAATCTTAGAGCCGTTCTCGTAGACTACCACTTTGTTGTGGTCCTTGAAGTTGAACTGCATCGACCCATCGGTCAGCACAAACATTATGTATCCTTGCGACTTGCGCACAGCGTATACGACCTCACCCATCGAGACATCCCCGCCTTTCCGCTGAGGCTCAACGGCATGGCCCAGCTCGCGATCCATGTACTTTCGCACATAATTCAGGACCTCCACCTTCTTGGCCCGCCGCGGCTCGGCCGTGTCTGCGGCTGTGCGATGCAGCGTCAAACTGCCGGGATTAGACTTCTTCTCATAGTACATGTAAGTGCCGAACACGGGGTCCATGCGCATGCTCGTATTATCGCGGAAAAGTGTTCCCACGGCCCCATCACTAAGGCAGTATGCGACGCCCCAGTTCTCCTCGAAGTCGGCCCACCGTGTCACAAACACTGGCGGCTCTACGGGTTGGCGAGTGCTCACCGAGCGCACGCCCAGGTCTTGCGTTTCTAGCAAGCTAGCCAGCGTGTTCGCCGTGGCACGTAGTGACATGCGCATGGGCCCCAGAACATTACGCGTGCTCGTGGATGCCGGCCGCATCAACGGCCGGCTCGAGCCCGAGCCACTCATGGCCGGCCGCGGTGCCCCAAACGCAGAGCTCGCTGACACCGTAGATGCACCAGATACAACACTAGTTGCGGACGGTGCGCGAGAGGCTGTGCCTGGCCCCGCTCCGTCAGCCACGCCGGTGGATGTCCGCGCCGCCAGCGGTGCAGCTGTGTAGCGGAATCTCGGCCGATAGTCTGGCTGTTTGCGATCTGCAGGGCTATCCTCGGCTATCGCAGGTACTTCGCGGCCGTTGCGCCCAACCACGGGGCTATCGCAGGCCGGCTCGTCCTGCGCAACCGGCTCGAATTGCAACTGCTTGTACTTATCGCGCGTGGAGGGCGGCGAAATCGACTCGGGAAGGATATGCGAGGCCGTGGTCTGCTGGATCTCATTAGCGCTGACGTCCTCAACAAGCCGGTGATGACGGCCAAGCTCATGCAGTCCGGCCGCTTTACTGACGGCTGCAAGATTCGCCTTCGACTCAAGAGGTAGCGCGCTGAGTTTAACGGGAGAATGCAAAGCAGAAGAAGGCAACGAGCGGACCATTGTGCCATCCTTCACCCACGGGTGGTCAAGACACTCCTGGATGGAAGGCCGCATCTCCGGGAGCGGGTGCAACATGCGCATTATCAGCTCTTTAGCCTCGGGTGACACACGCCGTGCGTTGCTCTGCAGCTCTGCACCTCGAGGTTGCGGAAACACGCGTTCATGGCGCTTAATGCGTTCGTAAATGTCCTCAACATCCCGCTCTTGGAACGGCGGGCGGCCCACCAACATGGCGTACAGCACAATGCCGGCCGCCCAAATATCCGTAGGAAGGCCATGGGCGTGGGGACGACGAAGCACCTCGGGAGAAATATAGTTGGGGGTTCCGCATACAGTGTACCGTCGTCGGCTCGACGAGACGCGGGCAGCGAGCCCGAAGTCCCCGACTTTGAGATTCATATCCTGGTCCAGGAAAATGTTTCCGAGCTTTAGGTCCCGGTGGAGCACACCGCGCGCATGCATGTAGCCGACGGCACCAAGCAGCTGCACGAAAAAGAACCTTGCTTCAGTCTCGCTCAGATGCTCGCGGCGGTGAACCATATCAGAGAGACTCTGGTTCTCACACATCTCGAGCAGCATGTACACATTAGTAGGGTCTTCAAAACAATCGACAAACTGCACAATGTTCGGATGGCTCATCGCCTTGTGGATTTTGATTTCGGTGATTAGCTTTGACCGCGTCTTCTGGCTCGTGAGCGCAGCCTTGGCGAGCGTCTTAGCAGCATAACGCTTGTTAGCACTCCCATCGTGGACCTCGAAACAGCGCGCAAACCCGCCCTCGCCAATGCATCCTCCCCGCTCGTAGACAATGCCGTTGCCAGTGATCATCGCTGGCGGGGTCTGGCACATCGAGCTCGGCTTCACCTTCTTGCGCTTCTTCTGCGGAGCATGCGCCTGCTGCGCGACTGGCGTCTGGGGTTTCAACGCGGCTGCGCCTGGCGTAGGCGGAGCGGGCTGGTGGTTTTGGTCGAGGGCGGCCAGCGGGCCCTCGCGGCGCGGCACGTCCCGCAGAGGCGTTTGAACAGACGCGCCTCCCATCTACTAATTTTCGCGGCTGTCCTGGCGGCTGTTTTGGGCTTGAGTCGCGAGAGGTAGTCGGCTGGCTTATTTTATAGAACCTGGGTTGGTTTCGATGTTTGTAAACACCGGGCGTGCATATATACTTAGTCAGGCCAATCTCGATTTGGGAATGGCAAAACATAGACACTCGAAACCGGAAACTTTGACAAATTTTATACTATTTCCGGTAAGCATCTTCTGGTTCGGGCAAAATGGAGAATCATTATACAGAGGAGGGCATTGATTTGCGGAGTTGGTTAAAGATATTAGACTAGCTAGCTCTGCGTGGGACCACACTTGCTTTCCGAGCGCGCGAGCTGCAGATATGGGCTAGGGGAGGGCAAGGGGTATGCCAAAATGTCGCACAATCGCTAAGGGGCTACCATGACGAGTCAAGCAGAGAGCAAGTGTGTCTGAAAACTGACTGGGGGTTCAACAGCAATTCGATTGTTGCATCACGAAATGAGATGAATTTCGAACATTGGCAAGAGCACGGACGCGGCTTTGCTGCATCAATGCCTACAGAGAGTGTTAGCTGTGGGGGGTGGTGGGGCAAAGAGGGAACGCAGTACAAGTCACGATCACGATAATCTATGATAGCTTAGACTTCTTTAACTTACGTCGAGTGATGGAGAGGAAGAATGCCCGCTAATGAGCAAAAGTGTTCAGGAAGCTGGTGGCCAGTTTGCGGAACTGGGCGCCGACTGAGCGGCCCTCAGGCTCGGCCAGGAAGCGCTCAATGCCATTCGCGTGGCTCTGCGTAGCGCGCGCAAATGCCTTCTCGAAGTTAACATGCGTTGGCTGCGCAGCAAGGCGCGCGCTTTGCGCACTGTAGGCAGGGTCTGTCTTCAAGGCGTCGAACGCTTGGCTAGCCTGGGTGACATAGGACTCCGCCTTGGTGGCGTGGATGAAGCCGTGCTTCATGATGTCATCGGCAGCGCTGGAGAGCAAAGCGGTCATCTCTGCGGGAGCCACAATGGCCTCAGCAAGTGCGTGAGCATAGCGCTCGACGCCCTCGATCAAACCAGCAAGCCCGTGCTCAGTGGGGCGAGCGTCATCAAGAGCCGTGACAGGAGTGGGTGCGATCACAGACGTTACGGTCGATGGGTCAACGGTGGAGGTGGTCTGGACACCGGGAGAGCCGAAAATCGTGATGACGGAGCCTGGGATTGTTGTTGTCAAAGTAGTGGCAGTGTTGACATTGAGGGTCTGCGTGAACAAGCTGGAGAACGAGATGGTGGAGAAGCTGGCAACAGGGCTGCCGTTGCCAACCGTGGTAAAGCCCCCACCAAACATACCGCCAAAGCAGCAGAAGTCAACAATTTGGTCGGAAGCATGCTTCACGTACCAGGGCTGGTTAGCATCCTGAGCTTGGGGAGCAGAGGTGGGCACGACGGCAGCGGCGGTTACCACATCAGCGGCAGCGAGAACGAAGGTAGCCACAGTGAAAGTGCGCATTGCGAAGCCAGAACGAGATGTACTGAAAGAGCGACTGGAGTTGGGGATGCAAAGGGGTTATTTGAGGGCGCGGAATCGTGCTTTTTATACTTGCGAATAAGCTGGCTTCTGTTTCATCAGTAACTAACTCTGCGTCTGTCGCTTAATTAGGCGGTCTCGGCCGATGTTTCATGCTTGCGTTCACATTAGCAGCCGCAGGCGCGAGATTTGCAGCTAGCCTAACAATGATATCTTAGTATGGCAGTAGGCCAATTGCGGGCCCTTTTAGCCGAACAAGGTTTTTTCTATTTTCTCGAACTCTGACGCGTAATAACTTTATCCAAATTCAAGGGCATTACATTGCAATCGAACTTAATGTGTGAGCAGAGAAGTAAACCCAACGAGCCGCCAACCGCGCAGCCCGGCAAGTTGGCCAAGCACAGCTCGTGGTGTAAGTTTCAAAACCATGGTTCTGTCTCAAGTTAACTATATGCGTAGTAGATCGTTTCCCTTGGCGTCCGTGACGCGAGCAAAATAGACCGGCGCAATGACCCCGTCAACCCCGGGACTGAGTACAGCGCCATTGGCAGCAATGTAGAAGGGAATGCCGTCCCGCAGAGCGCTGGGCGCATCTACATATATCCGCACCTGCGAGTTAGCGCGCATGCCGCTGCGCACGCCGTCGGCGCCAGGAAGGCCCTGAGCCATGTGGATGTGCAGGCGCGTCATGCGCTTCAGGCCCTGAGTCCTGATTTGATCCCATGCCGCCAGGGTTGTGCCGTGGACAACAGTTTGGGGCAGGTCAGCTGCTGATGTTATTTCGCGCATGTCGACCTCCACATCGGCCGAATGGCCCTGCACGGCGCGGATCTTTTCGGCGTCCGCGCTGAGTTCGTAGCGGCCCTTCTTGTCCTCGGCCACGACCTTCGCAATGAGCTCGGGCGTGGTGCCCAGCTTTGCGTACTGCGGCTGCGCTATGAGGTCGGCAATGCGGCACCATCCGTTGACGTCCTGCGGTATGCCCTGCGACTTCGCGGCGTGCCGCAGCGTCTTTGCCAGGGCACGACTGAGCTGCTCCTCGGGCGTCTTGGGCCCCCGCGCGCTTCTCGTGGACATTCAACTAAGCAGGAAAGCTGAGGCAAGTCACCAAGCCCGTTATCAATCCAACGAGAAAACTGAATTTAGGAAGAGTTACGTTTCACAACGGATTACACAAGCCACAGGTGTCTATGTGGTTTTACTCTGCTGCCAGCCCGTCCCCTTTGGTTTTGCCGTAGCCAGCGTTTCAGCAACTTCCTGCGCAGATCTGAACGGCCTTGTACAAGCAGCAGCGCCAGGCCGTCGTCGGCCCGCGCGCGACTACCCCTACCCCAAGTCTAACCGCCAGTGTGGCCAGCAGCACCACCCAGTCCGTGGGCGCTAGAGGTGACTTAGTCCCCCCTACCCTCCTCCTCTCCTCGCGCTGAACACCCACCACCACCACCCTGCTGCAGCCCGGCAGACGATCAGCATGACTCAGCGCCGGTAGTTTTGTGAACTCCCACCTTCGATCACCAGCCGCACGACACGAGCGGTTTCTGTTCATCGCGTCCCGGTCTAGCTTCCGCTTACCACTAGCATAATTCCCTGGCCCTCCTGCCCTTCCCAGTGGACGAGAGCTTCCCTTTCACACAGTGTGCCTGAGGTGCTTCGGGACGACGACCCCCCCCAAATAAGTGGCTGATTGTGGACGTTAAAAAAAATAAATGGGAGCCGACGACGTGATAACGCAGGTCGAGCCGCCGAAATCGCGCGAGCAGCTCGCGCTGCTGCTCATGCGGTGGAACGCGCTCCGCAAAATGGGCGTCGACGCCTCGCCGTCCAATCCAGAGATGCGCCATCTCACGGTGATGCTGCGCAATATCGCGCGCCAGCAGCGCGCGTACGAGGAGCGCAAGCAGCAGCTTCTTGGCGTGCGCCGCGAGCGCCAAGCGGCCGAGCAGGGCCCTCTAAAGGCCCAGGTGGCTGCCTTCAAACTGCTGTCGCGCGGCGTCGACATACCTGAACATATTCGCGCCGACCTCGTGGCAGCATGCGGGCCCGCGGGCCCGACGCAGAACGGCTCTCAACTGGAGCCTGTCACGCAGCCAAGAAAACCCTCGGGGCTGAGCCTGGAGGAGCGTGAGGCGCGAATCCTCGGCTCGCGGTCGGCGGTGCCGGACGTCGAGATCCGAAACCGCCTCGCGCACCGCGTGGTGGAGCTCGAGAGGCTCTCAAGCAACCTCGGCACTGTGGACGCTCAAAGCGCCGACCTCACGGCCCCCGACGAGCTGAGCCCCAATGCAGACGAGCTCAAGTTCCAGGCTCTTGTCGAGCTGAAGGGCCTGCGGCTGCTCACAAAGCAGAAGTCTTTGCGCCAGCACGCTCTTTATAACTATGCGGCCGGCGAGTCGGCGTATCTCGGCTCGAGCCAGCTCCTTCGAGGCATGAATCGCCGCATAAAGGCGTCTGCCGCCCAGGAGCTGCAACTCACGGCCGAGCTTGAGCGGCACCAACGCCATGAGCGTGAGCAGCAAGCTCGACACTCCCAGATCGAGCTCACAAAGGCTGCCGTGAAGCGCGCCGCTGAGTTCAAGCAGCAGCGCGAGCAGCAGCGCGCGCGCAAGGCCGCGTTCACAAAGCATGTGACGCAGTTCCATTCGCAGGTCGAGCGCGAGGAGTCTCGCCGCGCCGAGCGCACCGCCCGCCAGCGTCTACAAGCGCTGCGCTCCAACGATGAGGAGGCGTACATCAAGCTGCTGGATCAGACCAAGGATACGCGTATCACTCATCTGCTGAAGCAGACTAACCAATTCCTGGCCAGCCTCAGTGAGGCTGTGCGTGTACAACAGGCCGAATCAGGGTCTTCTCAGCCCCCAACCGAGGAGGAGCTCGAGAACATAGACTATTACGAGGTTGCTCACCGCGTGAAGGAGCCCGTCACAAAGCAGGCTACCATGCTTGTGGGCGGTGAGCTGAAGGAGTATCAGATTCGTGGCCTGGAGTGGATGATTTCACTCGTGAACAATAACCTGAACGGCATTCTCGCCGACGAAATGGGTCTCGGCAAGACCATCCAGACGATCTCGCTTATTACTTACCTCATCGAAACGAAGCGCTGGACCGGGCCCTTCTTGGTGATTGTTCCCCTATCAACCATAACAAACTGGACAGTGGAGTTCGACAAATGGGCGCCTACTGTGCGCAAGGTTGTCTACAAGGGTCCCCCCAATGCGCGTAAAGCACAGCAAGCGGTTGTCCGCAGCGGCGACTTCCAGGTCCTGCTCACCACTTACGAGTATGTTATCAAGGACCGACTGCTGCTCTCCAAAATCCGGTGGCAGCATATGATCATCGACGAGGGCCACCGCATGAAAAACACCCAGTCAAAGCTCAGCTTCACACTGGTGCATCATTATTACTCGAAGCATCGTCTCATCTTGACGGGCACGCCGTTGCAAAACAATCTCCCCGAACTGTGGGCCTTGCTCAACTTCGTGCTGCCCAAGATCTTCAACTCACAAAAAACGTTCGATGAGTGGTTCAACACGCCGTTCGCCAACACAGGCAGTCAAGACAAAATGGAGCTCACCGAGGAGGAGACTCTTCTTGTAATCCGCCGCCTCCACAAGGTTCTGCGGCCGTTCTTGCTGCGCCGTCTCAAGAAGGATGTAGAAAAGGACCTCCCTGACAAGGTGGAGCGTGTCATCAAGTGCAAGATGAGCGCATTGCAGCAAATTCTGTACGAGCAGATGCTCAAACACGGGCTCATTTACACTGGTCCTAATGAAGCTGTAAACGGCTCGAGCCGGCCCAGCGGCAGTGGATTGCGCAGCTTGAATAACCGCATTATGCAATTGCGCAAGATATGCAACCACCCTTACGTCTTCAAGGAAGTAGAGGACACAGTTGACTCTTCGCACCTCCAGTTTAACTTGCTATGGCGGACGGCCGGAAAATTCGAGTTATTGGACCGAATATTGCCGAAATTCCGAGCTACTGGTCACCGCGTTCTCATCTTTTTCCAAATGACGTCTGTAATGGACATCATGGAAGATTATCTGCGGTATCGCGGCCTGCAGTACCTGCGTCTCGACGGCATGACGCGAGCTGAGGACCGCAGTGCTAAGCTGAAGGAGTTCAACGCTCCAAACAGCGAGTACTTCTGCTTTCTGCTAAGCACGCGCGCAGGTGGACTGGGACTGAACTTACAGAGCGCTGACACTGTTATCATCTACGACACTGACTGGAATCCGTTCCAGGATCTGCAGGCCCAGGACCGCGCCCACCGAATTGGCCAGACCAAAGAGGTGCGCATTCTGCGACTGATTACAGAGCACACGATTGAGGAAGCCATCCTTGACCGCGCTTTGTCGAAACTGGAGATTGACGGAAAGGTCATTCAGGCCGGCAAGTTCGACAACAAGTCGACTAATGAAGAGCAGGAGGCCTTTCTGCGCAGCTTGATGGAGGCTGAAGAAGCGCGCCGCGAACAGAAGGATCAGGGAGAAGAAGAGATCGATAATGAGGAACTGAATCAGATCTTGGCTCGTACGGAGAACGAGCTAGAAAGGTTCCATGACATAGATGTGCAGCTTCAGGCCGAAGATAGCAAGAAGCCGTTCCCACGTCTGTTTTCATATCCGGAACTGCCAGCTGTTTACAAGGAGGATCTCGACAAGCTGATGAGCGGGCAAGCGTACGAAGAAGTGAGCACGCGGCGCGAGCGGCGACGAATCTTGTTCGACGATGACTCTGTCGAGGAGGAATCTGATGAGGAGGAGAGTAAGCCCTCGCGTCGGACGCCGAAGCGCAGCGCCTCGCCTGCGGCGGCCACGGCCAATGGAAACGGCGACAAGAAGCGCAAGGTTGACGTGGAGGACCCTGAGTCGCTGGCTGCGCGCGCTAATAGCATACTTGATGAGATCATGCAGCAGACGGCAGACGACCCGCCGCACTCTCGAGCCGCCATTTTCCTGGAGCTCCCGTCGCGGGACGATTATCCAGACTACTACAAGGTGATTCGCAAGCCGATATCGCTGGCAGAGATCCGGGCAAAGCTTGCTGCGCAGGCGTACGGCACGTTTGCCGAATTCCGTGCAGACCTCACACAGATGTTCAACAATGCGCGGAAGTACAACCGTGAAGGGTCGGAAGTGTATGAAGACGCCAACGTTCTAGAGAAGCTTGTGAACGAAGCGGCTGCTTAGGATTGTCACGATACACAAAATTAGAAAAAAAAAGCTGTAAATTAATTAGCAAGTCGATGGACTTTCGCATGATCGTGAGGAGAAGAGCCAGAAGAAAAAAACAAAACCTCGCCCGTGGACTATGGCTTGACGCACAGAGTACAGGCGAGCAATTATGCGCAGGCTGAGATGGCCATGACGTCTTTCTGTCTTTTTATGTGGTTTCGACGGCGCTTGGCCGAGCGGGAGAGCTCATACCATTAGTATGTGGAATGAGGATGCACAGCCCAAGGGGGCAAGAGAGAGCTAGCAGAGGCGGGACGAAACAAGCCCTCGGTGCGTGAACAGTGATATGATTATGGAGCGCGAGGAGTGACGGGATAGAAAGCTTTGCTAGTTTTTTCTGCGGAAGTCATGAACTTTGGGACGTGGGTACGTCTGCTGCCTAGGAGGCTGTGACTGTTGCTGTGACTGTTGCTTTTGCGGTTGTTTTTGAGCTCTATGTTGAGGCGGCGGGAGCTGCGAGGGCTGTTGCGAGGGCTGCTGCGAATGCTCTTGCAAAGGTTGCTGCGAGGGCTGCCTCGAAGGCTGCTGCGAAGGCTGCTGGTGCTGTGGGTCACTGGAGCCCGAGCGCGTGCGCTGCTTTGCCTCCCAGTCGTGCCACTCGTCGACGAGGGCCAACTTGAGAGGCTCTGGGCGTGGGTCTTCGCGGAAGTACGCATGTTCAAGAGCAGCTTCTGCGCTGAGCCGGTGTGCGGGATTGAACGCCAGCAGGCTGCTGACCAGGTCGAGGCATGCTGGCGAGACACTGCCCGGCGGGACATTAGACTCAGCAAGGACGCCAGGCAGCGTGCGGGGAGCCGTGGGCACCGTCATAGGCAGCGAGTCGAAAAGCGTGAACCATGGAAGCTGCTCACGCCCGGGCCACTCGTCGGTGGACGGGACGCCGAGGACGTCGTAGATTGCCTGGAGCTGCGAGATCTCGTCCTTGCCGTGGAACAGCGGCGCGCGCAGAAAAAGCTCGACCAGCAAGCAGCCAATGCCCCACTCGTCTACCTCGGGGCCGTAGCGGTCTGCACCGAGCAGAAGCTCGGGCGGGCGGTACCACAGCGTGATGACGCGGTTTGTATAGCGCGCGTCGGGCCGGACGATGTCGACGGAGCGGGCGAGCCCGAAGTCGGCGAGCTTTATTACGCCGTCGGCCGTGACCAGTATGTTGGAGCCCTTTATGTCGCGGTGCATGATTGTGCGCGAGTGCAGAAACGCAAGGGCGGCCGTGGTTTGAGCGATGACAGACTTGACGTTGGCCGGCGAGACGGCGAGCTTGTGGTTGAGCAGCAGGCCAGCCAGGTCGTGCTCGATGTAGTCGAAGGCCATGTAGATGTCGTTGCGCGAGACGACGATCTCGTTGAGGCGCACGATGTTGCGGTGGCTCAGCATCTGCAGCAGCTTGATTTCGCGCGCCGCCGTCACCGGCAGCCCCTCGCGCTGCGACTCGAGCCGCAGCCGCTTCATGGCCAGCACCTTCTGCGTGGTAGTGTCGATGGCCTTGTAGACTTTGCCGTAGGTGCCCTGGCCGACCTGCGCGACGTAGCGGAACGGCGGGCCCGCGACGACGGCCTTGTTCAGCACCTCCCGCACAGCGTCCGGGGCTTTGGCGGAAGAGTCGTCATGCCTACGCTTCTTCGGCCCCGCAGCCTGGGTTGGCGCGGCGTTATTAGCGCGCGCAGGCCGGGGCGGACCTGCCGACGGGTGCGGGCGCTTAGGAGGCTTTTTGGGCAGCTCGACGTCGTCCTGCGACTTCGGGCCTTTGGGCTGCTTCTTGTACCAACGTTGACGGCCCTTCTGGAACCCGCCGCGGCCCTGACTCGGGCCTTTAGTGCTCATCAACGAGGGCCCAAAAGTACCTAGTATAGCATGCTATTCTTGTGGTGCGGCCATGAACCGCGCGCGCGCGCGGTCAGGTGACCGCACGAAGCGAAGCGGCGCGCCCGATTCTGGCTGGCGCTCTGGCTGCAAACGGCCAGGGCTCCGCGCGCGCGACGGGCAAACTCAGCTGCTCCTAGCGTAGTAAATACGTTCCAACTGGCAGTGCTGCGCCTCTAGGGCCCTTCTTCCTCTTGCGCGGTGCAACCGGATCAGCGCTGGCGGAGCGCGCGGCAGCAGCGCGGCCGGGGACAACCTAACAACGCAATTAACTAACTACTGCAATTCAAACTGAACCCGGCTACTCAACATGGCTCTCGGCGGCTGTTCTGGCGCGCCAATCGCCGTGGGGCCAATTCCGATTATGGCCCGACGACTAATCAAGGTGGGCCAACCCGGGCCGCCACCAACAAAAACATCCTCACAACCTTCACACCCAAAAGCATGTTGAGGACGCTACTTCGCCAACCTGCTGTGCGCATGCCTGCGGCGCGGATGACGCCCGTGCTGCGGCTGCGCTCGCTATCGACGGAGATCCGCGGCGCGATTGACTCGGCCGTGAACTCTGCGCCCGTGGTGCTTTTCATGAAGGGCACGCCCGAGGCGCCGCAGTGCGGGTTCAGCCGCAACACGATCCAGATCCTGGGATACCAGGGCGTGGATCCCAGCAAGTTTGCCGCGTACAACGTGCTGGAGGACCCGCAGCTGCGCGACGGCATCAAGGAGTACAGCAGCTGGCCCACGATCCCGCAGCTGTACATCAACAAGGAGTTCGTCGGTGGCCACGACATCATTGTCGAGATGTCGCAGGACGGCACGCTGGCGGACCTGCTTGAGAAAGAAAAGGTCCTTATTGAGCAGTAGCGCAACCTGTCCGTATGTGTACATAGAGTCGAGCATGAGTTCAATCGCGCCAGCAGCAGCCGGGGCGGCAAGCCGGCACGAGAGCGTGGCTGTTTCCGGCAAGAGAACGTGATTTCAGCCGGTAGGAGAGCGTTGCTTCTGCCGCACAGCGTCTGGCGTTAAAGCGATCGTCGCTAGTGAGCCTTGCTAGAGAAATGCTGGGCGATTTTGCTGCTTGCCAGTTGCCAAAGGGCTGCGCTCCGCGGCCGTGCTGGTTTGCCGCACATTGTCTGACGTTAGAACGGTCCTCGCTACAGAACCTTGCTAGAAAACACGTTGTGAGCATGCTGCAGGTTGTTGACCAAAGTGCTGTGCACACCGCTATCGTACTGGGTTGCAGAGTAGAGTAAACTTCGCTAGCAAACATTGCGCTGTTTGCTATTTGCCAGACTGCTGCGCGCCGAGCGGCTGCGACAGCGCTGGGTCTACGGCCGCGGGCGGTTCGCGCCAGGGCGCTGTCTCACAGCATTAGAGTTATATAATTTGTGAGAATGTAAATAGCGCGTACGGAAATAATAAAAAAAGCGAAGGCGCCGCAGGCGCGTGCCGGGCGCGGGCTGGCTCCGCGGGCCAGCGCAAGCGGAAGCACATGAGCGCCGTCTAGGGCAGGCGACGGTCGAAGTATCCGCTGGCAGACATCAGCGTCGTGGACGTGTCCAGCATCCACTCGCCTATTTCGAGGTACTTTGCCAGGAAGTTCTTGGCGTCCGGGTTGTCGACGGTGTTCGAGCGCAGCGTCAGGCCCGAGCTGCGCCGCACGCCAGCAATCACGGTGGAAATGAGCAGGGCGTCAAACGAATAGTGGAACAGGCGGCCAATCGTGCCCATCTTGCCAAACAGATACACAATAAACAATAATATGGTGGCGGCAGGTGTTTAGTGTGCGCAGGAGAACGCTGGGTGGAAAGGCGTAAGCGTAAGCGGGATGATCACCAGCCGGTTAAGGGTGTGGTGGTGCTACGTTGTTTGTTTGCCTTGCCTTGGGAGGTTTGGTCCACGGCACCGCCAGTGGAAAAAAAAAAAAACAAAGATGTCGCATACAATGTGCAACTGCCAAGCATGGAACGTGCCATCCGGACGCCGTTCTAGACAAGATGGTTGGATGCGTTATTGCTAACCTGACCAGTATCACCTTCCTAAGACCAATGATGCAGCCCGCGCTACCGCAGGGTCAAGTGGTCACCCTAGGACTCGAACCGGACACGCACCTTAACTACAGCAGAAGCGATGCAGCTCCACCAAACCCGTTAAAGGCGTTACTAAAGTGCGGGCACGCCTTATATGGTGGCCCTTGCACGACACGATAGGACCAGTGACATAACGCCGCTGGCAAAAGACGCAGCCGAATTCTCGACTCGAGCTGCGCCCTTCGTTTTGCAATGGTGAACCTGCGGTACCCCGGCCTCAACCGCGTCCCGCTGCCTGGCGGACCCAAGAACACCACGTACATCATCCGCGATAACTTCAAGCGGCACATGTATGCCGAGAACGAGGTGAACCGCAAGGCGCTGAAGTATCTGGCCCAGAACGTGACGTTGCCCATGAAGACGCGCGTCGAGGCCCAGCTGCAGTTGCACGCCATGCCGCACTACACGCGCCCCACCCAGATCAAGAACCGCTGCATCGAGAGCGGCTACGGGCGCAGCGTCATCAAGGACTTCCGGCTCTGCCGCATCAAGTTCCGCGAGCTCGCGCTGCAGGGCGATTTGCCCGGCGTGCGCAAGGCCAGCTGGTAATTCAGAGACTCCTAAGTGTACATAGATGATGATTATTGACGGCTGCGAGCGGTTGGACCTGCAGTGGCTTCCGCAGGATGAGCACTCGCCCAAGAACATGCGGCAGCCAGTCCTGGCGAGACTCTGCGGCTTTGAGCAGCACAGGCAAGCGCTGGGCCAGTGCAGCATTGTTCCTGCAGAAACAGCGCGGGCACTGTTGTGGGCGCGGCGCTCTCCTCAAAACAATCTAGAAAGTATTAATGAATGCCCAAGCCATTCTGATTATCGCTGCACAACTCTCTTTGCTCGCTCTCGAGCCGTCCGAGTGCTTGGACCCTACTTGTGCGCAGCCTATTGTTGAGAGAAGTCTCGCTTCGTGGAAATTCCCGCCCGACTTAACTTAATGGAGTGTCTTTTATGGGGAACCTAACGGCGAAGTGGTTTGGCTGGCAACAGCAGAGCGGTATTGCTGGCAGTCCAGAATAGGCCTCCTTGTATTACTCCTTAAATTGTTGGGGCTAGTGGTGCAGTCGAGGAGCTCTGAGCGCTTCAATAACGCGTTGTTTAATACGCCAACTGTTACCACCTTTGACTTCTAATCTATGTGTTCCACTGTTTTAGCTGCTGGTGGATCTACGTGACCTATCTTGAGCCGCTCATATTCATTGCTCAGCTGCACCTTGCGCTCTGCTCTATGCTTCTACTTGCTTTGGCAACTGCGTCGAAACAATGCACGCGACACCATGTGCCGATTAAGTTATATGAGGCTCATTCTGAATCACCGTTTGCTGAGCAATGTAAGGGGCCTTAGACATTCGTAGAATTTCCTAAAAGTTCGTTATTTGCAGAACTCTGTTGCGAACGCAATCGCGCCATGTGCAGTGTGCCCCCTGCCCCCTTGTCCGTGCGTCGGCCCGCGGCGGTGCCCGGCAGCCGCGCAGATGGCGCCACAGAGAGCCTCGGCAGCCTTCGATAGGCGCCGGCCCATTCCACACGCACCCTAGCCCCAGGTGTCATTTGCGCATGTGACGCCATGTCGGCGAATTAAAAAAAATCCGGATCACGAACGACTCTTAGTTATTGTCCTCCTCATCAAAGTGGAACGCGTCGCCAACTCATGCGTTTTTTCGACTCGGAGAGCTCGTTCCCGTACTCGTGGGAAGAGGTCACAAAAGCCAACTGGCGCAAATACCCCAATGAAATAACAACGCACGTCGAGACCGTCGACGTTCTGCGGCGCGAGGTCGACGCCCAGACCGGCGTTCTGCGCACGGAGCGCCTCATTGGCTGCCGCCAGCCCATGCCGGCCTGGCTGGGAAGGCTCATTGGCAACAATCGCGCGTTTGTGCGCGAGGTGAGCGAGATTGACCCTCGTAAGGGAACGCTAGTCATGCGCTCACGTAACCTCGACCACTGTAGTATCCTGTCCGTGTTCGAGACTGTGACGTACCAGCGCGACCGCAGCGCGCCGGCGTCTCAGACGCTGTTCACCCAGCAGGCCACGTTTGTCTCGGGCCTTAATTTCAAGCGGCTGTGCTCCAAGATCGAGGAGTTCTCGATCCAGCGCTTCGCCCAAAACGCCGCCCTCGGCCGCGACGCGTTCGAGCTTGTTCTCACGCGCTTGCACCAGGCAGGCCTATAGGCAGCAGAAGCCTCGCCCCGCTCGGTTGTAGACATTTTTCTTGC
The DNA here is from genome assembly GCA_030705075.1 of Entelexis geochares. Lineage (NCBI taxonomy): Eukaryota > Fungi > Ascomycota > Dipodascomycetes > Dipodascales > Trichomonascaceae > Entelexis > Entelexis geochares. Next base: position 68,524 of record JANIWL010000033.1, on the reverse strand, counting down.
ATGCATGGCTCTCTTTAGACGCCAATCCAGTACTAACCTGAGGGGATATTTGTATATTTATTTAGACTGTTCCATAGATTCAAACGCATTTCCCAATGTTTTTATTTTCGGATGCTTGATGAATGGAAGGCTGCTAGCAGCTGATAAGGGCTAGCGGGGCTAGTGTGTATCGCGGAGCAACGGCGTCAAGGGAGGAGAGACAAGCCTGCCAGGGTGTGTAAATCTGCTAATGAACAACTCTTTGAGTCTCGATGCAGCCAGGATCGTCAATTTCGTCTTCACGAACGCGTCACGCTGCTTCGAATTGCATTCTGCTCTAATGCCTGTATCCCAACTCGTGGCGCGCTCCTGGCTTTGCCGTTTTCTCTTGGTTGAAGCTCACGCATCTGCGATAGCGACCGGGGCGGGCCCACAGATAGGGCGGGTTAGGAACATCACACTGGGTAGGGGCTGATTTAGGCTGCTCAAAATAATTTTCATATCGCGTTAAACCAACCTGATTTCAGCGCAATGACGGCTGCGTCGATAGGTGCCAAAATTGACCGAGTCACTGCCGTGTTTGAAAAGGGGTTCCTCAACACACTAGGCAAACACACCCCGTCGGACGAGGTCAGCGGCAGCGCAACCGAGGTGCCCATTGAGAACCCCGCGGACCCGACGGTATCTACGGAACCGCCGCACCCAGAGCCGAGCTTGAAGTCTAACAAGAGCGGCGTCGAGTCAATTAATGGAGAAGTAGACGGCGAGGATGACGAGGCCGAGGGTGAGCACAACGAATGGGCCGTCAAGGGAAAGCGCCGACGGTACTTCGGGTTCTTGATGAGCAGGCGCTTCCTGGTTGCGTTTGTGATCGGGCAGATCATCTCCATGTGCCTTGTGTGTACCAACTCGATGACAACAGAAATGGGCAATGCCGGAACGTCGATGCCATTGTTCCAAAACCTGCTCAACTACGCCCTGCTTTGTGTAGTTTACAACCCGTTCATGTGGTACCGCTACGGGTTCAAGAAGTGGTTCAAGATTTTTGTGCGCGACAGTTGGCGGTTCTTCATTTTGGCCTTCATTGATGTGCAGGGAAACTACTTTGTCACGCTGGCCTATGAATACACAAACCTGTTGAGCGCTTCCCTGCTCGACAACTTTGCCATTGTAGTCGTCGTGATTCTCAGCTTTGTGTTCCTGCACGTACGCTATCATTGGTCGCAGTATTTGGGCATTATTGTCACGATTGGGGGCATGGCGCTCCTCATCGTTTCCGACCATCTCACTGGCAAGGATTACTCTGCCTCGAATCCTGTTAAGGGAGACCTGTTTGTTCTGCTCGGTGCCGCCTGCTATGGCTTCAGCAACACTTTCGAGGAGTTCCTGGTGAGCGAGCGGCCCATTTACGAGGTTCTCGGCATGCTGGGATTCTGGGGAGTCGGCATCAATGGCGTCGAACTGGCCATTTTCGGCCGAAAAGACGTGCAGAACGCGCACTGGACGCCCAAAGTCGGCGGGTATCTAACGGGCTACACGCTCACCATGTTCCTGCTCTACAACTTGGCGCCGGTCATGTTCCGCATGTCGTCCGCTGCCTTCTACAACCTGAACACGCTGACGTCGGACTTCTGGTCACTGCTGGTCGGGACAGAAGCGTTCGGCTATCATGTCTACTGGCTCTACCCGGTCGGCTTTGTGTTCACAATCATTGGTATAGTGTGCTACTGCGCGGCGCCAATGAATGATCTTGGCGAGGCCGTCAAACCGTGGCTGGGGAAAGACCAGAACAAGGGTGTTCAAGGAATCGGCACTGCTCGCCACGCCCAGGAGCACCGCCTCCGAAGAGCTCAGAGCAGCGACGAGAGCGGCGATGTCGAGCAGCAACACACAGACGCGCCGCCGCAGTTCGAGCCTGAGGAAACCCGGTCTACGGAGGCGTCGCGCGCGCAGCCCAAAAACAGCGTCTTTGTGGAGGCGCACGCACTCGACGAGGCAACCTCCGCCAAACCTTCTAGCAGTAGTAGCTGAGAAGCTGGCTAGCAAAAGAAATTACGAGGTGTTACTCGGCCTCATCAGCAGTTGTACACATGTACAGACGCAGGCCCATATGGGGCAGTAATGAGTATCTTAGGGATTTTGTAATTAAGTGACCTTAAATCATCATCATGCATGTGGCGGCACTCGCCGCGTTCCACACATTCATAACAGGCACAAGGGCGCGCGCGCGTGGCTCCACAGATAACGCACTTCACGTGGACGCCACCGCGATTTGACAAACTCAGAACGAGCTCCCCACTTAGAGCGCTGTGTGTGCGACCCACCTTACCACCAATGGGAAGACCGGAGCAGACTGCAAATTGCACTAAAGGACGGCATTTAAAATCTTCTCGGCCCTTCGCCTCCGACAAAGCACCTTCTCTAAGCCGTGGCTGCAAAGGCGGCGTGGCAAGTGTGGCGTCTGCGTTCACATGACCGCGCCTTGGGACATTCTTTGGAGTTCCGTGCACCGTTTACACATATTGGCTGAAAAAAGACATAATAAGGCTGAGCTGCTCACACCTCTTCTTCTCCCCTCACCACCCGACTTAGACCATGGCGAAGCGACTCAGAAAAGAGCTCTCAGATCTGCGAAATGACCCACCAGCATCGTGTTCAGCAGGACCCGTCGGCGACGACCTCTTCCACTGGCAGGCCACAATCCTGGGCCCCGCTGACTCGCCGTATGCCAACGGCCTGTTTTTCCTGAACATGCAGTTCCCGCCGGACTACCCACATAAGCCGCCGAAGGTGACTTTCCAGACCAAGATTTACCACCCAAACATCAACGCGTCTGGCGCCATCTGCGTCGACGTGCTCAAGGACAACTGGTCGCCAGTACTAACGGTGCCGAAGCTGCTGCTCTCCATCTCGTCGCTGCTCACAGACCCCAACTTCGACGACCCGCTCGTGGCCGAGATCTCGAACCAAGCCCAGCAGGACAAGGAGAAGTTCGAGGCCACTGCAAAGGAGTGGACGCGTAAGTACGCCATGTGAGGCGCCGGGTGCCTGAGTGACTGCGAGGGGCCGCCACTAGAACTGTAGAGTAATCAGGAAAGCTGCATTCCCAGGTATATACATATACATAACCATAAAAAAAGGGGTCCTGACCGCTGGCAACGGTGAGCGGCGCGCGACAGATTTTGTGTTCTGGAAAGGTGTTCTTTGCATCGAATTCGGCGGCGCGATCCAGGCCGTGGCATGGCTCTGCTGCGTCAAACTTGCAGCTGTAGTGCGGGAAAACCTGCAGTCAGTGCGGCTAAGCTGGTAGCTGTAGTGCGGCTAAGCTTGTAGCCTTCGTGTCGTAAAGCTTGTAGCCAGTGCGGCGTAGCTTACATCTTAGTGCGACAAAGTCTGGGGCCTCAGTGCGACAAAGCCTATAGCCGTAATGCTGTGAAGCTTGTAGCATTAACGCTAAGCACGACAGTAGTGCAGGCGCACATGGTGTGTTACCGTCTAAGCAGTTACTTTAGTGAAACAGGTGTGAAAAATATCAATGAGCGGTGGGGTTCCGGCCGAAAAAGCACCACGCAAACCAGACTACGACTCAGCCATCTGCTTCTTGAATAACGCGATCTCTTTGGGTACCCACTCCCGCCATTACCTTTACAGCTCGAGTGTGGAGACACATCCACGAGAAGCCGCGCCCAAAGAGGTTATCAACCGCCACTGTGCTGCACTAGCGAGTTCTCACGCTCCAACTAACGCGTTCTGCACATGCCATGTCCACTCCCCACCACCACCACCACCTTGATGGAGTACACTGAGCGTGCAGATGGCGAGCTCGCTTAAACCACTGGGAGAACCGCGGGGGGTTGGAGGCGAAATCCACAGACATAACTTATCTCAATCATGCCAACAGGAGAACAATTGTGTGCGTAGCGGCGGTAGTGCACGAAGCTGTCAAGGAATCAAGACTGCAACTTAAAGTCAAGCACACACCTCGTCCTTCGAGATTCGCGGATAATCGCATCTTCGCTGCACACATTTGGTCAAGGAATGCCAATTGCCATAAATACACGCTGATATAAACCTTGTGCGACCGTTCTACACTCCGTCAAAGAACGGGCATTTCTCAGCATTCAGCGCTTCGCATGGAACCGCTTAAACTGGGTGAATGACTCCGGAGTTGACACACCCCGCATTCGAAACACTCGCTTACCTGCTTCCCACTCTGTCGCACGGGTGCCGCGCAGGCGGGCGGTTTTTGTGGCTGGCTGCCCCTGCCCCAGGACTAAACCACACGTAGCACTTCAGCCTCACGACGGGGCCATCTCATTACCAACTAATCACCAGCTGGTCTTAGCCCCACACATATCCACCTGGGTTGCTAGCAGATGTATCCCTACGGACAGCCCCCCGGGGGCCAACAACAAGGGGGGTACAATTACCAGGCGTACAATCCGCAGTACCCGCAGCAGTACCAGCAGTACCCTGCTTACCAGCAACCGCTCCAGACGGGCCAGCCGGCAGGCCAACCCATGGGAATGCAGCAGCCGCTTATGTCGGGCGCCACGGGGGTCCCTCAGGGCTTTCAGCAGCCCCTGAGCAGCGCCCCTACGGGGATGCTCGGCGGCATGCAGAACAGCATGGCCACCGGCGCGTTAGGCAGCCAGTTCGGTGCACAGGCGCAGGCCGCGTCGCTGCAGGGCAACCCCGAGGCGCGCGTGCCCACAAAGCGACTAACGTTCGTGACCCCGGAAGACCAGCAGAACTTCACGCAGCTCTTTCGCGCGTCGCTGAACCCTGGCGAGCAGGCCCTCAGCGGCGAGGTTGCCCGCCAGGTGCTGCTACGCTCGAATCTCCCCAATACCACTTTGGGAGACATATGGCAGCTGGCGGACACGACCCGCAGCGGCACACTCATGTTCCCCGAGTTTGTGTTGGCCATGTATCTATGCTCACGCAGCATGCGCGGCGAACCGGTGCCGCTGGCCGTCGACTCGCGCATCAAAAAGGAGGTCCAAGACATGGTTGACGAAATCAACTTCGGCACAGCCGACACAGCAACGGCTGCGCAGGCCCAGCAATTCTCTGCTCTGCGACAGCAGCAGACAGGGATGAACCCGCAAGCAACGGGCTACGCGCAGCCTCCAGGCGCCTTCCCCGGCCTACAGAGCCAGCCCACGGGTGGCTTCTTAGGAGGGCTGCAAGGACAGCCTACCGGTGGCTTTCCTGGATTACAGAGCCAGCCTACGGGCGGTTACACTGGCGGCCTGCAAAGCCAGCCAACGGGAGGTTTCACTGGCGGTCTGCAAAGCCAGCCAACGGGCGGTTACACTGGCGGCCCCCAAGGCCTAGCCACAGGTGGGTTCTCAGGGCTCCAAAGCCAACCTACAGGTGGGTATACTGGCGGGTTGCAGGGCCAAGCCACAGGCGGATTTGGCGGTCTTTCCAGCCAGCCAACGGGCGGATATACTGGTCTCCAGGGCCAACCTAGTGGCGCGTTCGCAGGGGGTTTACAGAATCAATCAACAGGTGGGTTCATGCCTGGATTGCAGAGCCAGGCAACTGGCCCCCTGCAATCTCAAGTCACTGGTGGAGGCACTTTTAGCGGTTTGCCGAGTCAGCCCACAGGCCCTCTTCAAGGCCAAAGCACTGGGGCTTATGGTGGCCTGCAGTCGCAGTCAACAGGGCCTGGTCCATTGCAGTCGCAAGTTACTGGTGGCTACACTGGGCTGCAAAGCCAGCCTACGGGCCAATTTGAGGCTCCGCTAACGGCCATGCCTACGGGAAAGCCAGGCCAGTGGGGTTTTACCAATGCCAGCACCTCAGGTTTGGATACCTTTCAAACCCAATTTACTCCTCAAGCAACGGGGTCCCAAGCGTTTGCCATGCAACAAAAGTTGCAAACGCAATCTCAACAAGGCCTCGGAATCGCCATGTCCAAGGACGAAAAGAGAAAATATGACGAGATTTTCAGCCAATGGGATAAATCTGGCACGGGTCACATTGACGGAGGCGTCGCTATAGAAGTGTTCGGTAAGTCTGGACTTCCCAACACAGACCTCGAGAAAATTTGGACTTTGTGCGATGCTCGGAATGTCGGAAAACTCAACCGCGACGAGTTCGCTGTCGCCATGCATCTCATTTTTAGGAAATTGCATGGGCATGATATCCCGTCGCGCCTTCCGCCTGAACTTGTGCCTCCTAGTCAGCGAGGGCTCGACGAGAGCGTCGAGCGAATGAAGGCATCGCTGCGCCAGTCTAAGCCTCTCACGCCAAAGCCTGCTGAATCGCAGGACCAGCGGCGCCAGAGCGCTGCTGTGTTCAGAAATGACGATAACGCTTTAGGTGAGTATCGCTCTGCGTCGCGGCACCGATCTCAGGGATCTCTGAGCCAGTCGCGTCCTCAATCGTCATCCAGCAACAGCAAAAAAGACTCCACAATTGCTGATCTTGTGCGTCAGGTGCGTGAAAAGCGCACGCTACTGGACGCCGCAGATGCCGAGGATGACGACAACCTGGAAGCTGAACAGACAATAGAGGCTCAGAATGTTCGTGGTGTGGCCGACTTAAAGGACCGCATCCGCGCCGTTCAGAATCAACTCAACGAGCGAGGCAGTGATTCTGGATTGAGCTCTGCGGCGCAAAGCGCCGAGCGCCAAGATCTGCTCCGCAAACTGCAAAATATGAGCGACGAATTGCCGCAGCTTATCTCGCGTATTCGTCACGTAGAGGGAGATATCAGCAGTACGCGTTTAGCACTCATGCAGCGTAAATTCGAAAAAGAGCACCCTGAGGCAAAGATTGCCGGCACGGGCCCTAATGGGACCGTTACGGAATCAGACAGAGCTGCGGCGAGACGAAAGGCTGAAGTTAAGGCCCGCATTGCAGCTATCACAGGAAAGCAAGCAGGTGTTGGCGGAGGCGCCTTTGATGAACTGGAGAAGCAAATCGCTGCTGCCAAGCAGCAGGCGGAGTCGGAATCTGCAGCAAATGAACAATCTCTTAAAGAGCTAGAAAGGAGCTTGGCAGCACTTGAGCGAGATATGCGGACCCAGCTGAAGAGCGATGACGACCCTCGTGCTGATCGCGACCGCCGTAGGTGGGACGAGGCTATAGGCGTCGAGCCTGAGGTGAAAGACTTTATTCTAGAAATTCGAAAGCCGGCAAACGTGAATGATCGCCCAGCTGAGCCCAGAGCGAGCTCAATGTCCAGTACCCCGAATACTGTCAGTGCTGGTCCAAGTCCAATTTTATCGCCCAGCATGTCACCGCCCTCTTCGCAAGCCGCATCTCCACCCCCGGGCAAAACGGAAACTGCACAGGAGCGAGTGGCTCGCATTCGTGCAGAAGCGCAACGCCGCACCCGGGAGAAGCTTGCACAGTCTGGAGTTACACGCAACCGTCGCGGTGCGGACGAGGCGAAGCCAGACCCTTCACCTCAGCCACAACCTGAGACAAGGAAATCGACAGAACTAGCCTCAGCGCCGTCAAAGCCATCAGAACAGCCAGCAGCGAAGCCAAGACAAGAGACGCAGAATCAACAACAACGCCCTGCGTTTGAAGCAGCACCGGCCGCTCCCCAGAAGGACACTCCTGAGCAAGTGCAGGCCGATTCTGATGACGAAGAAGAAGAGCGCATGCGTAAGGAGTTGGATGCTGAGCGACGGCGAATTGACGAAAAGGAGGAACGACGCCGCAAGCGCATAGCCGATATGCAGGCTGAACGTGAGCGTCTTAAGCAGCGCGAGCTGGCGATGAAAGCTCAAAACAACGACAACGATGATGAGGACGATGAATGGGGCGACGCTGCCCCGGCAAAACCTGTCCCCACCTGGAGGCCCCAACAATCTCGCCAAGCGACTGGCTCTGAAGAGCCAAAGGCCGCGTCGCACGCACCAAAGGTAGAATCAACTGTGAAGCGACCATCGTGGATGCCGCCGCCGGCAGAGGAGAAGAAGGCTGACCCCAGCCCGCCTAAGCAGCACCAAGAAGAGCACTCAAATGGCGTGCCCGCTGAGCATGGTACTGCTGCATCTGCAGCCAGTTCAGCACAGACCGCACCTAAGCAGGTGCAACCCGTAACGCCTGCACCGCAAGGCAGTGACTCCAATCCTTTCCATCGGAGACCTACTGCTCCTGCAGCACCCCCGCGGCCTTCGAGTGGAGGCGATGATTGGGGTTCAGATGCAAGTGATGGTGAGAATAGTGACGACGAGTCTGGCCCCCGCGATGGTGCGACACCTGCTCAACTGGCATCTCTCTTATTTGGCACAATGGGTCCTCAGAGACCATCGTCTGCTGGCACGTCTGCCACTACTCCAGCACCTCCTACGCTAGGGACGTCAGCATCACCAGCTGTACAGGAACAAAGGAAGGCTGACACTGATGATGAAGCTCGAAGCGTACCGCCGGCATTCCCTGAGCCGCCCTATCCACCCGTTGAAGCAGCGGCCCTACCAGCGGAACCAACAGATGCTTCACGTTCGTATGAGCCATATGGTGCCCCTGAGGTCACAGCTCAGCCTGAAGTAGATGCTTACGACCACGGGCCGCACGACACTAGTGCAGCAGCCCCAGATTTAACTGCCCAAGATTGGTCTGCTTATGCCTCCTCGGCACCACCAGCGCCACCAGCCCCACAGGCACCAGCGCCGGAACCACCGGCCGTACCTGCTCCAGAGGCACCTGAGGTGCCAGCGCCACCGCCAGCGCCACCAGCTGCTCAAGCTGCAGAGGGATCATATCCATACGGAGGGCCTCCGCCACCGCCGCTGCCTCCTGTGGCGGCGCCTGAAGCACCCACGGCACCGGCACCTCCAGCACCGTCCGCGGCGCCCCCGGCGCCCCCGGCACCCCCAGCACCTCCACAGTTCGGCGCAGGCGAGGAATGGGATGACGGCGATGATTTTGATTTCCAGGATGCACCGGCGGCTCCGCAAGCGCAAGCGCCTGCTGCGCCCGCGCCCCCGCCGCCCGCATTCGATGCGCCGCCCCCTCCGCCTCCACCGGTGCCGAGTGCGCCTCCACCGCCACCACAGGCTGGGGCTTTCGGAGCCCCCCCGCCGCCTCCAGGGCCACCTCCGCCACCAGCGCCCACGTCTTCGGCTCCTCCTGTGACGAATGGCGACTCCCCGGGGCTCGGAAACGCCCTACTGGGTGAAATAAGTAATGGTGGATTCAGGCTCAAAAAAGTAGACAAATCGCGGCAACATATTAGTGACAACAGTTTGGGCCGTGTACTGTAAATATAGTTCTATGAATTTATACTGTAACAGAACTAGTGTGAATGAAGGGTCATTGCCATTTAGGCTAGCCTTTAGTGTACGCATACTTGCTTAAGGAAGCAAGCTTCAGCATGACCCTTGAGCCGTCCACGTCGAGAGGGCTGTCGCTGGCGGTATGCTCGGAGGTTACAGCCCTTAAAGAATCTGATTGAGGGTTAGCGTCTGTGCTTGACGCGTTTTGAGGCCTCGAGCCAACCGGCGTAGCCTGATGTTTTAATGCTGCAGAATCCACTTTTGGCGGTGCTTTGAAAAACAAGGCAGCCTTGCGAGATGTCGATGCAGATGGTACGCGCGTAGGAGTTGGCATATCCACAATCGTGTCGGTTCGAAGCGCTTTCATATCCGGAGAAGAGTCACTTGTCCCGTCTCGGCTGCGCTTAAGGAAGGCTTGCGTCGGGCCACCACCACCATCCACATCGGATGCCGATGCAATGCTTGCCGGAGGCGTAGGCAAAATGCACGTGTTTTCTTTGTTCGCATCGCCAGCATCCCGCACGGGTGTGATAGGTTTTTGTCTAAAGAATGGCGATACCTGTACGCTATTACTCGGCTTCATAGGCAAGCGCCGCTCGACCATAGACCTGACCGCAGCTGGAGACGAGTACTTGCTTGGCGCGGCCAATGCGACAGGCGGCAGGCGTGAAACAAAGTGAGCAACTGCGGGCGACACGGGTAGCGGGCGTGCTGGGTCGTTAGGGTCGACGACACAACGTGCAATCCTGTGCGCATCTGGACGTGACAATAGCGGCCCAATCACGGAATCGAGAAGCAGCTCCATATCAATGCCCGCGTCCATAGGATCATTTAGGTGCACGATATTGCAGACTTTAGGGTCCCAGACGCGTTGGTATTGAAATGCAAGGTCGGCGCGCTTGGCATCTTCGACGAACCGCTCATCGATGCGACCCGTGCGTAAGAGGGATGTGCAGATGGCCATTATATCTCCAGCATAGCTTTTTACAAGCGCACTGGTTTTTATCGGCCCTAAGCCGGCAACACCTTGTGAGTAATCGCAACCGGAAATGATGGCCAGTGCGCGCATACCAGGGGCATTCAAGTGGGATGGTAGGCGATCAGCTCTCACTTCAATGCAGTCACCCGTGCGGCCGTCAGCCTTAGTGAGCAATCTTGCGGCTCCAAACACAAGCAGGTCGCCGTCCTCGGATAGAATTCCGTCGACATGACCATTCTTTTCCAGCCAGACTAATTGCGAGTCGGCCTCGTAGGGCGCAACGACGAAGCGTATACCCCGCGCTTTCAAATATGCCACGACCATGGCAGCGTGCTCGGGCGTTATGCTAACCCCGCTCAATACGTTCTGTGATTGGTTCATTAGGTAGGCGGCCTTAGCCTGTTCGCGAGCTTTGCGCCGCTGAGCACTGACACGAGCCTTCATGTCGATATGCGCGCCGTCAAATACAAAGTACAGATTCACGCCCGCCGACTCATAGAGCCGGATGCGTTTGTCAATACTCTGGACAAGCTTTGTGGTATCAGTGTTTCTGACCAGGTCCTCGGCACAGCTCGCCGCAGCCCGGTGTAGCCACGCGTATCCGTCGACGCCGAGCGTTTGGCCCTGGAAGTGGCCAATTTGCCGCGGAATTGAGACCGGCTGTAGCAATCGTAGCAGGCCATTAACTCCCATGCAGGAAAAAGTGTGATGAACGTAAAATCGAGCAGTAGAATCCCGCGCAAAAGAGGGTAGCAGGCGTGAAAAAGAGTGCAAAAAGCAGACAAGAAGAGCAGAAGAGCAGGAGGAGAAAGACAGAAAAGAGCCTCTAAACAGGGTACAGCTCTATGAAAAAGCCAATAGAGAATACAAGGTGTGCTTGAATTGAGCAAGGGCAGGACAAATCGGAAGCGGCAACTCGAATTAACTTCAGACAGCCAGTCACGTCTTCGCTCGAAAGAAAGCTATTTCAGCCAAGCGAGGATTTGCCGACTTCCGCAGAGCGCTACTGTGTCGAATTAGCTCACCACCCGGTAAGCACTGACTGGCGTAGTGCTGATATTATTTACTAGTGATGATCAACAGCGCGCACACGCGTCATGATCACGCGCGGGTCAAAAAAATACAAATCACGTGCGCGTTTTAGAAGTTCCTAGCCCTGTTAGTCCGATGCCGGAACTTGCGAAACGCTGAGCTGCCGCAGGCACTTAGATTCTCTGTGCCGCTGTGCCCCCAACACGATGTCTCGGCGGAGAACTAATCGGGTCTATCATGACCTAACAGCGGCAGCATCTCCAGCGCCGCTTGATTCCTCACCGATGCAGTACGCAGACATGGATCTGCCAGTTACACCGGAAGAGGCGTTTGTGAGCCAGCGCCTCGCCGATCTGCGTGTCGACGGGCCGCTCAAGCCATCAAAGATAGTGAACCGCATTCCGGATCATCCTAGGCTTCCGTCGACTCTCAGTATCGGCAGCCACTCCCGAGAACCCGTGCCGGAGATTCCTGAGGAGCGTGATCTCGCCCAGGCTGCTGTCACTGAGGCAAATGAAGGAATGTTTCGTACGTTCCAAGACACTTGCCCCCCGCCGGCAGACACGCAGTATACTGTGATTGACCAGGGCGTCTCGGGCCCCAATTTCTTCCGCATTTCCATGTACAATGTCCCCACAACTAGCAAGCTCAGAGAAGCCACGCGGCTTCCTCTGGGGCTGTACCTGCGACCTTTCGCAGAGCATGAGGTCCCCACAGCCGATTTCTCCGAGCACGTCCAGGAGCAGGACGCTGAAATGCCACCGCGCTGTCACCGTTGTCGCGCGTATATGAATCCGTCTATGCAGTTCACGCATGGTGGCGAGCGTTTTGTGTGCAACATGTGCCTGTTTGTGAACATAACTCCGGATGCATACTTCCAGCCTGTGGGCGCTGATGGCCGCCGCGTCGATTTCGCCGAGCGACCAGAACTCGCGCATGGAACTTATGACTTTGTGGTCGTGCCCGAACCCTCAGGGCGAGGCCAGTGGCAAGGGTCTGTGTATGACTCCGGGACGCGGGCGCCATACAAACACATCTTTGTCGTCGAGACTGGGCGTGATGCCGTCATGAAAGGCCTTGTTAGTGTCTTTGCTGAGTCTCTTAAGTCCGCGCTCCCGTACATCCACCCTAAGGAAAGGATCGCCGTTATGACGTTCAACTCTCAGATCCAGACGTATCGCGTGCGGCACAACGCGCGGCCGGAAATGCTTGTGTGTACTCCAGGACAGGCATTTTTGCCGCCAGATGTGTTCGTGGACGTGTCAGATCCTGAGATCCGCGACGCGTTTGTAGCGTTTCTTGACAAGTTGCCATCTCTCCATGAGAACGTCATGGATCGAGGCTCGTGCTTCGGCCAGGCCTTGGAGACAGCCTTGGAAGCTTGTGGTCCCGGTCGCGTCACGAGCGTTATGAGCATGCTGCCGTCTGTAGGGGAGTCACGCTTGGCCCTGCGAGACACGGCCATTGCGGGCATCACGTCACCCGAGCAGCCTGCCCAGAAAGAGCTCTTTGAACCTAGCTCTCCATATTACCGCAAGCTTGCCGCCAAGTTTAGGAGTCAAGGCTGTGGCTGTGACGTCTTTGCTGTTCCCGGCACTGGGTACCTCGACCTGGCCAACATCAGCTGTCTCGTTAGCGAGAGTGGTGGACAGCAGTTCTATTACCCGCGCTTCATTGCTGAACGAGACCACCGGCGATTCATTGCGGATTTCTTATCGCTTATCGCGCAGCCTGCAATAGCACGGCAAACACAGCTCAAGATTCGTTGTTCTACGGGCCTGCAAGTCGAGATGCTTGGGCCAGAGCTAGGGTTCATGGATGCTGAAACCACCATCGCTGCCACCCTGTCTCATGATGGACAGCTAGACCCCAAGTTGGATGCACACTTCCAGGCCGCTGTTCTGTATACCGGGCAATCCGGTGAGCGTCGAATTCGTGTATGCAACCTCATGGCTGGTGTTACGAATAAAATCAAGTCCCTGCTCAAATTCGTGGACATTGACACGGTGATGACTATCATCACCCGACAGTCGGTGGCACAGTTGAAGAAGGTGCCTGCTATTGACATCCGCCGAGCCATATTGGCAAAACTCGAAGAGGTGTTCGGCAGCGCTAGGATACACGCAGGCCAGGGAATCCCGTCCTCGCAACTGCTGATGCCTACGAACCTGAGAGAACTTGTAATGTTCGGCCTCGCCCTAGCCAAGTCGCCAGCCCTTGGCTCGCGGGCGTATAGCAGCGACGCTCGAGTTTTCAACTCACGCCAACTGTCTACTGCATCCCCAGACATTCTAGCGTTGAGCTTGTATCCACGCATATACGACCTTGTTTCCAAGGCCACCGTGCGCGCTCGTTTCGCCAGTCTGCAGATGGGCAGTCGTGCGTTCCTTTTGTTCGAAGGCACTCAGCTGTATCTATTCCTGGGCACAGCCGTTCGCTCGTCGCTACTACAAGACCTCTTTGGGGTTGACAAGCTCGAGAGCGTCTCTCCGAACTTAGATGAATTGCCTGAGGTCGATTCGGAACTTAACGAATCCGCCCGAAAGTTGTGTGCGGAACTAGCTCTCAGGGTGGGTCGCAGCTGGCTGCCATTGCAGGTTGTGCGTCAAGGCCTCGACGGTGCTGAATACCAAGTGCGCACGCTGATGGTTGAGGACACTATCAACGAAACCCCAGCCTACGTGAACTACATTGTGGTCCTGCACGACAAGGCGAAGGAGTACCGCGAACATGAAGGCTGGTTCTAGGCGCAAAACTGATTAATGACTTACGACTATGACTACGATTTAAAAAACGGCTAACTATTTTACTACACTGAATGCTCTATCTCTGATGGTCTTGATTGTAGCACCGCTTGGCCAGCAACCCAATTTGTTGTGCCATCAGTATACTCCTCTTTTTTCCAAATTTCAGCGCACGTTTTGATCTCCTCCAGCATCCACTCAGCTCCGTCCCACGCTTCGCGGCGATGTGCGCCCGAGACGGCAATCAAAACACTTTCTTCGCTCAGCCGTACGAGGCCAATCCTATGCACAAGCGCTACGTGAATCAAATGAAATCTCCTAGCTGCCTCAGCAGCAATACGTGCAAGGGTTTTCTCTGCCATCGGCACGTACGCGTCGTAGGCCAGCGCCGCTACGTGTTTGCCCTCGAAAGAGTCTCGCGTGATGCCACTGAAGGTCACGACGGCCCCAGCTTTCGGATCTTTCACAGAGCGCAGTAAAGCTGGTACGTCTATAGGCTCCGAAGTGATGCCGCTGTGGATCATAGTCGTTATTGATATACACACATATTTAAGAGTAGACGGGGGGGGCACTGACAGCGACGGCGTCACATGACTCTCGATGTTAGAACTTGTTGCAAACAATCCCGCACTACACGCGTGCATCTCCAGGAACGCGTTATCAACAAAAGCACCGGGCGTTTGGCAGAAAACAACATGAGTCCAAAGGGCAAGATAGGATTTATTTTTTGGTTCAACTTTATGCACATGATCCCGGGCTAGGGTATATGTAGTCACGCCAGGACGTGCACGCCGTTGGCATGCGGCCGCATAAACCATAGGCGAAAGGGTTAAATGTATTTGTTGTTCGTTACGGGATTCGAATCACAGGAGTTTAGTAGCTCGTGAGTCACGACGCGACACAGATTGCCAGTTCAGGGACGATGTGGGTCCTGGGGTGGTGAAGACCCAACTTTCACTCAGGCAAGGCTCGCTTCACGACAAATGAATTTGCGCAAGTAGTGCAATTGATTGTGCGGGGAGGCGCTAAGCCAAGACCCTTTTTATCGCGAATCTTGGCACCCGATGATTGGGGTATGCAGACGTGCTGAGTACCCAAAGTAAGCGATACCACTGCGGAGCACGTTAAGTGTGCACCATGCATAAACATGTGACCTTACACAAGGCAGTTCATGCAAAAACCTTGCCACAATGCACGAGATGCGATAGACCGGGGCACAAAACATATAACCAGATAAGACCCGAGTAAAAGGTGCCGATAAAGAAGCACATTAGTACACCCTACAAAACAAAAATTCAATATTTTTCGCAGCGCAAATCCGTACTTATAGTTCCATTCCGGTGCACTTCTCACGATAATAATTGGTACTTTTGCATTAAATTAACGTTTCAACGTTAGGCTTGACTGAGCAGGTTCGTGCCTGATCGCCTACTGCAGCTCGGATCGTACGGCTTTAAGGAACACGACCAAACATGGTTGTGGTGGGCACGGGTTCTCAGAATGATCCGGAAGGACGGCTATAGCCTCATAGGGGCAAAAGTGAAATAAGTAACAGAAAGAAATAAAGTTTCTCTTAATAGACAGAAGAATGTGGGCGATCATAGATTCCTTGCTAAATTGCTCACATCTCCGAACATCGTCTAGAAATCCTAAATTTATTAGCCCAGATTGCGATAGAGCCATACCGTGCACCGACCCCACGCCCAGATCGGTAGATCAACAGCCAAAAAGACTCCGTTATGATCTATGCTCGCTTAAATAGCCGTGTTCGCTAGCGTGAGAAAAGTTCGCGCTGCTTTTGGGGAAGATGAGCCGGCTTCTTACGCGACAGCCAGAATCAAATAACACAGGACCGGTTCACACAAACAGAACAGCATCTCAGCACGAAGCGCCTCATCTCGTACGACTGAAGCCACGCCCCATAACGCAAATGAAGCTCCCAAGCTTGCACGAAATGATCGCTCTTTACAGTAACGGATCGGGTAATGCGTCACTCGCTCTGGAGCTGCCCAAACTTCGACGCATTCCGCGGCTTGGGATCCCGGCTATGAACAAGTGGCTTCAGCCTCAGGAGCCTTTTCGCCTAGTCGTGCATGTTCCAGACAAGCCGCCACCAAACACTTGGCCTGTGGAGGCCCCAATACCATTGGAGACGGAGACTGACAAAAAAGCGGTCCGTTGCAGCATCTGCAACAAACGCTTTTCTACAAAGGCCCGCCTCCGTATTCACAGCGTGACACATAGTTGCAAAAAACCGTTTCGTTGTGAGCTTTGCAATGAGAATTTCGCCCAGCGCTGCGGGCTCACCTATCACACGCGTCGCGTACACACAGGTGAGCGTCCGTATTCGTGCTCATTGTGCAGCAGGACGTTTATACAGAAGACAGATCTGAATAAACATAGGCGCGTGCACGAGAGGCACGAGTCGACCCTGGAATGTGGCATCTGTCTCAAAAAGGTACCGCAGTCAGCGATGGCGCGCCATACTGCGACACATAAGACCTGAACCTACAGCTGTCCGGCATGTTCCTGCACTCTTTTGGCAGCCATTTGATAGCGACCAGACCTTCTTTTCTTTTTTTTTTACCCGAAGCATAGTGGACCTACAAGCATTCAATAACAACTAATATAGGCCTATCTTTCGTTCAATCACAGCCAGTCTTTTACTCAAGCCGTTCCACTTCGAGAAATTGTCCACGAGTTAGTTAGAACGAAATTGTGAGAGGAAAATAGCTTAGTTCGAGCGGTTTCTGATTGTAGTGCACTCTAGCTAAGTGGCTACGAAAAGCAAAAAGAACTAAATTCTGGTGTCACTGTGCAGCTTGCAATTCACAAAAAAATTCACGGGGGCCACCATTGGCCTCTAGAGCTGAGAGCCTCTACGAGCGCGATACGACGCGGTTGCAAGATCGAGAGCGAATGGCCGAAAACTAATGAATCGTTCACAACTCGTGGAAGGCTCAGGGAGGCTTCTAGCAGAAGTGGTCGAAATTGCGCATTATAGAAGCTTGCATTGCAGTATTTAATGCCTACACAAAAGTTCGCACAGCAGCAATGGCTCAGTCGCAAACGCTTACTTCAGTGACAATTAGTGAGACTTTTACCTAGTTGCAATTATACGCAGATAATCCCAAACTAAAACTAAATCAATCAATTGCGCGTTGCCTCGATATCGCGCAGCTTTACTTCGCTTGCATGCTGGTTGGCTGGGTTGCAGCGCCGTTGCGAAGTTGTTCTCGAACGCGAGTTGTGTGTCGTTTGCTCTCCTCACACTTCACTACGATGGCAGCGAGCCATGAGGATGATCAGGGCATTGGCGAGGACCACGAGCGCCAGCCAAAGGAAAATGAGCTGCAGCCTGATGCTGTTGCCCATGATGGTGTGTTGTCGCTTCTAACAGCGCCGGGGGACGCGCGCCACCACCGTGCCATGTCGGCAGGGTCGCGAGCCCAGCTCGACGCTCAGGATTTCCAGCTCCAGTTCAACAAGAACAGACTTGCTCTTGAGCAACAGCTCAGTGACTTGATGAGTCTGCTCGGAGACCTTCTCGCCTTCAACAAGAATGGGCAAATTGAAGTGCCTTCGCGGACGAAGTTGGCAGTATTACAGATCGACCTCAAGCTGGGCGCCAGCAGCGTCGTTGTGGGAACGCCATCGCAGAATCTCATTGAGTCTAAGATTGACCAGGTAGTAAAGCACGCAGCCAAGCTCCGGTCCCGACTCCAAAATACGGATTCTCACGTTCTTGTCACCGGTGATCTGAATGCCGGGAAATCCAGCCTCTGCAACGCACTGCTACGGCGCCCGGTGCTTCCGGTAGATCAACAGCCGTGTACAGACGTGTTTTGTGAGGTGCTGGACTCAGCGAAGAATGACGGCATTGAGGAGGTGCACGCCGTTTTCGTCAATAAAAAGTACGACATCGACGATCCCAGCACCTACGAGAAGTTCAGTCTAAACCAGCTCGTGTCGCTAGTACATCGTTCAGATGCTTACAAGTTGCTAAGGGTCTACTTGCGGGACCCGCGGCCGCCCGAGCAGTCACTGCTTGCCAACGGTGTCGTGGACATCTGTTTGATTGATGCACCTGGGCTGAACGTTAGCGAAGTGACGACCACGGAGCTTTTTGGACGCCAGGAGGAAATTGATCTTGTCATTTTTGTCGTCAGCGCGGAAAATCACTTCACACAGTCCGCAAAAGAGTTTGTTGCTGATACGGCGCGCGAGAAGTCGCTTGTATTCATTGCTGTAAACAACTACGACAAGATCAAGGACAAGAATCGATGCCGTGAACGTGTGATGAGGCAGGTAGCGGACGTTGCACCCGAGACACACAAGGGTGCCGGGGACTTTGTGCACTTCGTATCGAGCAATCCTCCGGACTCTGGTCCAGATGGTGGAGGCGACGATGTCAATAACGGCCCAGGAACTCCAGATTTCGACCGGCTTGAGGCGTCACTGCGCAACTTTGTGCTCGAACGACGCAGCGCTTCAAAGCTAGCTCCAGCACGCACATACCTTTTGAATGTACTGAACGACTTGGCCCTCTTAGCGGAACACAACACCGCTCAGGCGTCGAGTGAGCAGCAGGAGCTAGCGGCTCTTATCCGTGAGCTTGAGCCTACCATTGACAAGACAGTGGGCGAGTATGCGACAGTATCGGAACAAATTGACAGGGACACAGAGAAGTTGTGCCACTCGTTGTTGGAAAACACGGAGACCTACTTAACTCAGGCAGTTAACACCATTGGCGACGAGCCGGTGACGGAGTACACTGGGCTACTAAACGTGTTTGCATACGCGGCGGAGACCCGGGACATACTTGTGCAGCGCATCCAGCAAAGCGTTGTTCATTGTGAGGAAGAGGCTCGCCATGCCACCGCCTCGGCCGTGGATAGTGTCAAGCAGCTCGGTATTCTACATGTGGGTGAACAACCCGCGTTCTCGAAGGTGTTTCAGCAGTCGGCGATGTTTAGCCGGCGCAAGGATAATTTGAGCAAACATATCACTGCCGAGTTCACACTAATGGATGCTTTGGATCTGACTTCATTGCTAGAGCGACCACTGCCGGTGTTGAACAGCAGCAAGCGTGCCTTAGTGTCGGCAGCCACATCCACAGCATCAGCAGGCAGCGCCGTGGGCGGCGCCATCACGGCCCTTTCGCTATACCAGAGCACTGGCCTGTCAACGGTTGCCAAAGTGCAGCAAGTTGTAGGAACGAGGCAATTGATGATACCTCTGGCTGTGCTAGCAGTAGTGGGACTGGGTGCGTGGGTGATCCACGAGCTGCCACGCACGATTGCGCGTAAATTGGCACGCAAAATCGCATTTGAGGTTGACGAGCTGGGATATGTGCGTAGCAATGCCGAGCGCATAGCCGGTGAATGCCGCAAGGTGCTGCGATATCCTGCACAAGATGTGCGCTCTGCGTTCCAGACGCAACTGGAGGGCCGCACTCGACAGCGCGAGGAATTGGAGCGCCACGCGCGTGATGCGGAGGAATCACTCTCAGTGTTCACAGACATTGACGAGCGTGCGACCGCTCTTCTGGATGCCGCCAAGCGCCTTGACCTGCGCTAATTGTATATAAGCGTTCTATCTCTCGAAGTCGTTCTTTACAAGCCCAGCTAGTCTTTCGTACTATAAGGACAGTTACAGCTTACGATTCGCGAAGGACATTACTTGCTTTCTGGAAGGCTGGATGCTCTACCCTCCACTCACACTGCCACGTTTGTGAGGAGGCGGCGGCGGCGGCGGCGGCGGCGGCGGCGGCGGCGTAGACGTGAGAATAGTGCCTTGCCGCCGAAGAATGGAGCTCTCTACGTTTATCTATTAAAGGAGCTTTAAATTAAATAGAGATGTTCACTGACTTGAGGGCATCAACGGCCCACTGCGGGTACGGCTCGCTTGCGAACCTGTCAGCGAAGAAGCGCTGCACGAAGGCCTCGAACTCATCATCGATGATGCTTTGGCGCATTGTCCGCATCAAGTTCAGCTGGTACCAGGTATTGTGCATTGTCAACAGGTGCGCAGGTACCGTGTCCTTCGTGATGGCGAGGTGAAAGTAGGCGCGGGATGTTTTCATTTGGGTGCAGACGGGGCAGCCGCAGCCCGGCTCGATGACGCCTGTGTCGTTCCGGAACTTGGAGTTGCGCAGGTTGAGGAGACCGTGGCGCGTGATGGCAGTACCAAAGCGCGCCGTTCGAGTCGGGTAGACACAGTCGAACATATCTGCGCCCAGCGCCACGGAGACAACCAGGTCCTCGGCGTAGCCCACGCCCATACAGTAGCGCGGCTTTGACACCGGGAGCACATCAGTGCAAGCAGAAACAACCCGGCAGTAGTGGACCTTGTCTTCGCCGCCGCTAAGACCGCCAATGGCGATGCCCGGCGTGTCGCGCTTTACCATTTCCTCGCAGCACTGCTTGCGCAACTCGAGGTCCAGGCCGCCCTGGATAATGGCAAAGAGGTTCTGTGTTCCCGGGTTCTTGTGAGCTTCTATGCAGCGGTCCAACCAGCGGATGCTGCGCCACATGGCCTCTTCGACCCGCGGGCCTGTTGTCATTGTATGCACCACATCATCGAGCTGCATCATAATATCGGAGCCAATGCTGTTCTGGAGAGCCATGGAGTGCTCGGGCGTGAGGAGCATGGGCGTGTTGTCGTGGGGGCTAAGAAACTCGACGCCCTCCTCGGTGATGGTCGCGAGTTTAAGCAGTGATACCATTTGGAACCCGCCCGAGTCGGTGAGGATATTTCTGTCCCAGTTTTGCAGCTTGTGCGCGCCCCCGACGGCGTCAAGCACGGCCTGGCCAGGCCGCAGCCCGAGGTGGTACGTGTTATTCAAAAAGATCTCGCAGCCCATGTCGCGCAGCTGCTGCGGCGTCAGGCCCTTCAGCGACGCCTGCGTGCCTACGGGCATAAAGACTGGCGCGGCTACGGGCCCGTGAGGCATGCGCAGCACCGACGCTCGGGCCTTAGACTTCGAGCATTGGGCAACGACCTCGAATTGCAGCGCCATGCCGAATGACCAAGAGGAAAAATGAAAAATTAGCCCAGGGTGAAACTCCGGGATTTCAGTGCGGCCGACGCTGCTACAGGCCATCAAATGATCTGCATATTTCATAAAAAAACCTAGTTAGAGAGTAGGGCGCCAATTGGCTTTTCCCTAGTTGTCTTTGCCTGAACTACCAGCGCTCTCGTCCTTGTTCGCTATTGCGGCGCGGCTCGAAGCAGTAGAAGTGAATTCTGAGCACCAACGCAATTAGAGAAAACGTCTGCAAGTGATACTAGATGGAGTCTATGGTGGGCCAGTGTGTTATAGCAGACAAGCGAGCGGGGCTCTCGTAGGCTGGCTGAGAGGCTGAACAAATTGGGCACATGTGTGTGTATCACAGACAGCATACAAGCTACTCGGGCGCTACTTGCACTTGCACATCTTCAACATGATTGTAATTACATGGGTCAGAGAAAACGCCGAGCAAACTAAGATACG
This sequence comes from Entelexis geochares, assembly GCA_030705075.1. Lineage (NCBI taxonomy): Eukaryota > Fungi > Ascomycota > Dipodascomycetes > Dipodascales > Trichomonascaceae > Entelexis > Entelexis geochares. The sequence goes on along the minus strand of JANIWL010000033.1, from coordinate 47,050 downwards.
GCCACAATTTACGAGGCTATGTCTTTATTTGATTCAGATGCCTAAACGGGCGAAGGACCCCATTAGCGCCACCGATACTCGAACTGCGAGCCACTCTATGGCGTGAGACGCCACCGCTTCTGCAAGCGCTGATGCGATACTCATAGTCATCGACTCGAGTGAAGGCAGTTGAAAAAGCGGCCCTTAGCTCCTACGAGAACGGCCTCGAGGCTCTTCGTCTCCAAATAGCGCATCTCCCACGGGCTGTGGCGCTGCCCACGATGCACTGCTCTCGAGCTCATATCCAGCTCTTTTCTACTGTCTCGCGCACGCGCTTCTGGTATTGGGTGCGGTGGTCGCGGAACATATTTGCTGCCTCCGCGTTGGCGGGCGAAGCCGTGTTGGGGTCGTTCAACAGGCTTTGGATGCTGGTGAGAATGGTCGACACATCAAAGGTCGGGCTCCACCGGTTCTGCAGAATGTCCAGACACAGCTCGCCGCTCTGATACACGTTGGGATGGAACATCTCCGACACAAACCGGACTGAGGGAGGCTTTGTGGGATACTGCTCGTCGAACTGGATGACCAGCTTGAACGTGCCGTCCTCGAAGGGCGTGCCATCAGGACCAATAATGACCGCGTTCCAGCGCATGATATCCTCCGGCACAGGACTGGCGGAGATACCGCCCGTGGGGTCCTGCTGGATGCGCTTGAAGTCGCGCATCAGCCGTTTTCTTGCCGACGTCGACATGGCAACTTCTGGTCTCGAGATAAACCGCGGTTTGCCACAACAACACGATTCACAGCGCCGCTTGAAATAATGATGCGCGCTGCCTTCCCAAGACACGCACGTACGCACGTGACCGCGCTCTCCCCCCCGGTCATCTTAGTGCGTCAAATCTCGGCGGTGCGCGCAGTTGGCGTGTGAAACAATAATAAGGCGCCGCCGCCCTGAAAAACAAGGTGAAAACGCCTTCAGTGCACACTCAAACAGGCAATGAACGGCGTACGAAAGCCTGATGTTCACGTAAAGCAGGACTTATCCTGAGAGCTATTTATCATAGTTTTTAGCAATTATGCGAGTGTCCTCAATTGTCTCGTGCCCGGTGGCAATCGGTTTCCCGTCATCGCGTTCTTTTCATCAACACTCCATCCTCATCACTTGAGGTCAGAGCCGCCACTATCACGCCACCTTAGTAAGTAACGCCTTGGTAAATCGCGAAGAGTCGCGACAACAATTCATCTACGTCGTTCTACGTTAGCCTTCGTGGCTGACAGAGAAGGCATATACTTCGATACAAGTAGGCTGTTTATTAGTTAGGGGCAGATATGGCTTTACATGACGATGCCGGCGCAAGACAATTGCCACTGATTAAACTCCTTGTACCTAGTACGCAGGCCAGATCACCCGGTCTTAATAGCCAATCATTGTCGTCTATTTGCAAGTCGCTAAGGCTCACATCTGGCTGCAACGACAGCCACTTTAGTATGATTGCGGGCCCGAAGTAGGCTCGGAATAAGACTGTTTGACGTCTGGGTGCTGCCGATTGTGGGGGATGGCGCGCTAATGTCGGCGTGCATTGGCGACTTGAAAAAGATTGGCTCAATTACAGGAGTAGATAACGATTATGGCAATAGTGATTGATGTCAACAAAAAGGCGGTTGACACGCAATGACGAACAGCGGCTTTTTTATGTTCATTCCCTAAGTCATCGTCTAAGGGCAAATCTAGCCCAGGTCACGCCCGGCGGGCATCTAAAATTGTACATTGCCTAGGTTCCCGGACTCAAGAGTCGCTTCAGGTTAGCAACAGCAGTTCAAGCGCATAGAGACTAAGTGCTTCCGCGCCTCACGCGGGTGCCGTCTTGAAGCTTTTGGCGTCGTCATCGTAAGCTGGAGGCTCCTTCTCGAGCGCCTGCTCGGGGACGCCTAGCGCCTTGCGCTCGGGCCCAATGAATTTGGGATCTTGCCACGGGCCGTCATCGGCCAAGTAGATCGGGCCGTTGCTCTTTGATTGACCACCGAACTCGACGGGAAGGTTTTGAGGCGGGATCTGCTTCGCAAGCTCGGACTGGTACTTGTGGTTCAGGATATGGATCTTCTCGGCTGTTACTGGGTCCAAGAACTTACGGATCACCGACCAGACCATCGAGAAGCCCCACGGCGCGTTGATGATGAAAAACTTGCCCATGCGCTCGGGGTAGTAGTTCTGGCCAATCGCGGCCGCGTCGGAAATGAACGAGTACACATTGCGCGCCGTGCTGAGACTCACGTTTTTGAGATCCAGAACCGTGCACGACGTCTCTACCAAATAGCCGACCTCCCGGCTGCAGGCAGGCAGGCGGTAACGGATGAATGCCTCGTACTCACGGACAAGCTCGCGAAGAAGTTTATCCTTCGTCGTGATTCTCATCAGCTTGGCCACGTCGACTCGACCCAGCTCCTCGTAGTACACCGGCCGGCCCTCGCGGTCAGACTTATAATAGTACTTCGGGTACAGCTCGAGCACTTGCTCGCGCTCGGGAAAGTCGAAGTCCTCGAGAATCGTGTTCGTGCCGTACTCAGCGCGCCACTGCTCGCACGCCGCATACATCTGATGGGCCTTCATCACGTCAAACCGCCGAGCGCGCAGAAAGCGCAGCAATGTCGCGTCGTCCGTGCGCTCTTTGTAGCCCTGAGCATGCACAAGGTCGCGTAGGTGCTGCAGCGCCGTATCCTGCTCGGGCGTGAGGTGTCCGGGGTGTCCGGGGCCGGCGGACGGCGGCGCGGTCTGCGGGTAGGACGCAAGGAACTCCTCTTCGTTGAACACCATGCTCAGTTGCCGCGGTTGTTTGTGTTAGTTGCGTGTTAGTGCGAGGGATGTTATGTTGCTGACTCGCGACGGCCCACCGCGGTGTGACCCTTAATCCCACCAGCATGGCAGATGCTGCAGCAGCAGCAGCACCGCCGCCATCACACCACACCACCACCCACGGGCATGCGTGCAAAATCAACTGCCTAGTGGAGAGAAACTGGAATTGAGGAGCCAGAGAAATGCTGAAGTGTTTGTATTTTTAAATCCCACATATGCCTAGTTATCTATCAAGTGAATAGACGCTTCAAATGTCGCGAGCATTAACGATTGCTGCCACACCGTGCGGAGTCCCCTCACAACTGCCTAGCGTCACAAAAGCGAAGAGTGCCCTGCTCATCTTGGCTAGGTCAATCTCGCTACCAAGTGAGAGTTATTTCCGAGAAGTGCTGGTCTCGTGATGGAGCGGAGTTAGGATCCTGCTGCCTGATAGTCCACGATTTCAGTAGACCTGCTGTCTCTGCCCTCTTTAGTGAAGAGAATTTGGCCAAGCAAGAACTTCGCTGAGGCAAGATCAGTCAGTAGGCTGCTACTTGTTGGTCTGTGAACATGGTACACCTAGTCTCGCGCGCGCTGCCAGAGTGGGCAAACTCTGGCCGAGCAAGTTCGTGCGTGCTCACGGGCGCTCTAATCTACTTGCAGCTCATCGGGCTATCATGTCATGATACTAACTGTGGACAGGCTGGCTTCCTGCTAAAGGCATCGTATTTGCATCAGGGGTTGCGCCACGCTTTCCGCGATTCAGGCCACACAGTGCGCCTTTTCGCACAACGGGACCACTTTGTATGATGTTGCTGCGAAATCCACGCCATGGAACTTAATATTTCTAGATGCTTGCGCGCTGCTTCCGTGCGTGCAGAATAAATACTTGATCAATAATAAATAAGGAGCCTCATACGCGGCCGCTGAGAATGGCACTATTCACGGCACGCATGTCAGGCCCGCAAAAGTCCTCGAATTTGAAGTAGAGCTTCACGGCATCGTTAATCCACATATCTACGGGCCCTCTCTCGGTGGATTGCTCGTGTCTCTCAAGCCGCGCATACAGCAGATGTGCCATCCCACTGAGTTGCGACGTATCGACCAAATTCGCTAATTGCACCTGCAGTTGTAGCACCGCCAAGGCGACCTGCCGCATTGCCTCGGGCAGGTATTGGCTGGACTCAAAGGTTGGCAGTTGACATACGATATTCACAAAGTACTCCATCATGATGTCTGCCGCTGAGTTCCGCTCCTTCACATACCCTATGTAGTCCAAGACGCTGCCGCTGCCGATGGCGCCTCGGGCTTCCTTATTGGAGGGTATCGCGTTCACGGAGTCCGTGTAACTTTGCATTAGCTCGTCAAGCGTTCCTCGGGCCTCAGTTATGGATGATCCTGGCTTCGTGTGGACACCCAGTGCATCTGCAAATACTTTCACGGCATTATTGGCTGCGTCTACAGAGCTCGCCTTCTCGGTCCCTTGGATTGCCTCGGCATATTGGTCGTATATTCGCCCGTAAAGCCACGTCATGAGGCTGGCGTCCTGCCATTCGGGGTTGCGCGGGCCTGGCCACTTCTCAGTCACGCAGACTTGATCCTGCGGGCGTGGTAAGCTCATGTAGACACACAAGTCATGATCAACATCGCCCTGGAACTTCCAATCGCCATGGTGTGTGATGCGTCCCTGCAAGTAGCTCAGCACTAGCGAGGCGTCCGACAGAGCAAGCATGTGGCATCGCATGTACGATTGATGGAAGGCGGTCAGCGCGCGCAAAAACGTCCGCTCGTTGCGCCCGTCAGAACTCGCTCTGCGACACAGGCGCACAAAGCTGCGGAAGACAAGCGCAGCCTCAAACCACACGGGGCAGCTGCGCCGGCCAATGGCGATCAGCAGCGCAGCAGCCAGCAATTTGGCCAGCGTGCGGTTCGTCGCCGCGGGACCGCCCACAATACAGTCGAACAGCGACGTAAAGCGGGCGAGCGTGGCCTCCACGTCGATCTCGCGCGCCTCGTTGGTGCGACTGAATATCCAGCGGTCGAGGCGCTTCACCGTGGCCAGCGTCGTCTGCACGGTCGGCGCAGCGCCCGGAGCCTCGTTAGTCCAGGGCTCTGATACTGTCGTTTGACTGCTCAGCATTCCTCGAGATCAGGGGCGCGCAATTAGTCTTTTCTCAATGTAACCCCCTCTGCATTTATAACCCCTCAGGTGCCCAGTTTAACGGCCCGCAGCGACCCTAGGTTCGTTTGTAAGATTTGATTAGACACCCGAACCCTGGACGTACATTTTGACAGCTCCGGCCTGCAGGCGTCACTTGTTTGCGCTGTTAAATGGCTCACCAGGCCAACAATAATACACAACTCAAGTAACGACGATGTATTCACACAGCGAGTTGTTCTGTTATATGCCTGCTTTTTCCAAGTTCCTCACTGAGCACTGCAACCTGGCCACACCACCCTGCGAAGACCGCTGCCCTAGCCTCTCTGACACCGAGGAGAGGGTAAGGGCACCGCACCACGTTATACCACCTCCGCGAGCAATGAGGCACTAATTGTCCTCAGCGAGAGGCGAAAAGCGCGCGAAAACAGCGAAAATTCAGTGACGCCGAGGCCAGTTACCACCGCAGCCTTGTCTCGCGTGAGCAGATTCCTCGCGCAGTATTGTTGTCTTTCCATGTGCCTGCCCCTCGTTGCATTTGTACCTGAATGATGCTTTCTGCTTGGTTTCCGTGCTTTCAAAAATTTCAGTGCTTTCACGAATTTCAGTGCATTCTCATGTAGCGTTTTTCTTATCTGGCATTAGCGTCACTTCACATTGAATTATAACAGCTTCGCATGCACATTATGTTCTGTGCGTCGCGCGAATTAACAACGACTGCTGTTGTCGCCGGTGCAAAACCCAAAACCCCCGCGGTCTAGACCACGTGTCTGGCCTGCATCTGATAGCTGCAAGATGCATTTCTTCTCAGCCATTGAGAACGACGCCTGCGGGCTTGGGGAGTGCCACCGATTCGTACTGCCTTAATCGTTCATCACGTGCACGAATTAAATAACGCAACACAAGGAAGCATGTTTCCGAGGACGGCGGCGCACGCCGATTACGAAGTGAGAAATCGTCGAGAGTGTCAGCAATTTATAATGCTCGCACTCTCGTTGTGAAGATGAGTAAACCGCACTGAAAATGTTGTCATCGGCGCGCGTGCTGGCTGGGGGGGGGGTTAAGGAGAGAGCGGGGGAAGAGGGAGGGGGAGCATGTACCCTTAAGCACGACGGAAATGAAGAATTGCGCAGGGGCTTATTGACTTTCAGTAGAGGGATGAAAGTACCTGAAAGCAGCGAATACGTTTGATTAGGCGCTTGTTTGGTTTAAAAAGCCGCATCAGCTCAGGCGGATCAAAGGCCGCCGGAGATCGAACTTCGAGACCTTCTGCTGTTATCGCCAACCGCTGCCCAGCCTGAATAATCATCAAGCGGGCCATGGTCGGAGTGAACTGGTTCGAGGGCTGTAAAAATAAAGGCTCTCAGTAAGTGAGTGTTTTTCTGGTCTCCTTGAGAACGGCGCAGCTATGGCTAGCAACTTTGCGAGTGATCGATTGACCAGTTTCCGCTTGCAAATGCAGGGCCCTGCCCTGCCTAGTAGGCGGCCCTAACCCTGTGTGGTTTCTGGGGCCTGGGGTAGTCGACCTCGTGGGGGGGGAGGAGGCCCTTATAACAGGCTGCTTCCGCTCAGGTTTTTCCGCACCGGTTCCCAACCCATAGTTCGTTGAGCAACCATGTCTTCCAAAACTGCTCGTGTGCTTGTAATGAAGGGGCTGCCTGGCGGCGGCGAGCTGCTAAAGAAGTGGGCTTTGACCAAGAACGTCGAGCTCATTGACGCTTCCTCGGCGCACTCGTCGTCTGAGTTCCTGAACCTCTCGCGAGAACACGAAATCAACTACATTGTGAACACGTTTGCCGTTTCGCAGATGGGCGGGTGGCCCGACGAGGTTGTGGAAAACCTGCCGTCCTCAGTGAAGGCTGTGTGCAGCTTTGGCGCTGGCTACGACAGCCTGGGCGACCTGGAGCGCTTCAAGAAGAAGGGCATTCAGGTCTCCAACACCCCGCATGGTGTTGCCCAGGCTACAGCTGATACGGGTCTCTATCTCATCCTTGGCGCCCTGCGCAATTTTAATGGCCTGGCTGCAAGTCTGCGCGAGGGCAAATTCCTCGGAGACGTGCCCTTGGCGGACGAATATGATGGTAAGACGCTCGGCATTCTCGGCCTTGGCGGCATTGGCGGGCTTGTTCGCGACAAGGTGAAGGGCGCCTTCGATTTTGCCAAGATTCAGTACCACAACCGCCGCCGCCAGCCCGCTGAAATCGAGAAAGACACTGTTTACGTCAGTTTCGAGGAGCTCATCACGACGAGCGATGTGATTTTGTCCGTGCTGCCGCTCACGTCGGCTACTCATCACCTGTTCAACAAGGAGACGCTTGCCAAGACCAAAAAGGGCGCCATCATTGTGAACATCGGACGCGGACCTGTAGTTGACGAGGAGGCCCTAGTCGAGGCGCTTGAATCCGGCCAAATCAGCAGCGTTGGCCTCGATGTTTATGAGAACGAGCCCGACATCCACCCAAAACTGCTTGCCAATGAGAAAGCCCTGCTTTTGCCTCACGTCGGAACCCACACGATGGTTGCGCGCACCAAAATGCTTCGTGAAATCACGGAAAACATCGAGAGCCACATCGAGACTGGTCACGTCGTGTCACTTCTTCCCGAGCTGCGTTAATGCGGCCTCCGTGCGTCAAGGCGTGTTTGCCTTTAGCCGGCGGCACTACTAGAGTTCTGTCAAAGCTTATAGACTAACAAAACTGATTTTCATGGCACTCTCTTGCTAACGAGTAGCCCTCTATTTTAACGCGACAGTATCACCACATACTCTTCGTCGAAGCATGTTGTCCGAACGAAGGCCTCGACAACAACCCAGGCTGTTTTGCGGCACTGGTCTACGAATGGCAATTTAACTCGATTCCATTAAAGTAGCCAAAGAAAAAAAAAAAAAAAACTTAACAGCTCACATCTGGTGTTATTGTGCCATCGAGCTAGTTGTGGTGAAATGTTAGCCGCGGGCAGCCCCGTGCAGCACCAGGCAGAAATGTCTGAGACTGTTTGTTACCTGAGCCTCCCGCCAGGAGGAGGACGCGGCCCTCACCCACTCTGAAACATTAATGGGGTTAGGGTGGCGCGCCGATGGGAGGGGGTTATTTAGAGCACCCAAACCTTGTTCCGTTTTTCTTCACTGATACTGTCCCCTATTCACTTTGGCAGCCTGGCCTCGTGCCGCGTGGCTGACTGAAGGGGAAAAGGCGGACTAGACTGAATGCCCACGCGACTCGTTTACCACTGGTCGGGACCAGGAATATCGGACTGGACCGGACTATGGCTGTAGCCGCGACATCGCCTGTCGATTTGAATATAAAATGCGAATTAGATCTTCTGTTTATGTATTTACGCGACTGGTAATGTAAACTTTATTTCGTCAAGGAGCCCGTGGCTTTTCCCCAGCCTCCCGCTGAAAAGAGCAATTAGGAGCGGTTGGGGCTTATTAGCTGGAGATGCATTCTGATAGCTGAACGCTGTCGCGTAAACATGTGCCCCTGTTTCCAGCGCCCTGAAAGTGGCGCCCTATGTACCCAGGGGGTTCCCGGCCACAGCCGTAACCCAATTAACAAAGTGCGCGCCACGCCAGCTAGCTTGTTTGTATTCCGGCTAAAATTCGTAGAGGAAATGAAGGTGCGAAGAAGGCGCAGGCGTTGTAGGGAGCAAAGTAATAGAGGTCGGCTGCTCACCTGCATAATGTGAAACATGCAGACACTACCCCCAGCGATCGGCATGATGCGCACGGGAAACCAGTGCCAGTATGCACTGTTTCGGTTAGGGGTGGACGCCGATAGCCTGCGTGGCATGCGCATAGGCATACCTAATCTCGGCAAAAGCTGAGCTGTGCTGGTAGCTGTTATCCGAATCGAGGCGGGCGCAAATTGTTTCACCTTGCTATTAACCTAATAGCCAATCATCACAAAAGTGTCTCGGCTCGTAGCATTCCCGACCGGCAAGCAGCCCATCATCTCTCGCGAATCCTCCTGGCCAGTGCTTCCACACTGCGGCCCGTTGATCTCTCCCGGCCATAGTGAAGTGACCCCAAGAGGTTTCCGCTCGAGAGATGCAATGTCTGCACAAGATTATAGCGGCGGCGACAACAATTCAGCCGATCCGCGTAAAACCGCGCCGCGCTCGCGACACCGCCGAGGAGCAAGCTCCGTCTCCCGTGAGCCGCAGCAACGCGGGCCCTCAACACGGCCGCCAAGCCAACAGTCCGTGCATCTCCAGCCCCTTGAGCCAGAAGGCCCGGCATACCAAGAGCAGGAATTGTCCTTACCAGGTATGCTGCCGCCACCCAACGTGTCTGGAGTCGAAGCCAGTACAATCCCTGAAGACTTCGCTTGGGCTCCCCAACATGTGCGCACACGTTCGGCATATGCGCCTCCGTCGCACCACCGCCAGGCCTCGTCTCTCTACCAGCCACCTGCGCATCCACATCACGCCCGAGATCAAAGCGCCAGTGACTTCTATTTCCTTCAATCCCCGCATGCCTCGCCTAGCCTAGGCCAAGCGCCCTTTGACCCCGTGGGCCTTGGCGCCGCCAGCACGCTTGGCCCCGCGCCGCCCTTGCCACTTGAAGTTCACGCTGCCGCGCCCCGGCCAAGGCACAGCCGAGGCAGAAGCGTGTCAAAGCCAAGTCCTACGCGATCTCATCGACGCTCGCGTTCTTTTGCGTCTCAGTCTGGCCAGTTACCGTTTCCGCCAGGCCCTGGGTTTCCTGGAACTCTCATTCCGCCACGCCCCGGCCCCGGCCCCGGCCCAGGACCTCAATCTTCTTCGCAAATACCACCATCGGCGGTGCTCGACATGGCAGGACATCTGGGTTCTCACGAGAGACTTAATATGTCGGGCGTCCGCACTAGTGCTCCTCGCACTGAGGGCGGCAGTCGTGTCGACACGAGGTCGCTGCCCGTGCCGTCTGGTAGCCAAGCTCCAAGTCAACAGCCCCATATTATAGGCCGCGGCCCTGTTGAGCCTTCACCTGTTCCATTAATAGGCGACATGGGTGCATCGTTTCCCGCATATGCACCCGAATCAGGATCGCCGGGACCACCCGCCTGGGAGCAGCCCGCTGCTGCTGCTCCTAGCCACAGCAGCGACAGATCGTCGTCGCCCGAAAGAAAGCACAGGCCGAAAAGAGGTCGACATAGCCGGCGAAGGACTCGAGAAAGTAATGTCGTTTCTCACCAGGCACCACAACAGTATTCTCCCTCAATGCTCACAGCAGCTAATCCGATGAGCGACTTCAACTATTCCTCTCAGGGGTTTCAGTACCACGGGCTCGGGATCGGACTGCGTGATCAGGCAACTTTGGGGCCGGCCGGCTCAGCCCAGCAGCCACAGCTCACAGCACTTATGGCGCCCCCTCAAGTGTCTCCTCCTGGCTTCAGTGGTTCAGTTCCGGGCTACACTGAGGAGGAGCCGCCACCACCACTTCCACATTTGCAATCTGCCGCGCTGCCGCTGCAGCCTCGGTATCCTGGTAGGCCTGGTGGCTATTTTGAAAGTGCACCAGCACCGAGCAGTCTGCCGCTTTTGCCGCCGTATGTGTCGTACGAGCAACAGCTACAACAGCAGCGAGAGCAGGAACAGCGGTTGCAGCAATCTCATTCTGAGCATGAGCACGAGCACGAGCAACCACACCAGCATCAGCACTATCACCACCAACTATTACAAGAGCAACAGCAGCAGGGTCAATGGCGCGAAGACGATGTGTGGCAGCACGATTATTGGGCTCCCCAGAGGTACGAGACGGGCCCCGTTGCGGGCCCAAGTACAGCCCCATACCAGTCGATGGAGCATTTAAGTGCCCGAGCTCCGCGACTGCCAGCATGGACAACGGACTTTCCATACCCAGGGACAGCGCCAGTACCAACACAGCCAGAACATCCTGTGGAAGCATTACGCTCGAGCCCAGAGGAGGCGCCCGAGAGGGCTTCAACCTTACCGACTGTAGCCACCGCAAGCACCAAAGGACCTGACACAGACGACCTTTCACTCGACGTTCCTGGGCCAAACTATGACGAGAGTGCGAGAATGGACTGGTCAATTGAAGATATGGAGGAACTACTACGGCTGCTCGAGCCGGCGGAGAAGCACAAGTGGAGGTACATGAGCGACTTACTGACGGAGACGCGCAAGAAACGCATTCCATTGCGGACCTGTCAAAACAAGTTTCATGCGCTGTTTGGTGAGACCGAGAGCTCCTCAAAGCTGCGCTCAAGCCTATTTTACGTTGCATATCGCTCTGGATGGGATAGCATACGCGAATCCAGCACCATGCGCGAGCGCGAGACAGCAGCGCCCCAACCACAAAGCGACGCTCGCGAAGACGATGACGAGGCAACGAGCCAGGAGAGCAAAAATGCGGCACAGCGCAAGAGAACCGGCTCAGAGAAAGACAAACAGCAGAAGACCACCGAGAAGCGTGCACGCAAGTGACGGGGAGAAAGAAAGGTATGGGGCGTGCTTGGCTAAAATCTACTGTAACAATAAAATATCCAATAATTCTTGAAAATTGTGTAACTTGTGTAACTTGTGTAATTAGTACTTTTGCGTCGTCAAATGTCGGTCTTCTGTGGGCTTAGTTTGTTTGTCTTTTTTTCTTATCACGATGAAGACCATTATCGCTCACTAAGTACCCAGCACTGAAGCTGGGAGCAAACATAGACTCGAAATTGCCCTGGCATAAAGGTCGGCTCGCCGACTTGCCAGCTCAAAGGTGGCTGATGGGACCGCCGGAGTCAACGAGAAATTCTAGCATGTTCTGCTCAAGCGCCACACAAAAAGTGCATGTGTGTGGATCTCCCTAGGTCGAAAAGCCACCTTTGGCACTGCTGAGGTGCGATTTACTCAGCTACAAGCTTAGAGAATGGTGCCGCGGTCTATGTTTGACAGGGTTTAACGCAGGACGCGTGAGATTCTGGGCAGGGGTTTGTTATTTATAGATGCTCCACGTAAACACAAAAAAGTAGAGCGCCAAACCCGCCACGCGAAATTGGGGTAGTCAGCAGACGCGAAGCCGAATCCAATTGCACAAGATGGGTCCCGGGCAGCTGTAACATATTTGTAGGAGATTTGCAACACTAAGACGCTATAGCTTGCGAGTCTATCGATTCGCATTTGTGGCGCGGAAGTTCAGCGCTGCCGGTCAAGCCGGTTCCCCATGCAGAGCCACCACCGCCGGACTGGGTGGCTTAGGGTTGGACACGATTGAGTCGCTCAGGAGTCCCTCAGGCCGGTCCCTAACCTGGGGGGCGAAGGGTTCTTTGTGTTCCCTAACGAGGAAGAAATAAATACCATCGCGAATCCCATCTTGCGACCTCCACCCCCACTCCCCTAACGGCCAACGATGTGTGGAATTTTCGGCTACATCAACTATCTCGTGCCCAAAACACGGGCGCAGATTGTAGACACGCTTATTGAGGGCCTGCAACGGCAGGAATATCGCGGCTACGACAGTGCGGGAATCGCTATAGATGGCGACAATGGCGACCAGCTCATCTTCCGCCAGGTCGGCAAGGTGAAGGAGCTGCGCAAGCTCGTCGACGAGACCTCGTCTTTCGACAAAAATAGCGTCGAGGACTGCCACGCCGGCATTGCTCACACACGCTGGGCCACGCACGGTGTGCCGGCGACGCAGAATTGCCACCCGCAGACTAGCGATGCTAGCAACGAGTTCCTCATCGTCCACAACGGTATCATCACGAATTACAAGGAGCTGAAGCAGTTCCTTGCCTCGAAGGGCGAGACATTCACAAGTGACACTGACACAGAGTGCATTGCCAAGCTGTTCCGTTACCTTTACAACGAGAACCGCAAGGCAGGCGGCTTCCTCGACTTCACACATCTGGCCAAGCTTGTGCTGCGTGAGCTGGAGGGCGCCTACGGTCTCCTGGTGAAGTCGCGCCACTACCCGGCCGAGGTGATCGCCAGCCGCAAGGGATCGCCACTGCTCGTTGGCGTAAAAAGCGACCGCAAGCTAAAGGTCGACTTTGTGGACGTCGAGTTCCAGGACCCTACGTCGGCCGTGAATGCGGCCCAGAACGGCACGCTTGAGGCGGTCGCCGCGCAGCAGAAGGGCTCTGATCTGCGCCACTCGCAGTCGCGCGCCTTCCTGTCAGAGGACGGCCCCATTCCTACCGAGTTCTTCGTCGCCAGTGACCCGGCCGCCGTAGTGAAGTACACGAAAAAGGTGCTCTTCATGGAGGACGATGACATCGCGCACATCTATGATGGCGAGCTGCATATCCACCGTGCTACGCACACGACTGGTGAGTCCACAATCCGCCAGATCCAGACCCTGGAAATGGAGCTGGCCCAGATCATGAAGGGCAAGTTCGACCACTTCATGCTGAAGGAGATCTACGAGCAGCCCGACTCTGTGGTGAACACGATGCGTGGGCGCGTTGATTTCGACAACTACTCCGTGCAGCTCGGCGGCCTACGCAGCCTCCTCACTACAATCCGTCGCTGCCGCCGCATAATCATGATCGCTTGCGGCACGTCTTACCACTCGTGTCTGGCTACACGCCAGATCTTCGAAGAGCTCACGCAGATCCCCGTCAGCGTCGAACTTGCGTCAGATTTCCTCGACCGCAAGAGTCCAGTCTTCCGCGACGACACCTGCGTCTTTGTGTCGCAGAGTGGCGAGACGGCCGACTCTATCTTGGCCCTCAAGTATTGTAATGAGCGTGGTGCGCTTACGGTCGGCGTCGTAAACTCTGTTGGCTCCACCATCTCGCGCATGACTGCTTGCGGCGTGCACATCAACGCCGGTCCTGAAATCGGTGTTGCATCCACGAAGGCGTATACGTCGCAGTATGTTGCCCTTGTCATGATGGCCCTGTCTCTCTCTGACGATAGTATATCAAAGACTGAACGTCGCCATGAGATCATCGACGGTCTTTCAAAGCTCAGTGACCAGATCCATAAGGTACTGCTGCTCAATGACCAGATCCGCGATATGTGCGATGGCGTTCTCGCTGATCAGAAATCACTCCTGCTGCTTGGGCGCGGCTTTCAGCACGCGACTGCTCTCGAAGGCGCTCTGAAAATTAAGGAAATCTCGTATATGCACTCTGAGGGCGTGCTTGCCGGCGAGCTGAAGCACGGTGTTTTGGCGCTGGTCGACGAAAACTTGCCGATGATCGTACTGGCAACGCGCGACTCCCTCTTCCCAAAGGTCATGTCTGCGGTTAACCAGGTTGTTGCTCGTAGTGGCAACCCTATTATCATTTGCAATGAGGGCGACGGAGCCCGCTTCGACCCTAAGTATCGCACGATCGAGGTACCGGCTTCCGTCGACTGCCTGCAAGGAGTGCTCAATGTTATTCCTCTCCAACTCATGAGCTACTGGCTTGCGGTCCGCAAGGGTGTTGATGTCGACTTCCCCCGCAACCTTGCAAAATCCGTCACGGTAGAGTAATTACCCCATTAGCACCTGCGTAATGAGTGCCACGCATTCAACCATATATAGCTTGTGCGCTAAACTTCTAACAGCTTCATAACCTAGAACGGTAAACATTATCTATTTCTCATTTGCCTCGTGCAACTCTCTCTTGCGGTTCGGCGAATTTGGCTGTGAATACTAGCTCTTTCCTCTGCCTCACACCCTACATTAGCACCCCAGAATACTCTAAACTACTGCACTAGAAAGCGCGTAGACAAGGCCAGCTCTAGTATGAGCACGTTCTGGCGTGATTGCCGCGAGGCACTCACGCGCTCTGTCCTTTTCAGCTTGTTGAAGGCGCATAGTCTTGGGACTATTTGCGCCCACTGTACAGAAGTAGCGGCAGCCACTGTTGTATCATGTAGCGGTGCTGCCGTCGGGTCCACCACCCTTTGATTTCAAGCTAGCCACCTGCACAGTGGGACCTGATCCTACTGCGCCGTGCGACATGGGTTCACGTTCCGCAATGGTCAAACCAGGGGTCTGTAGCAGAAGCAAGGAGTAAAAAAATTGGCGGTTATTCAAGCGAAAAATGATAGTTCCACTCTGAAGGCTCCGGTTGGGTGCTGCTGCTGGCCATTGAGCGCGCCCTGCTTAATGGTAGTAGAGCCGTCAATGGTAAGGCCCTCAGCGTTGAAGCTCCTCGCTATTACAAAGGCGCTTGGCCCGGCATCAGTGACGATTTGCTCTATCCTGGTCTTTCGATACAGATGGTTATAAAGATTGCACTTACTGGTCTTAACTCAGACATGTACAGAGAGACTAATTGAATTCCTGATGCTAATACCTCGATCATCTTTGCAGCGCCTTTTCGAAGCTATGTGCTGTTGATACACTAACGAGAAGACCTGGACTAGTAATTGATCATGATCTATTATCGTGCCTGCTTCACTCATGTTTTAATCTGGCAGCGTGATACCTCGTCATCTGTTCTGTAATCAGCTAAAGCGCTACAGTGGTCATAGTTAAATAAAAGGCGAAAGAGTCATTTGGCGCAGCTTTTCGATGCGTGATATCTCATTGATTCATGTGGCTTTGATCACTCAACTCCATGCGCCGACGATGCAATGGGGTTCAAAACGAATGGCATGGCTACTATCTACCTAACCCTCACTGCGGCTGTTCTGACAGTCCGAGTCAGCACTCTGTGATCATCAATGAGGCGCCTCGGCTACGAGCGCGACATGAAATCGGCAATTGAAAGCGTAAAAGCAGGCCAATTGAGCGCGAATGAAGCTGCAAGAACTTACAGTGTCAGCTCGAGCACTTTAAGTAGGAGATTTGCCGGAGGATTATCAGCGAAGGAAGCCAGAATCGGAACCTACCGTCTTAGTGCGACTGAAGAGTTGGCTGTCATAAAAACTGTAGAAGCAATGGATGCTAATGGGGTTCCAATCACTTGCACGACGGTTAGAAATGCCGCGGACAGTATCGTTTTAGCTAAAGGAGCTCCGCCCGTGGGCATCACTGGGGCCTATCGATTTATCAAAAGAACAGAGCAGCTCCGTATACGATATACGCAGGCATTGAACTATAGAAGAGCTCTTTCTGAGAATAGAGATACGCTTTCAGGCTGGTTCAAGCAATACTCTGACTTGAAGGCAAAGTACGATGTTCTCGACTCAGACACATATAACATGGATGAGACCGATTTTCACACAGGCACGATCCGGTCGAGTGCTGTGGTCGTGGGTTCTCCTAGAAAGAAGAAGCGCAAAGTCACCCAATCTGGAAACAGAGAATGGGCAACCGTTATCGCTTGTATCGCTGGCGACGGAACTGAGGTACCCGGTTTCGTGGTCGTCAAATCTAAAAGTCTCGATCATGACTGGTTCGATCACTTACGGAGCCACTGGGCTTTAGAATGCACACCAAAAGGATGGTCTGATGAGGCGGTTGGTATTCATTGGGTCAAGCATTTTGATCTCAACACCAAAGAGCGTGCAGGCAACCGGTGCCGACTCTTGCTTCTTGATGGGCACGCAATTCATAAGTCTGTACTCTTCAGGGAGTATTGTGAAGAGCACAAAATTATACTGGCTTACCTTCCTGTGCAGTCGTCGCATCTTACGCAGCCATTAGATGTTGGCATTTTTAGCTCTTTCAAAAAGTACTACTCTGATGAAGTCACAGAATTTGTACACAATGAAATAAAAGGAATTCTGCCTGAAGAGCTCTTTTTCGTTGGACTTAGCAGGTCGTACGAGCGTGCGTTCACACATCAAAACAGATTAGACGCATTCAGAGGTGCGGGTCTTATCCCATGGAACCCTGACGTCGTTCTGTCGAAGCTGACATTATGCCCGGAAGAGGCCAATGCTTCGCCGCTTCCAGGAGTGTCTCAGTGATCCACAGCACGAACATACAGGAATTCATTGTGCGCTGAAACCTAGCTTTTTGAAGACAGCTTCAGGACGCTAGCCCTACACGTCCCCAAGAAAGCCTATCGATTTGGCACAGCTTGGCTTTAATACTGTACTACTCAGCTTTGCCACTACCAGTGTAAATCACAAGAAACTGAAGCATGCCCACAAAGCACTCACCAAGACGAAACCCAGCACCTTGAACAAATTCTGGCAGGGCCCACTGTCACCAAGGAAAAGGAATTGATGGGAGAGACTGCGGAATTAAGGGTTGGAAAGAGGTAGAGGATATCGAAGAGGCAAAATTGTCCGGCTTATCTGGTCAAAGTGCGCGCACGTATGGCAGAGAGCTGGGTCTTAGCCCTAACAGATATAGGATAGGGTCTTGTCTTGTCTTCGAATGGTTTTAGTGGCTCAAATTCGAGAACATACTTCTTCACGTTCAGATGGTTCATCACAAGGTTTTACTCTTTACATTCACAGCGCTGACTGACGTCAAAAAAGCGCAGGGATGGTAGCCATCCCAAATCATGATGCGTGGCAACTCACTGTGGTAAAAGCTACCAGGCTAGCTTCTACTGAGTTTTAGAGGTCCCGGACACCCCGTCGACGGCACGTGCATGTTATATTGGCAACTAACATAGTTATAAAAGTGCGTCACGCGTAGTAGGTGATGAGCAGCTTGATATTACCATGCCCGTGGCACTGAGCTCACCCTAATAAAGATCTAGTCATCCTCGTCCCTGTATACAAGTCAAGTCAGTAGCCACTATGAGCGTTAATGTTTCCTAAGCATTTTGTTAGAAAGCCCCCGAGCTTCGACTTCAGGAAAGCACAACTTTATGGCGCAATACTAATCCTATTTGTACTCACAATCAATAAATTAAACCAAGTTCAGGCTTCAGTGGGGACGCTAGTAAGCTCCAAGCGTTTGTCCCGCCCGCCCGAGGCGAGAACACTAGCCCAGTCAACGCAGTACAAATCGCGGTTCTCTGGAGTCGGGTCACCCTGGCGCTCTATAGTGAACATACTCTTGTCTGCTCGCACATCCCAAATGCAGACGGATCCGTCGTGCGACGCGGACGCAAATTGGTAAGGGCTCTGTGGGCTAGGCGCCAACGAAACTACGAAGTTCCGGTGACCATTCAGCTGCTTTAAACTGGCATTAGTCGCTGAGCGGGGATCCACCAATGTAATATGACGTGCGGATGATCCGCATGCTAGGAGCTGAGTCTGAGGGCCGAGCGAGATCACCGAAAGAAGCGAGAACGCCGTCGACTTTGTATCGACAAGCTGCGACGTGACGAGGTCCCAGGTGCGTACTGTGTGGTCCTCTGAGACTGAATAGACAACGTCGGGCTCTACAGGGTGGGGCGCTAAGCCTCTAACGGGAGCAGAGTGGCCTTCAAGAGTCTGGAAAGATCCCTTAACCTTAGCACTTTTGAGGGCGGCATCAGCCACGCGCCTACGCTTCTGACTCGACTGGAACTTGCTTGGGGCAGGCGCAGGTGGTTCAGGCAAGTCCTTTGTTCGAGCTGACCACAATTTGAGTGTGGAATCTTGACTGCCGCTGACAATCTTTTCGTTTTTTAGAACAGCTAGGGCATTCACTGGGCCTGTATGGCCCTTAAGGACACAATTGAGTTCTTTTTTAGACCCGCTTGTGTTCCACAAG
Organism: Entelexis geochares; assembly: GCA_030705075.1. Lineage (NCBI taxonomy): Eukaryota > Fungi > Ascomycota > Dipodascomycetes > Dipodascales > Trichomonascaceae > Entelexis > Entelexis geochares. Next base: position 28,606 of record JANIWL010000033.1, on the reverse strand, counting down.
TGAATGTTGCGATCGCGGCTCGCACTAACAATTTGTGACTCGTTGATCCATTGGGTGGCCGTGATTGCCCCTTGATGCCCAGCCAACTGCTTCTCGACAGTGCCAGATTTATCCCAGACTCGCACAATTCCGTCGTATGAACCGGTGACGATCTTGTTTGCTCCCTTTCGTTGTATATGAACGCTCGAGACCCAGTCTTCGTGTTCGAATGCGGCCATAAAAGTGGGCGGCAACACCGCACGAACATACTCAACCGTGACGACAGATTCACTAGACAAACCCTCGCTAACAAGGTAATTTTCAATCGATCCACGCAGCAGCTTTCCATCAATGAGAAAGTCAAACGGAATGGGCTCTGTCGTCTGAAGAAGCTGATTGACGACTTCCGAGAGACCGTAGCGCTTTAGCTCCGAGGGGACGTAAATTGGGTTCTCATCGACCTTTAATTCGCTGTCGCGAGTCACCAATTTAACCCGAACACTCATAATGAGGCCTTGGCTAGCAGAGAAAGATTCTTGGTTTTGAAAAATTAAAAGAATGATGTCAGGCGCGCGTAAGCAGCCCCTACTCCAAACCCCCCAGAAACGTATGCCGTGTTGAACGACAGAGCGGCAAAAAGGGTGTCACACACATAACGTAGGATCTACACTAATTACGCAGAATGGCGGACTTGTAAATAAATTGTGAGTTTAAGAGTCTAGCGGCTTTCCTGGCTCACCTTGCTCGAACTGTAACCCCTGCACCACATCATCACGCCAGTCACCCCAGGGTCATGTGCTTTGACCGCAAAAACAAGGAAACGAAGGGCTCGGGCGCTCACGCTAACGCAGCGGTGGCTGCATTAAAAGGAAAAACTTCACGTCATATGCTTTGTAGATGCATAAAACGCCGCTCAAACTCGCATGAGTGACTGGAACGCTAAGATACAGTGATGTCACGTGTATATCTCAGATCTTTCGTTCTTATCTAGATTACAGCCGTATTTCGACACTCAAAGGTGGCGGCAGAGCTAGAAATTATTCGGCCGTCCCGGGTGGCTATATCCTTTCGGCTGCTTTATTGTAGCGCGGAGTATGAACGAGCAGCGCATAATTCCGCACAAGCATAATGCTGTAGCGCGGTTTTTCTTCGCGTCACAGGTTCGGCCTATCCCGCACGAACGAGGACGGAATCCTCAAGAGAAGGGCGCCTTCTGGCGGCTTACCTGGGCTTGGATGGACGGGCTAATGCGCATTGGGTACGATAGAGTAATTGTCCCGAATGATATTCCTCAGATTCCCGAGCGCAACTCAATGAAGCGGCGCTTTGGTGCCTATAAAGATTATCTGCGTCGACACCCACCAAGTCCCACCACTCGGTTCGTCGAGCTGAGAGCACTTTTGTACGCCCTTCGTTGGGATATGCTGTTCTCCTTCTCTATGCAGGTTCTTACGAGTGGCTCTCAAATCTGCCTGAGCGTGGTTTCCCGCAAACTAATCGAGAATGCAGAGCACCTGGAGGATGTACACGGACACGCGGACCATGGGTATGCTGCTGGATTGACTGTAGCTAATAGCGTGCTCGACGTTATTATGATGTACTCGGACTTGTACACGCTGTATTCGTCGATTCTCATTTCTGAGTATGCCCGCACGCTCATGATGGCTGCAATCCACGACAAGATGCTAAGACTAGGACCTCAACAACGGCATGATTTCTCGGCGGCCAAAATTATGACCTTGAGCTCAAGCGACTGCCGGCGTGCCAGCACAGCGCTCATTGAGCTCAATTCTGTGCTCGTGTTCCCTATCTTTATCGGCGCCACAATAGGCATCCTGATATACAATATTGGGGTTTCTGGCCTTGCTGGCGTCGCGTTGTTGCTTTTGGCCCTGTGTGGGACCACGGCAGGCTCGATTGGCGCTGCAGCATTGCGTCAACGCTCTATGCCTTTTCAAGACAGACGCGTCTCTTTGACGCGAGAAACTCTGAAAAACATGCAAATTATCAAGTTTTATGGTTGGGAGAACTCATTTCTTAAAGTCGTGAAACAAGCTCGAGCTCTCGAGACTCGCTTCATTCGCTTACTTGAGTTTGTAGATGGCATGAACAATGCAGTTATTGTCGCTGCACCGTCACTTTCAGGTGCTTTGAGCTTTGCGGTTCGCATCATCGTCAGTAACGGCTTACCACCTTCGCGAGCGTTTCCTTCGCTCACCTTGTTTCAAATGTTTCTGCCCCTATTTTCACAGATAAGTGCCGCTATGACCTCATTGGCCGATGCCTGGGTGGGTTGCCGACGAATTGATACTTTTTTTCGTCTTCGCGAAGTCCCCTCCTACGTCGAAGATCTGAAGATGACTGAAAATAAAGACATCATTGCTCGCCTTAATGATGCTTCCTTTACTTGGTTAATAAACGCAGAATCCTCTGAGGAACAGGATGAAAGTTCGGATCTCCATGGAGCGGAACAGATAGCGAAAACAGTCCTGAAAAAAGTTAATGTTACAATTCCTTATGGTACAATGATCCTTGTTGTGGGCTCTGTAGGCACCGGAAAAACGTCTCTTCTCAGCTCATTTGTGAACGCGATTCCGAAGTCATCTGGAACTGTTGAGATCGCACCAGGTGCCCGTGTGTCGAGTGTGATGTCAATGTGGTCGAAGCATACAACTTTGCGCGAGAATATCTTGTTTGGACTTGATTGGAACCCCAAAAAGTATGCTAGAATCGTCCATATCTGTGACTTAAAGTCAGACTTTTCCCTCTTTTCTCACGGCGATTTGACAGACGTTGGTGAAAACGGTGTCACCCTTAGCGGTGGACAGAAAGCTCGTCTTGCTTTGGCCCGCTGCCTATACGCTGACGGGGATCTGATTATTCTAGATGACGTTCTTAGCGCCATGGATAGCCAGGTAGGGAACCACATATTCCGCGAGCTTTTAAAGTTGACGAGGGAAGAGAACAAAGCAATCTTGTTTTCAACCAATAATATGAAGCTGTTGCCTCTCGCGGACAGCGTCATTTCCTTGGATGGTGAAGGTGGCTGCAAGCAAACCTCGGCAAGCAAGACGCAAATACACGTATCCAGACACCAAGAGGATGACGCTGCGCTAGAAGCCGAAAAACAACTGGACGCTGAGAGAATGGAATATGCAAAAGCTGCAGCTCATACACATCCAAGGCTCACTATGGATGACTTGTTGGTCTCAAGGAAAGGCTTATCGGTTGCTGAAACCACAGCAGAAGAGCTTGTTGACGTTCACCAAGCGAAGCACGGAGGATATGGGGCTGGCAATTCCGAAGACTTCCGTGATCATTATCCGGGTGCTGACATTGACAAACACACCACTGTGGAGGGCGTTGTTGACTTGGAAAAGAATGAAGCTAGTGCAAAGGCCGAGAGCACTCAAATGGCCGATGAAACTCGAGCTATGGGAAGTGTTGATGTCATGGTACTTGTGCGCTACTTCCGACTGGATAATTTTTGGGGTTTATTTGCATTTATTGCGCTGACGCTTGGCGTCATGTGTTATGCTTGCTCTGATGCGATGTCGAACGTGTTCTTGAATTGGTGGACAAGCGATAAGTATCACAAGTCACAGGGATTCAATATTGGAATGTATAGCCTCATTGCAGGCCTTATTGGGGTTTTTTATTGCATTTTCTCCAACTTTTTAAGTTTCACGGCAACAGCCTCATCGACGGAGTTGCATAACGCTGCTCTAGAGGGTCTTTACCGTGCGCCTATGTCGTATTTTCAGTCCAATCCGCTGGGAAGGCTGATGATGAGATTCACGGAAGACTTGGTTAACCTTGACACTAGGCTGTTGATTTTTGCGCGTGTCACGTTCATGACTTTGTTCTCTCTGCTCGGCTCCGTCATAGTGGTTTTTGTCTACGTGCCCTGGTCATTGGTCTGCTTGATTCCTATTTTTTTCATCTCCGTGATTCTAATGGCATTTTATCGGCCAACATCTCGCGAACTGAATAGAGTCATGCAGTTGTATGACAGTCGTGGTACCACGAGTGTGAGTGAGCATATAGAGGGCCAGGAAGTGATAGTTGCTTTCGGACAAGAAGACCAGAGTCAGAATATCCTCAATCAACGCATGGATGATACACTCGCTGCGACGCAGTGTAATGAAGCGTCGAATTTTTGGATGGCGTTCAGAAATGGGCTTTTATGTGAGATTCTCACACTCGTTACCATATTCCTCGCGGTTTTTCAGGTTTTTGACTTGAACTCGTCGGAAATTGGCATGCTGCTATCAATTTTACCCACTGTAAGGCTTAATCTCACACTGCTGTTTCCTATGTTCGCCCTTTTCGACAATCAGTTGAACTCTGTTGAAAGGCTTGACGAATACGCTACAAGCGTGCCCGTAGAAGGGGAGAGCAAGAAAAGTCTAGAAAAACCAGACCTAGTCGACTGGGCTCCCAGCGCTGGTTGCATAAGTTTCGGTGCGGCTAGTTTACGCTATCGTGACAACCTCCCTCTGGTTCTGAATGATCTATCACTCGAAGTGGAAGGAGGAAAAAAAGTCGGTATCTGCGGCCGCACTGGTGCAGGGAAGTCAACCATTATTACTGCACTTTTTCGACTTGTTGAACTATGTAGTGGGTGGATTACCATTGATGGTCAAGACACAGCTGAGTTGCCGCTCTCGACTTTGCGAAATTCATTAGGTGTTATACCTCAACAACCTGTTCTCTTCCAGGGAACCATCCGTAGTAACCTGGATCCGTTTGGGGAGCGGGACGATCAAACATTGCTTGGCGCGCTGCGACGCGCTGGGCTTTCACCCTTGAGCAGTAGTGAAACTGCACTTGACACGCCTGTGGAGGCTGAAGGGACTAATTTCAGTTTAGGGCAGAGGCAGATGCTAGCTCTTGCGCGAGCACTGGTTCGCAACTCAAAAATCTTGGTCTTAGATGAAGCTACAGCAGCCGTAGATCAGGAGACAGACGAGAAAATTCAGCTCACTATTAAAAAAGAGTTCGCAGACTGTACAATAATCTGCATTGCGCATCGTCTCGAAACAATTCTTGACTATGATGTGATTCTGGTAATGGGACCCGGAGGCAGAAAACTAGAGATGGGGCCACCTCTGGAGTTATTTGCGAAGCGCGGTGTGTTCTACAGCATGTGTCAGGAGGCTGGGGTCAAACCTCTTTCTCTTTAATGCTGTATCCCTGTTATATTGATGAAAATCGGGCGTTTGTGGCTAGCTTGAGATGCGCTACTTTCCCACACCTTTGTGCTTTGCCAACATTGCTGCTGCTCTGTTTAATGTTCTTATAGAGGCCATGAACTGTGTCAGTGCAAGTAGAGCCTTGGCAGTATATGATGGTCGTCGTATCAAGTATGCCCTCCTCTTCTACGTGAGAGCCTCTGACAAGTATACGACACACAATTTATGTCTGGCAGTTTGATAGTAGTACTAATCAGCACAAGTACATGCGCTGTGAGTTCTCCTCTGTGAAACCATCAAGGTTACGGCTTTCATTCGGCTGAATTATGTTTCGCATCTCATTAATTCTACGTGCCTTTGACATCCTCCTTCTCTATCGTCATCTCAGAAGAATTCCTGGTGCTCGCAAATAGTACAGCCTCGCATTAGTATAGTATGTACGCATCGGCATTTTTTTCTAAGCTTGTCGCACTGTAGCAAAACGCGCTAGCGAGCTCAGGCTTGTCAACTTTCATACGATAGTGCACAACTGATGTCGATTAAAAAACGCTGCTGCTGCTGGAACGGGCAGTGACTAGACAGATCTTTTGTTTGCTCACATCTGTTACCACTGAGATTTTTTTTCTCTTTAATACGAACTTTGAATTATGAAGGTATCTATATTACGAGCTTTGAATTATGAAGGTATCTAAAGTAATAACACTAAGAAAGTGAGCGTAGTCAGGTAAGAAACCACCTTGGCTTGAGGAGCCCTGTTTGCTAGCCCAATACCGCTCTTTCCTGGGACACCACTGGACCCTGGCCCAGAGCCGGAGCCAACGGTGGGGCTGTTGCCCGAGCTGCCGCTGTTTCCAGCTTTAGCACCAGCGCTCGTTGCTCTCGAGGCTGGTCCAGAAGTTGCGGCCGTTGGAGTGGGGGCGGTTGTTACTACAGGCCCGGAACTTTCACTCCTCGAGGCCGATCCATTGGCAGCAACACCACTTGCCGAGCCATTACCACCATTAGCACCATTGTCGGTTGAGCTAGACCCATTCGCCCCAGTTGCACCGTTATCAGATCCAGAAGTACTTGAGCCGCTCGAAGAGATACCGTTACCTGAGCCGTTGCTGTTAGACCCCACGCCATTGCTTCCGGCACCGTTATTCGAGCCTGCGTTGCTTGAGCCAGTGTCTGGGTTAACTTTGGTTCCGGACCCATTGTTGCTAGATCCTGATGAGTTGCCAGATCCAGAGTTACTGCCGGGATTCTCGCCACTAGATCCCGAGGTGTTAGAGTTGCTGTTGGAATTAGAGCCTGTGCTCGCAGGGCTAGAAGTTCCAGAGCTAATAGGGCTTCCAGATCCGACACTATTGGACCCAGCGCCAGAACTGCTTGAACCAGAGCCTGAGTTGCTCGATCCAGACCCAGAATCAGAATTTCCTGAGCCAGAGCCAGAATTTCCTGAGCCAGACGCCGAGTTGCTCGAACCGGAGCCAGAATCATTTGATCCAGAACCAGAGTTGCTCGACCCAGAGCCTGAGTTACTCGATCCAGAGCCAGAGTTACCAGACCCAGATCCAGAGTTACCAGACCCAGATCCAGAGTTACCAGAGCCAGAGCCAGAGTTATTGGAGCCAGATCCAGAGTTGCCAGAGCCAGAGCCAGAGCCAGAGTCATCGGAGCCAGATCCAGAGTTGCCAGACCCAGATCCAGAGTTACCAGACCCAGATCCAGAGTTACCAGACCCAGATCCAGAGTTCCCAGACCCAGATCCAGAGTTACCAGAGCCAGAGCCAGAGTTATTGGAGCCAGATCCAGAGTTACCAGAGCCAGAGCCAGAGTTATCGGAGCCAGATCCAGAGTTGCCAGACCCAGATCCAGAGTTACCAGACCCAGATCCAGAGTTACCAGACCCAGATCCAGAGTTCCCAGACTCAGATCCAGAGTTACCAGAGCCAGAGCCAGAGTTATCGGAGCCAGATCCAGAGTTACCAGAGCCAGAGCCAGAGTTATCGGAGCCAGATCCAGAGTTACCAGAGCCAGAGCCAGAGTTATCGGAGCCAGATCCAGAGTTGCCAGAGCCAGAGCCAGAGTTACCAGACCCAGATCCAGAATTACCAGAGCCAGAGCCAGAGTTATCGGAGCCAGATCCAGAGTTACCAGACCCAGATCCAGAGTTGCCAGACCCAGATCCAGAGTTGCCAGACCCAGATCCAGAGTTACCAGAGCCAGATCCAGAGTTATCGGAGCCAGATCCAGAGTTACCAGACCCAGATCCAGAGTTACCAGACCCAGTCCCAGAATTGTCAGGCCCAGACCCAGACCCAGAGTTGCCGTTGTTTCCCGAGTCAGGTTCACCAGATGCGTTGGTAGAAGATGATTCAGGACTAGGTTGACTGTTCACGGAGTTAGAAGCACCCGCTGCCGTTGACGATGAACTTGAAACAGTTGGCGAATTTCCTGGTTCGGACGTCGGGCTCGACGTCACGACTTTCGCTGAGGTAGATGAGCCCTGTCCAGCGGTCGTGGGACCTATCGGTTCACTACCCACATCACCTGAACTGGAAGAGGGGCCCACAGCACCTGCGCTAGTGCTGGAAGAAGGAGGTGTCGTGCTTGAGACTTCAGTGGAACCAACAGCACTATTTGATGACGAAGGGCCAGTGAAACCTGCATTACTAGTCGAAGTTGAGGAACCTGAGGCTCCGGAAGAAGAAGCCCCTGAATCAGTCGGTGCCGAAGGGCCAGTGGACCCAGAGTAAGTGCTGGAGCTAGTCGAAGAGCCCGAATTTCCTGTAGTGCCTCCGGCGCCATTCGATGATGAAGCCCCTATGGAACCTGTGTGAGTTCCAGAAACACTCGTAAAACTTAGGCCACTAGAGTGAGGTCCGGCACTAGTCGGTGAAGAGGACCCAAAAGAGCTCGCGCTTGCAACAGAATTTACTGTCGAGGATCCTACAAAGCTGGGTGCTGGAATTGAGGCAGTAGCAGAGCCACTCACCACGCTACTAGCGCCTCGGCTTGCCAGTGATGTGTCTTGGACGAACGATGAAACCGACGAGACAAGCGCGCCGCTAGAACCTGTTGACCTTGGGCGGCCAGAAGATGTTGATGGTGTAGGGCCCATAGAGCTCACTGGCACACCCGATGCGCTAGAGCGCTGCGCGTTGCTGCCAATACTGCTGGTTGAGATGATCCCAGAAGCGCCGATTTGAGAGCTCTGTCCACTTACTGGACCTGTCGCAGAAGTGCTGATTTGAGAGCTCTGTCCACTTACAGGGCCTGTCGCAGGAGTGCTGATTTGAGAGCTCTGCCCACTTACAGGGCCTGTCGCAGGAGTGCTGATTCGAGAGCTCTGTCCACTTACAGGGCCTGTCGCAGAAGTGCTGATTTGAGAGCTCTGTCCACTTACAGGGCCTGTCGCAGAACACGCTCCAGTAATCACAGTAGTAGGGTTCTTGCAGTTTGTCACACTAATTGGCTTGACCGGTGACACAGTAATACCAAGGGCAGAGTTTAGCGTCGACAGAGCATCATTAAGCACAACAATCACACTGTTCGTTGTTGTGATCCCGGAACATGGATAGTTGCCAGGGAATCCTTGAAGCAGTGATGACACTTGTGCAATATAATTGTTGACAGCTGATACACCCTGGCCAATGATAAGTTGTACCGCCGTAGCAGCGCCTGGGATTGGTTTCAGTAGTCCGACGTTCTTAGTGAGACTTGTTAGAACATTTGTGAGGCTCGTGACAGTTTGTGCAACCCCAGAAAACAAGTCCGCGGCTTGACTCGGCACCAAGCATTGAAGATTCTCAAGTTGAGTGCGCGCAGTGTTCACATCTGCAACCAATGTTGTGGCCAACGAACCTAGTTGCGCTACAATTCCGAGTCCTACGGAATTAGCAGCGTTGTTCACCTGGCCAAGAATTGTTTGGATGACTTTATTAGCCGTCGACCAAAGTCCAAACAAGTCATCGTCTGGAGTGCACGAAATGCCCTGATTCGTTTGAGTTGTCAAACATAGAGGAACGGTGGCGGAGCTAACGATGGAAGTGCGGCTACCGGTGGCGATGCCTGGGGACGTCTGTGGTTCTGCTGAGGACACTATGGCACTCGAACTAGCCCGAGAGGGACTCACAATCGCATTGGAGCTGCTCGCGCTAATGCTCTGTGCACTTGAGACAGGACTCGAAGAGGACACAGTGCTCGCAAGTCCAGAGCTAGTGATGCTTGGCGAAGTTGAAGACACGCTCGTTGCGCTAGAAGGCTGCGCAAGGCTGCTAACACTGTTGCTTACGGTGGTTCCAGAAGCACTCATTTGAGAGCTCTGTCCACTTACAGGACCTGTCGCAGAACACGCTCCAGTTATCACAGTAGTGGGGTTCTTGCAGTTTGTCACACTAATTGACTGGACCGGTGACACAGTAATACCAAGGGCAGAGTTTAGCGTCGACAGAGCATCATTAAGCACAACAATCACACTGTTCGTTGTTGTAATCCCGGAACAAGGATAGTTGCCAGGGAAGCCTTGAAGCAGTGATGACACTTGTGCAATATAATTGTTGACAGCTGATACACCCTGGCCAATGATAAGTTGTACCGCCGTAGCAGCACCTGGAATTGGTTTCAGTAGTCCGACGTTCTTAGTGAGACTTGTAAGGACGTTAGTGAAACTTGTAACAGTTTGCGCAACTCCAGAAAACAAGTCCGCGGCCTGACTCGGAGCCAGGCATTGAAGATTCTCAAGTTGAGTACGAGCAGTGTTCACATCTGCAACCAATGTTGTTGCCAATGAACCGAGTTGCGCTACAATTCCGAGTCCTACGGAATTAGCAGCGTTGTTCACCTGGCCAAGAATTGTTTGGATGACTTTATTAGCCGTCGACCAAAGCCCAAACAAGTCATCATTTGGAGTGCACGAAATGCCCTGATTCGTTTGAGTTGTCAAACATAGAGGAACGGTGGCGGAGCTAACGATGGAAGTGCGGCTGCCAGTGGCGATGCCTGATGATGTCTGAGGTTCTGCTGAGGATACACTTGTACTCATACTGGTCCCAACGGAGCTCGAAATGCCGTTAGAGCTACTCGCACTAATGCTCTGTGCACTTGAGACAGGACTCGAAGAGGACACAGTGCTCGCAAGTCCAGAGCTAGTGATGCTTGGCGAAGTTGACGACACGCTCGTTGCGCTAGAAGGCTGCGCAAGGCTGCTAACACTGTTGCTTACGGTGGTTCCAGAAGCACTCATTTGAGAGCTCTGTCCACTTACAGGACCTGTCGCAGAACACGCTCCAGTTATCACAGTAGTGGGGTTCTTGCAGTTTGTCACACTAATTGACTGGACCGGTGACACAGTAATACCAAGGGCAGAGTTTAGCGTCGACAGAGCATCATTGAGCAAAACAATCACACTGTTCGTTGTTGTGATCCCGGAACAAGGATAGTTGCCAGGGAAGCCTTGAAGCAGTGATGACACTTGTGCAATATAATTGTTGATAGCTGATACACCCTGGCCAATGATCAGTTTTACCGCCGTAGCAGCACCTGGAATTGGTTTCAGTAGTCCGACGTTCTTAGTGAGACTTGTCAGGACGTTAGTGAAACTTGTAACAGTTTGCGCAACCCCAGAAAACAAGTCCGCGGCCTGACTCGGAGCCAGGCATTGAAGATTCTCAAGTTGAGTACGAGCAGTATTTACATCTGCAACCAGTGTTGTGGCCAATGAACCGAGTTGCGCTACAATTCCGAGTCCTACGGAACTAGCAGCTTTGTTCACCTGGTCAAGAATTGTTTGAATGACTTTATTAGCCGTCGACCAAAGCCCAAACAAGTCATCGTTTGGAGTACAAGAAACGCCTTGATTAGTTTGCGTTTTGACACAGAGAGACGAAGCAGAAGACACCGACGTAATCGATGACGGGGGTGCTGATGGAGAAATTGAAACTGGCTCAGAGCATGACGGCGCTGCAGGGAATGTCGGCGGCTTGATAGAGTAAGCGGTATCGGCGCTGCTAAATCCATTCGCAATGCTGTTGAGCGCGTCGGTCAATGACCCTATTTTCGCACAATCACCAGATATAGCATTCACGATATCCTGAACAATATTGACGGAAGGTCCCTGAAGACTGGTGATGTCGTTTTGAACGATTTGCAAAGCACCGACAGCTGTGAAGTCGGCCGCCTTAGCTGATAGCGCAGAGAGAAGATTTGAAATAGAAGTGGCGAGAGCGTTTGTACCAGATGGATCTACATCTGCATCCGAGATAGATCCTGCCGCTTTTGACAGCGAGGCCACGGCCGCGGACAGTGTAGGAAAAGCGTTTTGGATTCCTAGCGCAGCAATCAGACCTTGAGGAGACGACCACGCATTGACCTGGCTTGAGAGTCCGTTTGCCAATGAGCTCACTGAGACTGCTGAGCCAGCAAAGTCTGCAGCCACAACTGGTAGTCCAACCAGGATAGCTGTTGCAGCCAGGCTGTTTCTAACCATTGAAGCTCGATAGGTAGATCGGATTCATCGAGGTTAGAACCAGTATTTATAGACAAAATCGCCGTGCATAAGCGTGATAGCTATGCACGGCGTTCGCACTGCATCCGTGTCTACTTTGGGCAAAGTTATCAACCCCGCTTCTTGGCAATTCGCCGCACTTGATCGATCTTGGACTACTTATGCATGCATGCATCTTCATGCATAGTGATCCCAAAACAAAAGCCAAAAGCTTGCCTACTGAAATTCTTCTAAAGCGATTTTTGAGCGGAGCCAAAATAATCTGCTTCCCTCAAACAGCGTTCATTCTGGATCCTTCAACCACGCAATTATTCCCACGCGGGATCGATATGACCTTCAAATTGAGGCTATCTATATTCGTCTTTTAGGCGAACTTTAAGCGCTCGATACGCACATTTCCCGATCGCTAGCCGCGTCCAAGCCCTCATGCATGTGCTCCTTCGACCTCGATGGTTCCTCAATTTTAACACACTTCTTTCGATTAGCATACTAAAATCCGAATATCCCTCTAAAACAGGGTTTTCAGAAATTAGCTAGCGCTGTTTTAGCGCAGAGCATTTGCCTCGATTTACAGTTCAATCGCCCCGGTTACTCGCTACCCCACCAGCTGCTCGAGAGTTCCCTGCAGCAGCATTGCATACATATAACGTGATATGTAAGTAGGTGCTTAGGGTACGCTCTGGCCCTTTCCTTGCAGAAGCGTAGAAGCGCGGTGTAGGGTTCGACATGAATCAGCGAGACCTTATCGCGCGGCTCAATGCGGGATGATCGCTTCATAGCAAAAAGCCCTTATGTCCAACAATTGACAGCAATATTTCTGTGTTTTATGATATTAGGTCCTTTATGCTGACTGTCAATCTGCAGCCATGCTGTCTCCTGCTCATGTACATTTGTGAACGGTTAGTATCGTGCCTTCGCCAGATCTAGAAGCTCCCAGGGACAGATCTGCACATTTCCTTCAGTCAACGTATTGAAGCTCTACGGCAGCTTACGTTACTGTGTCGTTACTCTACTAGGCTCGAGTATGTAGAGGGGTTGGGGCAAGACTAGCCTTTCTGCTGGGCGAAAGCACCTTACTCTTCCACAGCTTACGTTGGTCGGAACGTGTGAGAATATCGTCTTGGCCATACTAGCGCCAAGACAGCGCAGAATGAGGAAACCTATCAAGATTCGGTATTCGGTGTTTGTTTCTGCCAGAGTTTTGGCTCGACAAATTAGTTTTTTCACAGCTTTATCATGAAATCTTTAGAAGAAAAGGTGACGAGGACAGCAATATAGCTTGCGATTAGAAAGTAAGCACTACACTATTGCTCCGAGCGTGCCTCACACTGTTAGCCAGCTTTCATGGCTTAGATTCGTTGAGCACGCTCTTCATTTTGAAGCGACTCCCACCGCTGTTTGGCCAGGCGCTTCGAGAATATATCGGTCAAGCGACTCAAATGTCCTATATTCCATTTGATCGTTCAGGAGTCTGTGACTCACATCGCAAATTCGTCCATTAGTTCTTTCGTGTCCCCTCAGAAGAGTGCGTGCTGCAGTATTCTCGTGCCTCTCAACTGCGGGTTAGGTTTATCGTAGCTCAACGATGAGTTGCATAATGCGGGGCCGCACGGACTTTTATTAGCCAATGTTGGGATAGGGTTGCTAAATCGTTTCGAGGTTGACCCTCTGACATTGAGATTGCAGTCTGCACGCTCAGCTAACCTTATAAGGCCGAGATATATTTCAATTTGCTCACCAAATTCGCGAGGTGTTTAAGTTGAGAACATCTGGCAAGCTCGGATATCGATGTTCCAAGTTATGATTGTGCGCACTCACGGAACCATTTTTGTATTCATCTTCAAATATCTTTTTTCCCTTCGCACGTTGAAGAGGGGCTTACTCGAGTATGTCTAATTGAAATGCGATTTATTTATTAAGCTTTTCAGCAAACATTGGCTACTTCTCGATTAAGCGAACTCATTAATACCCATACGTTTAGACTTACACTCTCAATTCGACGAAGAGCGCCAAGGTCAGTTATAAAGGCTTGGCCCATATCAATACAGTCAGCTTAGAGAGAGGTAAACTAAAAAGCTCAATATTGCTTTCTATTTCATCTGGGTATTATTTCGAAATCTACGATTGTTAGATCAAAAGTGCAATTATGCACACGGCAGTAAAGCACCCCGCTGGGCCAATCTTGCGGGCCTTATTGGTTAATCCAATACCACTGGATCCTGAACTGGCAGTTGAAGCACTAGGCTGCTGCCCAGAAGAGCCCCGAACACTCGCCTGAGGGCCAGTATTACTATTAATAGTCCTCCCAGTTGTACTGGAGGTCACATCTGCTGTTGAGGTTCTAGCAGACCTGTTGCTAGAGTGGGTGAGAGAGGCTGAAGGCCCATTAGCGTCGTGACTTTGACTATTGCCGGCAAAGTTAGACGTGGTTGACGCGTTAATTGACTCTGTGTGGGTTCTTGGTTCGTGGTTTTCAGAAGTAGACTCACTCGAATACTCGTCCTTAGCTCCATTACCAGTTGTTGGACTAGCATAATGGGTTCCCGTGGATCCGCTTACAACAGATCGTTGCCTGCTGTTGCTGGGGTCAGACACAAAGCCATGCATGCTAGATGCAATGCTGGTCTCAGATGCAACATTTCCCGTCTTTGCCCCTGTGCTTCTGTTACTCCCAGAGCCGCTTTCATTAGCGGGGCTTGTGCCCGACTCACTCGCAGGGACGTCGGTAACGAAGTTTGAATGTGTGACACTAGAGCCCCTGGGCCCCGTTGGAGTAAGCTCAGGGCTGCTCTCCTGGCCAGGTACTCCTGAAGTCTTGGTAGAGACACTTGAGACATGATGCGTCTCTCCAGAAGTTACAGGGGGACTTGCGTCAACGATGGTGTTTCCTGAAGTCGACCACGAATATTTGCTACTATTCGTGGTAGCAGCAACTGTCTCTGTAGATGTAGCTGTTGAGTTGGTGTTCCGCTCAGTATTCGAGGGAGGTGCGTTACCAGCAGCAGTGCTTCTTCTAGAGCCGTTCTCATTCGCTGAAGTTCCAGCAGATAATGCTGACGGAGTACTTGAGGATGCACCATTGGCATCAATCGACGACAAAGCACCTAGAGTTTCAGAAACTATGTTTGACGCTTCAGGCAAAACGTTCGTGAGAGAAGCAACATTTGTGCTCGTAGCGGGAATAGAGGCGCTCTTGCTTGTTGATACTGAGCTTCCAGCCGCATGATCAACTGTAGATGGCGAAGTGTAGTCCCTGCTAGTAGAGCCAGTTATTTCTTGAGTAACTTCAGTTGGCGTTGAGCCTTTCGCAGTTGGAGTGAGAACAGCAAAATAGCTGCTCCTTTGCTCATTGGAAGGGGTAGAAACAAAGCTACTTCGAGATGAGAGATCGTTAGAAGTCTGCCCGCTAAGAGCGTTTCCAAAAGTACCTGTACCGGTAGAAGTGTAACTCGAATCAGCAGTGGTTCTACCGAGCTTTCCGTCTGACTGTGAGGTTGCTGAAGGGTTGGATAGTAAAGTGGAACCCTCGACTGCCCCATTTTGCAGCGAAGAGCCAGTAAGGCTATTTGAGGCAGCGTCCTTTGTGCTAGATGCTTTGTTTGTTTGCTCCATTGAGCTAATACTCACCGCACTGGAAGGTGCATTTTGAACAGTATGAGTAGTGGAACTCAGTCCTTGAGAGTTGCTGATAGACAACTC
Source organism: Entelexis geochares (assembly GCA_030705075.1). Lineage (NCBI taxonomy): Eukaryota > Fungi > Ascomycota > Dipodascomycetes > Dipodascales > Trichomonascaceae > Entelexis > Entelexis geochares. The sequence continues at coordinate 13,243 of JANIWL010000033.1, read as the reverse complement.
CTCGGATGACGAGGAGATCACTGCGCCAGATGAAGCATGCTTGTCAGCAGCGGTACTGGGTACTGCACTATGCGTTTTTGTAATACTCTGAGCTCTTTCTGAAGGGTTTTGCGAAGCTTTTTGGTTGGGGTTCACAGATCTTCCGCTAGAGGTACCTTTCGAGGTCGAGTACTTAGTAGCGTTGGTGTATACAACATCCGTGGTTGGTGATACGATGGCCTTTGTAGTGTAAATACCGTGGTCTCCGTCTGAAGACGCAGCTTGAGCAGTATTGAGGACCGTGCTTGATCCTGCTGTGTTTTTACTGAGTAGTTTCTCAGTTTGCAAAGAAGTGGCGACGCTGGACTGAGCGCGTTCAGGATCTGCAGTAGTACTTGCCTTATCCGCTGCTATTGTGGCGGAACCACTGGACGCTACCATTGAGGGTGAACTTTGAGCAGGAACAGGAACAGGGCTCGAGTCAATGATATTCCTGCTTGATGCTGCCTTGGTTGACAAGCTGAAAGCTGGAGTTTTCTCTGTGTACACGGCCTTTGACAAAGAGGAGACAGCAGTGCTCTTAGAATCACTGAATGCTCCATTAGAAAATGGCTCGCCACTGAAACTGTTCGAAGTATGGATTTTGCTTGTGTTCGGCACTGAACTTTCAAGAGCCTTCGAAGCAGGACCTGAGCCCACTATTACTGTACTGAGAGCCTCGCTATTTGGAAACGAACTTGGTGCTCTTGGAGTGACCAGAGACCTAATATTGGCACTGACGTGAGATTCTGGAGTTGCTGTAGATTCAGAAGAGCTGGAAAACGTACCAATCAAAGAGCCCCTCGGTCGGCCGTCTAGCGATGAAGGCCCAACCAAGCTGTGTCCCGTAGCTACACCAGCAGATCCACTTGCGACTTCTGTCACGGCGGCCTGTGTGGCGGTAGTAACGCGGCACATGCCCGCAATCACTGTCGTTGGGTTTCGGCAATTAGAAACCTTGATATGTGTAGCATGCAACACGTTCGTACCTAACGCGGTGTTCAATGTGTCTAGAGCTGTGTTCAAAAGCGAGATTGTACTGTTCGTGATTGTAATGCCAGAGCAAGCATAGTTGCCAGGAAAACTCTGTAGCAGTGAAGACACCTGCTCAGTGTACGAGTTCAATGCCGACACGCCTTGTTGCATAACTGTTTGAGCGGCATCTATTGCACCAGGGATAGATGTGAGTAGGCCAGCGCTTTTGTTTAAAGTCTCAATCGTTTCATTGAATTCACTAATAGTTTGACCGAAACCAGAAAACAACGATGCAGCTTGACTAGGTGCGAGGCATTTGAGGTTCTCGAGCTGGATGCGTGCAGAGTTTAACGCTTCCACCAAATTTGTTGCCATAGATGCAAGATCCGCAACTGCACCAATTCCAAGGCCATCTGCAAGTGCGTTCACCTTGTCAAGCACAGATGTGATTGCTTCATTCGCGCTTGACCAGAAGCCAAAAGTATCGTCACTAGCGCTGCACAGAATGCCCTGGTTTGTCTTCGTAGTGAGGCAAGTTGTGAAAGCAAAGCCACTAGAGGCGGTCGAATATTGGGACACAGGGGCAACAGTTGGAGACAGAGTAGCTTCGCTTCCCTCGCCAGCAAAGTGAGTGCTTGCACTTGGTGATAATTCGCTGCTAATTGGTGACGATAAGGAAGCAGATCGCGGGACGGATACAATACCACTCAAGGTGCTACTCGCTGTTCCACTTGCCGGCTTCATTACACTACTACCAACTGCGGAAGTCCCCCTTATCACAGAAACCTGGGTGGCGCTACTACTCGAAGTAAGGGTCGGGGCTTTTCCGTCATCATGAGAGGAGGAGCCTCCTCCAAGCTGACTTAAAGCATCAGAAATAGAAGTGACAGTAGAACCACTACTGGCAGTGGATACAAAATCCGTACTAGTTGCCGAGCACAAGCCAGTAATCACCGTAGTCGGATTGCGGCAATTTTTTACCTTAATTCCGGTAACAGCTGAAACTTGCATGCCTAAAGCAGGGTTCAGCTTTTCCAGAACGCTGTTCAAAAGTGAAAGTGTCAAATTCGTATATGTGATGCCAGAACAAGGGTAGTTGCCAGGGAATTTCTGAAGAAGGGACGAGACTTGCTCAATGTAGGAGCTCAAAGCTGAGATACCCTGCTGCACCACATCTTGAACCGCACCAGATGCACCAGGAATTGTAGTGAGAAGACCAGAGCTTTTCTCAAGACTATCGAGCATACCGGTGAAGTCGTCTATTGTCTGACTGACACCGGAAAAAAGGTCTGCTGCTTGGCTCGGGACCAAACACTTCAAACCCTCTAGCTCGGCGTGGGCTGAGTTAACTGAATTAACGAGCGTCGTTGCAATGGAAGCAAGCTCGGTAACTGCACCAAGGCCAAACCCGTCCGCAATTTTGTTCACTCGCTGTAGCACTGATTGGACGACAGCGTTCGCGTTGGACCACAACCCGAAACTGTTGTCATCCACACTGCACGAGATTCCTTGACTCGACTTTGTTGTGAGGCAATTCGTGGCAGCCTTGATCGTAGCGGATAAGTCTGGTGCGCTGCTAGAGCTGGTAGGTGCGTCAGTTGTAAATTTCGCAGAAGCGCTGATGGATGAAGTGCTTGCTACTAAGTCAGTGTGTCCGGACGAAATACTGCTAAGTCTTTCGGATAAGGAGGGGGTTGAGGTCACAGCGTTAGTAGAAGCAGGGAGTCCTGAGTCACTGGAAGACACCTCAGTGGAGCTGGCTGAGATTCCGGTAGTGCTGGCGGAGGCACCTTTGGTCCCCACGCGCAGGATCGACTCAGAAGCAGCTGTCGCAGGCTGAGTAGTCATACTAGTGCCATCTAAGGAATCGCTGGGGGATGCCGTTGCGATGTTTGTCATTGGGCACAGACCAGTGATGACTGTTGTTGGATTCCGACAGTTGTTCACTTCAATACCAGTGAGCGGGGAAACGCTCATCCCAACTGCAGTGTTTAGCGTTTTGAGAGCACTGTTCAAGAGCAAGATTGTGCTGTTCGTCGTTGTGATCCCGGAACACGGATAGTTTCCCGGAAAGCTCTGAAGAAGTGACGAAATCTGCTCAATGTACGAGTCCAAGGACGAAACACCCTGCTGCACGACAGCCTGGACTGCATTAGATGCACCAGGGATGGCAGTGAGAAGACCAGAGCTTTTCTCTAGACTATCAAGCATGTTCGTGAACTCGTTGACTGTCTGACTGACGCCAGAGAAAAGGTCTGCTGCCTGACTGGGAACCAAGCACTTCAAGCCCTCGAGCTCATTATGGGCAGAGTCAACTGAATTGACAAGCGTTGTTGCCATGGACGCAAGTTCAGCGACGGCACCAAGACCGAACCCATTTGCGATGTCGTCAACCTTTTGTAAAACGGATTGAACGGCATCGTTAGCACTCGACCACAGACCAAAGGCATTACTGTCTGGGCTGCATGTAATGCCTATGTTAGCCTGAGTAGTTACACAAGTAGATGGCTCTTGGGCTTGGGACAGAGGTAGCCCGAGGCATGCAAAAGCTGTGATCAATCCGCGCAAAATGCTCATTTGACGACGGTTACTATAGAAATTATGGAGCAATGGTGGGCCTTAAATACTTTACAGGCCAGAATATGCAAGAGCTCGGGATTTGTTGTTATGAACAGTCTGCACTTGACAATGCCACACTCGTTTTGCATAACCCTGCGTATTGTGCGTTATGCATGCATAATGCATATGCATGCTGGTTGACTTAACATGGGTCATCGGGAAAACGGTTCACCGCATATAGGCGATAACGCCCTATGCAAGGAGCTACCTGAAGAGGTGATGACAGCACAGCTAGTGAGCAAAACGCTTAAAGGACTTTGATAGTACTTTCGTCGCCGCTATTTCGGTCATCACGTTTTCCTTCTCAATATTCGCGTATGCCATTCTTTTGACCGCGCATTGAAAACACCGAGATCGGCCCTACCCTATAGCTTCGGTGCACAGGTTCGCGTAAGATCGCTAACAACAGCAAAAACTTGAGCAGCGAAGTCCTTTTTTTGACGCCTTCGTGCATTTGAAACACCTCAGTACACTTTCAGCTATGCAAGATATGGGATCATCTCTCTATCTTGGCACCTTTCGGATAGTTAGTTATCCAGGCTTTCTGCCAGACCGGTGCGGACAGGCACGATTTGCCCTGGATTTCTTCTCCGGAAGATCGCTACTTACATACGGCCCCCATTTTTCTGTCATTTTTTGTACAACAGCGCACTCTGAGATCGATGTCAAATGTGGCGAAGGATGTAAGGAGACTCGCGAAGAGTGTGGCTTTTCTTTAGAGAATCCATGAGCCCTTCCTGTGTGCTTTATTCAACTATTTGCTGCCTATCGTGCATATTAAAGGTTTTACTGGCGGTGCTTAAGCCTGGCGCAAATTCAATACCACTTACATGTGGCACATCAATATGTGCTTGGTTAGACTGTCCGATACGGATTGTGCGCATTGAAGCAGGTATGGTTTGGGGTTAGGTTTATGTCGCCGTTTTAGTACCGAGTTCAATCGACAAGATGTTGAATAGGACGATGCTGTATCATAGAAAATCCGCATTACTCATATGTTTGATCGTCGAAGACGGCTTGACTTTTTGTGTCGCAATGCTTTGTGCATGTATCGGAAGTGTATGAGCAACACTTCTTATGGCACTCTCGGTTACATACGAATGGTGGCCACGCACTGAATGTGTAGGTGTATGAGTCAGAAGACGAGTATGCTGGAGTGTCTATGCACTCTAACAAACTGCTGCATCATTTTCTGACTGTGACTCTGTACGTAGGGCGCTTCATTACTCTCTCTATGGTTTTTTAGTCACTCAGTGCACACTTTCGATCCACCAACAAACAGTGTGAAGCATAGAGATTCATTGCTTACCGGGAGGTTTTGAGAAGCTTCAGAATCTGATTAGCGACTGGAGATGGGCTGCAAGCTTCTGTTGCTTGATTAAAATGCAATGTTTAAAGCATAGTGATATTGTCTACACTGTAATCCCTTCTAGAGTGTTGTGGCAGAGACTGACCTCACTACGTGACGTACTCGCTGTTGCGTAGCTTGCGTGATCAAAATTAAAAATTGAATATTTGGGTAACACTTGATCGCGAGACTTAGGCAACTAGTCATACTCTGTTTCATACATATTTGAATGTTTGTCCTGGATTCTCAAGAGGACTCGGGTATTGCATCTAGATGACTCTTTCATTGCAGAGTGGCTACGACATCGATTTTGAGTTTCACAAAAACACATTCCTGAACCCGGGATAACACATCACAGCGCTATCTATTATGTAATTACATGGGGCACGGGTAATGTCATGAAACGCCGCTTCCGGCACACCGTTCAAACATACTTCTGTACATGCTATGATATTAAAGCTCCCATGACTGAACTAACTTAGAAATGTTTAATCCGAGTCGCACTCTATAACGAGGTTAATACTCACTTTTATTTTTTCCCCATCGAGATAGATTAGGATACTATCACTGCTGACTCGTGCTCGTTTGAGAAAGTACCCGTGCGCGCGCATGCATATGCGCGCATATTTAGGGTTTCTACATCTTGCCCTATTCAAAATGGAGCCGCGCGGAAGCCATGCAAAAATTCTGTTAGCCAACAGGGATAGAGTCTAGATGAATTTCATTGGAAGTAAATGGGTCGTAAACTGAAGTTCAAGAAAATTTTGTGGACCAGAATTTCTGGCAAAGTGGCCATCTGGGTACATGTACCTCCACTTCAATAGCGTAGCATCATGTAACCCGGGTAGACAGCTAATATCCCGCCCGCGATGATCAAAATCCTCAACCTTTGCCATTGGCACTGTGTGCGCGTGCATATGCACGTTCATTGGGTACATAGTTTTTGGATAACAGCGACAAGGCACTTTCTCGAACCATGAGTCTCGTGAAACAAGCAGGGCTTGAGGTCGACTGTGCGCCTGCGCTCATCTCTTTATCTTTACAGTGTTTGTCTTCTGGAACTAGTCAGCAGTGTTATTGAAAATCTTCATCTCGAAGCATGTAAGTCGGCAATCAATCCTGTCGAATTCCTCTACTGTGTGTCGTGTGTCATGCTAAATTCTAGCTATGGTGATCGTCTATGGCTGAAGCCCTTGTCTGAAAACCGGAAGACACTTGGGTCAAATTTCCATCCCTAAGCAGATGTAGGTAGTTCAGTGGCTCATACAAAGCTCTTCTTCAAAGGGAAATTTAATATAACACAGTCTTGCCGCCGCATCGGGTCCAGTAGTCACCCCTTGAGTGCTTGGATCCCTTTTTCAAGTCATGGAGTGGCTTCTTTTGTATTGCGGCGGTGTGACGTGTGACTTGCCACCTGTATTATCCAAAATTTTGCCAGTCGACGTATGCTTCTCTGTGGAGATACTATCTGTGTCAGTAACTGCCCACATTGCGCTCAAGTCGACCAACTGCCGCATGGCTAGTGGAGATAATTGTGGCGTCTTGCGCGACAATGTCGAGCTTGGTGAGGCTGTGAGAGTCGTGTTCTCTGAGCTGTCCCCATTAGCCCCAAACAATAGCCTTAGGGTATCCGGTACTCGTGGTGGCATGGTCACTGTCTCGCGCGAGCTAGGTCCCCAGGTATTGTACTTTTCGACCTCTGGCTCGTTTTTTATGCTGCACATGTGGCTAGCTGAGTGTCCGAATAACATCGGTACCAACGCTCTGTGTTTTTTTTCTTTCCAGCGATTAGAACCATGAGTTGTCCCGGTATGGATTTTAACGAGAAATTCACGGACGGCAGCTTCGTATGTGAGCCTTGCATCCTCATAAATGAATCTTGGAGTGTCAACTATCAAATCTCGACGCAACGCAGCCAAGCTTGCCTCTTTGATCTTTACCTGCTCTTTTGTGTGGCTTAATTGATGTTGCACGAGCTTGTCTTGCTGTCGAAGACTATCTAAAGCCTTTGATAGCCTTTCGAGGTGTGATGCTGCGCCGTATGCAGAAAGATGTTTGCGAGCATGATAGTACTTCAGACTCTTGCAATGCTTGCTGAATACTCTACGGCGCTTTTGAACGAAAACCGGTCCTTTTGGCTCCATCGGCTCTTTCACGGAACAAGCCGGCGGTATTAACCACTCGTGAACAGGTGGGACTACGCCGCCATTGAATGTCGCTTCAATTCGATGCTGACGTTCAAGTCGCGTATACATTCGGTTTAAGCATTTGTGGGCTTTCCCAGACTTTATTTCGCCAATGAGCGCAACATATTTGTCTCGAGCCACACAGGCACGACTCGTGAATGCTTGTAGTTCTGCGGTGTACCTATCAATTCTGTTCTGTAACTGCCGGAATTGTCTCTCTACTTCGCGAAGTGAAAGGCTGGAGTCGATGAGGACATTCATCTCATGCACTGTGGACGCGATGGCTGTGTTTAGTTCATGCGTGGTTGCTGTGTGCAAATCGCCGATGTCACCACGGCTAGCTGTCATGGAGTCTTGTGAGCCCAGGGCTATTTGTGGGGGTTTTCTGTGACTTTAAAGCTTTTTAGTATGGGACTAGTAATGACGCGTGGGGTCTTGCCATATGTGGGTACATTTGTAACGAGCTCTCTGCTAGTGCACCTTTTGACCCGAATGAGACCAGCACGGCTGGTGTGGTCCCACCTTCACGGGCATGGCCGAATTTTAAAGATTCGACGTTGTCTCGGTGTGCCACTATGGTGGCAATTAGAGTCGTGATATCAGAGCATAATCGAGCCATGAGTGTGTCGTCACTCTTCCTCGTGGAGTGTGAAGGCGGTTCTGGAGCACACGATAGAACACTTGTCTCAAGCAGCCATCTGTCCCACTAAGCGTTCGGGTTGCTCTGGGCATTCTGGCACTATGCGAGTTAATCAAGACACAGAATCGAAGAGGACTAATAAACTGGTAAGCTGAAAAAACACACGAACACTATATAAACATCATGAGCCTGTGACGCATACCAAATAACTGAACTTTGAAGAATAGGCTTTGATGTGGGCAAGACAAAGGCCGCTGATTTGAGCGACAATTACGAATGTTGCAGGCACCAGGTTAGGGTTAATCCACAAAGACCACCACATTGGCTCATTCATTAAGACAAAGGGGAGCAGCCATGACAGCCTCGAAAAAAAGAATTCATTTGCACAAACGTAGGAGCATAAATATGTAAGAACTCCTGTACAACATGTAATGTTCTTTTGCTGTTCCCGCAAGCCAAGAAGAAACAACAATCGCGCGGACGGAATTCGTTCTTTCAATTAAAGAAGATACACGAAGGGTGACAATCAGTCCTCGCCTCTGTGGCCAAGCGGTAAGGCGCAGCACTAGTAATGCTGAGATCGTCGGTTCGATTCCGGCCGGAGGCACGTTTTTTTTTTCTTCTTCCGCCCACCCAAAACCCTCGAGCCACGCTCTTTTGCAGCGCTGGAATGTCGCTAGGGAATGGCCGCGACCTTGGGCTATCACGTGTGATCGGATTATTCCCGACGAATATGTAATAAACAAAATTGCATAAAGGGCAGCGCGCGCGCACTTAGGCAAAACAAAGCGTTTGGCAAGAGCACTCAATGAGTACAATAATTCCGCGGGAGAAGCTCGAAGCATTGCGCGAGAAGGGGCGCGTGCTCGTGACGCTGAAGCAGCGGCTTGTATATGACGTGACAGACTTTTTGGAGGACCATCCTGGCGGCGGTGACCTCATCACGGATTTGCAAGACCAGGACGTGACGCTCGTTATGGATGACCCGGACCTGCACCAACACAGCGAGTCCGCGTACGTCGTCATGCAGGAGTATCTGATTGGCCAGCTTGCAACACCGGAGAGCGATCCGACGGACGCACAACTGCGCAAGGACGCCGACGTGGCAGCTGGACACCTGCAGCTGAGTGACGCGCATGAGAAGATGTTGTATGATGCTCTGCACGAAGTGACAGATGCGGACAAGGACTACGAGCAGAACCAGTTCCTAGACCTGAACCGGCCGCTGTTGTGGCAGGTGATGACGGCGCGGTGGACGCGCGCGTTTTACATTGAACAAGTGCACAAGCCACGACACTACAAGCACGGGTCGGCCCCCATTTTTGGCAATTTCCTCGAGCCGCTGAGCCTGACGCCGTGGTGGGTCATTCCGCTAGTGTGGATTCCGGCGAACTTGTTTGTGCAGTACACGGCGATGCAAGGGCTGCATGTGGCGGCGTTTGTGCTGTTGTACTCGTTTGGGCTGTTTTTGTGGACGCTGGTTGAGTACATTCTGCACCGCTGCCTGTTCCATCTCGACGACCACCTGCCGGACAACCAGGTGTGCATCACGCTGCATTTCCTCATTCACGGCGTCCATCACTACTTGCCTATGGACCGGATGCGGCTGGTGATGCCGCCGGCAATGTTTTTCGTGATAGCAACGCCTCTGTACTACCTGTGCCACTTTGTGTTCCGCCAGTGGTACGTGTCGCAGGCAATATTTGCCGGCGCGCACATGGGCTACGTGATTTACGATTGCACGCACTACTTCCTGCACCACAAGCAGCTGCCGAAGCTGATGAAGGACACCAAGGTCTGGCATCTCGACCACCACTACAAGGACTACCAGCGGGGCTTTGGAGTGACATCGCGGTTGTGGGATGTTGTGTTTGGCACGACGTTCGTGGACACGTCGCGGCTGTGAAAGACGCGCACCCACAGTGGAACACAGCACATTACCGCACAAAGCACATGATCAGTATACGAAGACCAGCGCTAAGTCTACAACAGCGATGAACTGGGGTGCCGCCAGTGAGTGGCAGAAGGTTATGATGAACGACACAGTGTATTGACTTGCATATTCTCGGCCACGCAGGTTTCGGGTTGGATGTATAAAGTAAATAGTTTTATGATTTCATTTCACATTAGCCTCGTCAGAGCTGAGGTCCGAGGCGCTTGCATCAGCTGTGTCACTACTAGCGTCGGAGTCGTTCTCGCTGGGCTCGCTTCCACGCGCATTACTGGCAACAGAGTCGCCATCGTTGTCGGTGTCGCTGCCAGTGAACCCCGTTTGCGAAGCATCGTTGTCGCTAATGCTGCTACTACTGCTGGCCTCGGAGTCGTCCGTATCAGTAGATGTGCCGGGACTCATGCTACGGCTGTGAGGGGTATCTGTAGCACTGCGAGGCGCCTCTGATGGACTATTTGAGGGGCTCACATCGACATCCATTCTTGCGCTGGCGCCAGTGTCGCCATTGTGATCGTTGGCGCCATTGCCGTCGATGTGGACATCGAAGGCACGCAGATCCCGGTAGAAGAGCCGCTTCAAGCGCTGTCTGGCCGGGCCCTTGATTCCCAAGTGCTGCCACGACACGGGAGTTTTGCGGCGCGTGCCTTCCGGGGGCCTTGTGATGTACTTGTCGACTGTGCTCACAATCACCTGGCTCAGAGCGCCGCCCAGCACGGGCTCGGGCTCCACCACCGCCTCGATGTCGCGCGACCTCTCGTTGTGGATGCGCCGGTGCACAATGCGGCGCAGGACTTCCTCGGCCGCGTGCAGCAGAACCAGCCTCGCGTCCGTGTCAGGGTCTGGCGGCTGAGGATAAGACTCCGTGGCGCGAGCGCGCAGTGTATCGACCACTCTGGTGCCCACCACTCCTGGCTCGGCAGTGGGGAATGCGTCCATAATTTGCGGCGGTACGGGTGCGTCCTCCAAGGGCCAAGCCGCCCAGGCGCGGTGTGGCATGCGGTTGTGCGTGAGCCTGCTGATTAGATAGGAGCTGTAGAGGTGTGCCGACAAGTTCAGGTGCTGCTGGACGTCGAGCATGCGTAGCAACCGGCGGAACTCGCGGTAGTCGCTATAGGAGAGCGGGGGCAGCGGGCGGGACTCGCCCGCCGTGGGCTGCTCCGGGGGTTCACTCATGCACAGGACGCTTTTATTACCCGGTCATAGAACCAAGGACCGGGTCCTCTGAGCTGGGCGGGTTGGATACTACCTAAATTGGTCTTACGATGATGGGGTGAAAGACAGGCGGAAGCAGGGTCACCAAGGATGTATCGTAAGCAGATCCATTTCTGCCCGGAAGTGAAATTTCAGGAGCGAGACGGATGTCGAAAAGCGTGGTAGCCAGTTTGGTCGGAGGTCAATTAAGAGCGCTCGCTGTGTGAATTGCCCAGTGGGCGTGGCCAAGCGCATCTGGCGTAGCGGGTCCTGGCGAAGCGGACCTGACTCGTCATTTTTCGTAGTATTCGTAACATTCGACGCTGAATTGAAAGCCGAAGATGTCAAACATTTATTGTGTCAGGAGAAACTAGGTTCACGAATACGAAGTGTGACTGTTCAGAAATCAATTGAAATCGGGAGAACACTTTTTGTTGTTGTGTACATAGAACGCAGAACGCCGGAACTGCAGTCAAACACCACGGGCATTGGTGGCAGAGCAATGCAAGGACACCACTCCACGCGGCTCAAATAAAGAGAATGCGACGGTCATTTCCATAGGGGCAATTGTGCTCATACAAGATACTGCACATGCGTCAGGCTGCCCAAAACGGGCCGGCTCTGAAAGTTCCGATCATCAATAGCGATCATCAATAGCGATTTAGTGCGGAAAGTCATCAAAAGGCCTTCCGCAATAGACGTGAAGGTTGAGCAAGCGTAAAACGCCGCTTTCTACGGTTGTTTCCAGCACATATGCAACACACAGGCCAGGACTGGACGAAGAGGTTGCCTGGAGGAGGCGCAGTGTTTAAGAGCGGTGGTTCTATGATAATCGGATTATGAGATTGAGGATTTATATGCATTGTGGGGAGGACAAACGAGAGCGGAGACGCTGCTCATTTGCTATAGTACCAGAACTGGGCCAGGACAGCGACGTCGAGCAGCAGCGACCCTGCGGCACCGAGGATCCAGCTAGCGTTGATCAACATGGCGTGCCTGGACGAGTCTGCGGCAAAGATCGACACGCAGTATGTGATGTTTCCCAGCAGCGTGAACACGAAGAACAGCACGGCCACGCCGTCTGTGGACTTGCGGTCGTAGTTGAGCTTGAGTTGTGGCACGCGCGACGCCAGATAAAGCACAGCACACACCCAGCCAAACACCTGGCCCACAATGCTGACGGGCTGCGCGCCGGGGTGCGGGTCCGGCGTGTGGTCCTCGACGACATAGCCGACGACGCCGCAGAGAAGAACGACAAGCACAATGAGAGAGTTCTTGACGAGCTGCGCGTGCGGCTGGTTCTTCACGTAGTGCTCGACCGTGTAATCGACGGCGTTGCTGTTGGCCAGCAGCGGCTCGCGCTCGGACTGCTCTGCGTCGCGCGCCGGGCGCTTCATGCCGTAGGCCAGGCACTGCCACAGCAGCACGAGGTCCGCGAGCGTGTAGTATGCGGCCAGCACGATCATCGTGGGCAGGACGTGCTGCAGCAGGGCGCCAATGACGTTGAAGACGTCGCCGAGCAGCCAGATCACGACAAACGACAGGCTGAGCCCCTCGGCAGACTTGCGGTGCCAGTTCTCATAGAGCTGTGGCGTGAACACGATGATCCAGCACGCCAGCGACACCGAGCCGGCCACGCCGGAGACTACAAGCCGGTCTAATGGCATTAACCGGGATGGTCCAAGGCGCCGCCGGGGTGAAGAAACCCCGCTGTCCACGTGATGCGGGACTGGCGGGCCCGCGCATGGCGGCGTGGGACGACCAACCGCACCGCCCGCCACAGACGGGCATTCCTGGCTCTGTGCGCGCAGGCCGGCAGCAAAACCGAGCGCGCACTGAGAGGCGGCTGTACTGCAATTGGTTCTTTGTGGCTTTGCGCGCGAAATGCGCACTCCACCCGCGCGCCGCGCGCCCGCACCGCCGAGCACACTGCTCTTTCCTCGGGCCCCAGCAGCCGCGAAGCAGCAGCAGTAGCACGCAGCCTTTCCAGCCTCTAATCCAACATATATAGGCGCACATCAGCCAGCGCCTGGCCCGCGACAAGACCGGCGGTTGCGTCCCCTCCTCCCCCCCCCCCTAGCTAAGCATTATTACGCACGCACCACCCTGGCTGAGGTAAACCAGGTGCAGCTGGGAATTGTGGAATCCTGGAAACCTCCGCCTGCACCCACGACGATGCCTGTGATCGAAGAAATCGACGACGACGACATCGATAACAGGCACATCAGCCTGGAGGAGTTTGACAGCCACAACCCGTTTTCGCGGGACACGCCTGTAGAGACGTCGGCGGCGCGGCTGCGGCCGGCGGCGGCGTT
>JANIWL010000032.1:0-111619 GCA_030705075.1 Entelexis geochares | reverse complement strand
AGATTGGGCTCGTTCGGCAAGAGCGCGTGTTAGACCGCTCGTGGCGCGCGCGCATGAGAACTCCCTGCCCCCCAGCACCGCCCCCCCCCCCCCCCCCCTCCCACCTACCTCTGCGATCTCTCCCTTCCTTCGCCCAGCGCGAAGTAGAGGCACTGAGGTTATGTTGGTGGTGCCCCATATAGAGAGAAATACGCCTCACCGGTCTGTTTAATTGGTCTGCTGAAACCTGACATACACAGCCAGACCGGCACACGGTCTCCTCGAACCATACGGCGGTGTCTTTTTCCGACCAGGGCCGCCATTTAACATACCCTTTAAAATCACACATATTTCAACCTCATGTCTGCCTTAAGTAGTTGTTGACTTGTTTGCTTCTTGCCTGCAGTGCCGCGCGCGCGCGCTCGTATTCATTGAGCGGTGTGGGCCGCCGCTCTGCTGCTCGCTGCGGATCGAGACCTAACCTCCGTTCCGAGTGACTTTTTTCGAGTCTTCATGAGCGCACCAAAGAAACAGCGCACAGCAGGGGCCGCAGACAGCCTGCAGTCGCGCATTTTTGCCGCCGAGTTCCAGGAAAAGCTCAAGTCCTCGGTGGCTCGCGGCGAGCCGTATAACCACGGCGTCATCAACGGCTTATTTGAGCCGGAGGTGCTGAAGGCCGCGCGCGACGAGATTTTCGCGAACGTGCATTTCACCGAAAAGGAAACAGACATCTACAAGCTCAATCAGACCGGCGATCTGCTCAATCTCGACGGGCTTCCCGAGCAGGAGCTGAAACTGCTTGCGTCCCTCGACAAGGTGCGCCGCGCGCTGTACTCGCAGGAGTTCCGCGACCTCATCAGCAACGTGACAGGCTGCGGGCCTCTATCTGGCTCACGATTTGACCTGTCGCTGAACAACTACAATCGCGGCTGCCACCTGCTCGCCCACGACGACGTCATTGGCACGCGTTTAGTCTCGTTCATCCTCTATCTTGTGCCGCCAGAGTATGAGTGGCAGCCCAAGTGGGGCGGTGCTCTGCGGCTTTACCCGACTTTGCGCGAGGGCGTGCCGGCGGCAGACTTCTCGGCTGCCATTCCGCCGCAATGGAATCAGCTGTCGTTCTTCCGCATTCTGCCGGGACGCTCGTTCCACGATGTTGAGGAAGTGTATGTCGACGAGCCGCGTTTGTCGATCCAGGGCTGGTTCCATATTCCGCAGCAGGGCGAGCCCGGGTACGAAGAGGCGAAGGCGCTGGCAGAGCAGGGCCGCGACAAAAGCACGCTGGCCCAGCTTTCGCAGGCCCACGACACGAATGACGGCTACGAGCCGAAGCGTGAGTTCGAGCAGGTCTCGGCGACGGCAGACGCGGACTACCTCAAACAGTATGTGTCGGCAGAGGTGCTCAACTCTGTCGCGCAGCTGCAGGCCGAGTTCGCCGAGTCGAGTCTGCTGCAGCTGTCCGATTTCCTTGCGCCGGAGTTCTGGCAGCGCGTGCGCGCCGAGATAGAGGAGCTCGAGCTCGCGCGCACGCCCCTCAAGGCGGCCGATCTGCGCGACCCGTGGGGCATGGCCAGCCCGCCGCATCTGCGGAGGTACCTCTACCTGAACAACTCGTCGCAGAAGACAGCACTGCAGGAGCTGAAGCAGCTCTTCGAGTCGGCGGCTTTTGCGTCGCTGCTGGCCGATCTCACGGGCCTCAAACCGAAGTCAGAGTACGTTGAGCTGCGCCGCTTCCGCCCGGGCCATGACTACACGCTGGCCTCGGTATCGGGGTTTGAGCAGGATATACTTGAGGCTGTGATGTCCATCACGCCTGCCAAGTGGCAGGACGACGTCGGGGGCTACGACCTGGTGATGGGGGCAGGCACCGACGAGAACGACGACCCCGCCGTCTACCGCCAAGCGGCAGAGGACGACGACGGCGTGCTGCTGAGCAAAATGCCGTCGCGAAACGAGCTGACGCTCATTCTGCGCGACTCGGACCTGCTGCGATTCGTGAAGTACGTGAGTAAGAACGCGCACGGCTCGCGGTGGGACCTTCTTGGCCAGTACGAGGTCGAGGAAGTCGAGGACGAGTAGCGCTATGCGCGGCCGCAAATGTACATAATGGCTACGAGTGCACACACTTCGGCGTGAGCTCCATGTCTTGTCTCTACTGAACTAATAGCAATTTAATGTCTGAATGCCTCAAGCATTGGCCTCATCTATCTAGCATAGCAGTCACTATTGTGGGGACAAGACGGCGGCGTGATAAGAATAGTTTACTTTTGAAGCACCTTTATTTCTATTTGCGACCTCCACGGTTGTGTTTTCTGCGCTCTATAGCGGCGTCATGGGAATTATTGGCAAATGGCAAGTGGCATGTGATCATCGTTTTTATGCGATGCGGGCGCCACCCCCCGCTTAGCCTGTCAGACACGTCTGGTCTAAATGGCACACGCCCAGACGCACGGACCATATGTATAAATCTTTAGTACAGAGCGGCGTAGCGGCGCCCACGCAAGCACTGCAGCCCGGCAGGGCTCGGGCCGAAGCCACGCGAAATAAGCGGACCAAACACGGTTGCGGCGCGGTGGCCTGCCTGCGCCGTTAATAATCCAACGGTCTCGACCCTCTGGGAGGCGCAGCGCAGCGCCAGTGCCGCACACAACCCCGCCGTATCCGAGAAACAATGATAGCGAGCGGACTGTTATTTGCTACACAAGCCAATAAGTGTTGCGTCCCCAGTTAGAGACCTCTCGATCGCGCGTGTCTTTTAGATTGCTTGACATTGCCTTTCGCTGCGGAGCGCATGTGGGTGGGACTGGGAATGCAGTGCCGGGGCAAGGGCTTCTTCACATGCACCCACTTCAGCTGCGAGCTGGGGAAAATCGCCCCACAAACATATATATATATATAGCCCTGGGCGCCACGCCGCATGAGGTCGCGTATCGCCACGACAGCAGCCAAGATGTCATCCTTCTACAACCTCAAGCCGCTTGACTCGAAGAACCAGCCGTTCCCCTTCGCGGAGTTGAAGGGCAAAGTCGTGCTTATTGTGAATGTTGCCTCGAAATGCGGGTTCACGCCGCAGTACGAGG
The DNA here is from genome assembly GCA_030705075.1 of Entelexis geochares. Lineage (NCBI taxonomy): Eukaryota > Fungi > Ascomycota > Dipodascomycetes > Dipodascales > Trichomonascaceae > Entelexis > Entelexis geochares. The sequence continues at coordinate 108,560 of JANIWL010000032.1, read as the reverse complement.
GCCTTGAGAAGCTGTACAAGGAGTACAAGGACCGTGGTCTCGTAATTGTGGGCTTTCCTAGCAACCAGTTCATGGGCCAGGAGCCCGGCTCGGCGGACGAGATCGCGCAGTTCTGCCAGGTGAATTACGGCGTCACGTTCCCCGTACTGAAGAAGATCGATGTGAACGGTGACAACGCAGACCCCGTCTACCGGTACTTGAAGAGCCAGAAGTCTGGGCTTCTGGGCCTGACGCGCATCAAGTGGAATTTCGAGAAATTCCTCGTGGATCGCAACGGCAACGTCGTGTCGCGTTACGGATCGACCACGAAGCCCGCCGACCTGAAGAAGGACATTGAGAAGCTTCTTTAGGCGGATTCCCAGCCATTATCTCCTCATTTACATCATCTCATTAATTTAGCTAGCTGTGAGCAGGCGGCCACCGTGTGTTACATCAACTCAGGGTCGTACCAGCTCGCCCAACAAGATAATTAGCGATAATTCTTATATGATGCTAAAGTAGTTTTCAAGCTACTAAAGGCCCGTACGCCTTAGTTTCTTTGTTTCGCGTCTAGGCGCGTAGGACGTGTGGATTACGCCACTTTTATATTATGGACGTAGGGCTAAGCAAGGGTTGGGGCTTTCACTGTTTGTACTCTCGTGGGGAGCCCAAAACACCACTTCATCCACATTGTTGTCATTCGCACTTCCTGCACACCGAAAACAGCAAGGCAACTGCTTCAGCATTTCGCAACCCAACCGTTGACTTTTCGTGCTTGTGCTCAAGCATTACACCAATTGCGCCGTGTACCCGAGGTCAGTAGCGTCACTAACCCCTTCTCGGCGTCTCGTTCTCTCTTAAGGTCGTGATGTCGTCCAGCAAGCCAGAAACTTACGCGGCATTGCTCAAGAGGTTAGTGACCCTCGCCTACGAGCCCCTCTTTCCACCGTCTGCTCCTCCAACAGGCAAAGCCATGGTACTATTCATAGCCGTTTTCAGCGTGTTTCCTTCCTTCGTAACACTGAGAATAATCAACAAAAAAAACAGAGCACTCTTGGTTTCGCTTCTGTTGTTGTTTCAGGTGCTTGCGTATCATTATTTGTTTGAAATTGAAGGCTCCACGGTTTTTGGCTAATTGTGGAAACACGGTTTCTGGGCAGCGGCTCTTTTTCTCATTTGCTTCAACTCTTTTCATGACGCAACAATGCATAGAAAGCCTGTCTCACTCTGGCTCTGTCGCATTTTGGAGACCAGTTCTGTGGACAAACCTTGTTTGAAAACGCTGGCACAATACGCCCGGAGGTACCGTGCCATTTACGAAGAACGGCTCGAAAGCCCCGCCTCATCTGAAGTCCTAAGCATTGCAAGCAAAACCACAGGAAAAGCTTTGCAGCTCGAGAGGTTGGACAGTCACTCTTCTACACTTAAACAACAAGCGAATGTGACCAACCAGTTGCCAATCGAGCTAGAGGAAATGAGGCAGCAGAACCAGGAAGCGTCGTCCCAGCTCGACGCGCAAGAGAGGCTTGAGCGTAGCGACACGGAGTTGCGTGAAACAAGGTTCCAGTATCGTGAGGCTGAAAGTGCTTGGCGACAGTAAGTCAACGGACTGACTGCCCAGTTGGTCGAAATGCAAGACAGGCTTAAGCATAGCGACTCGAAGTTGCGTGAAACAAGGTTCCAGCATCGTGAGGCTGAGAGTGCTTGGCGACAGCAAGTCAACGGACTGACTGCCCAGTTGAGTGAAACGCATGAGAAGCTTAAGCATAACGACACGGAGTTGCGTGAAATCAGGCTCAGGGAGCGTGAGACTGAGAGTGCTTTGCGACAGCAAGTCAATGGACTGACTGTCCAGTTGGTCGAAACGCAAGAGAGGCTTAAGCATAGCGACATGGAGTTGCGTGAAATCAAGTTCCAGCAGCGTGAGCCTGAGAGTGCTTTGCGACCGCAAGTCAGCGGACTGACTGCCCAGTTGATTGAAACGCATGGAAGGCTTAAGCAAAGCGAGACCGAGTTGCGTGAGTACAGGCTCAATGTTCAAGAGAAACTTCAGCAGTATGAGACAGAGCTGAATGAGCTCAGGAACAGAAAATCTCTCTTCAAACGGGCAGGAACCAGACTCAAACATGGCAAGACAAAGGCCACAGATGCGCGGAGCATAAAATCAGCTGTTTAGAATGTGTAACAGACCTTCGTGTCGAATCGATTCTTCAGTTGAGGTTTGTGCAAGTGGAACGGGTCCCGTCTCAGAACTTGTATGAGAGGGGCACGCTCACTACTTTGATTAATGTAAATGCTTATCCGCGTGGTTTACGTAGAGAAGCGGGTCCAAACATAAGTTTTTTGAGAAGGGCAGACTCAAGAAAAAGGAATGAGAAGAGCATGCCCTTCAGCATTTGGCAGCTCCTGAGGAACGCGCAACACATTGATAGAAACGCTGGCATCTTGTCGTACGATCAATTGAAACGTGCAGCTTCAGTGCTCCACTGTATTGAGAAGCGAAGAAGCTAGCCCTCAGATTGCGCTAGGTGATTCGATCAGAATGCTCAGGCTGTGACCCCCCGAGTTCGTCGGCACGCAAGAGAGAATCGCAGCGCTGGACACAGAGAGGATGGCTTGACTCACTCGATTTAAAGCCAATAGTTGAGAATCACCGCCAGCAGCAAAAGGACCGCTGTTGAGAGTGCCGTAGAGAGGTTGAAATCAGCAGCACTACGGGACCCAAGGCTGGGCGTGGCCAGGTCGCGAAGAGGCCCTACAGATACACACATGCGGATGCCTGCCGGAAACAGGATGAGGCTCGCATGTAGAAGCGAACCAGTACGCGGCCTCTTTGGAGGAAGCTGCTTCAGCAGTGAAATAGAATAAAAAGATAAAGGAAACGATTAGCATTTCAAGGTTAAATAGGCTGCCCAGAGAGGCAAATGATTTGTTCTATGCCGCGAAGCTAGGCGTCCGACTTTGTGAAGTCGCGCGTGGCCGCCTCCTTCTTCTCAAGGTCAGGTAGCAGCTTGTCGAGGTGCTCCGCCGCACTGCGGTGGTACTCACGCTGTGCCTTGGCCAGCAGGATGGCGCTCTGCACGGGCTTGTACGTGCTGGCGCTGACGGCGTCCTTCATGAGGGTCGAGGCCTCCTCGATCGCGGCGACGAACTCGTCCTCGGCCTTCTCCACCTCGGACTCGAGCTCAGACAGGTTTGGCGCGCCGGGACCGGCACCGCGCAGCTGGCCCTTCTTCACGTCGAGGTCGAGGCGCGTGTTGTGCACATGCTTGCGCGCGTTGGACACGCCCGTGTGTGTCTGCGCCAGCAGGTTGCGCAGCGCTGTCGTGGCGCGGCTGATCTCGCGGTCCTGCTCGAGCTGGTAGCCTCCGAGCGTCGTCTCGGCCTCGCCAACCTCGGAGAACACGGCACCGACGTGCTCCTTGTTCGTGCCCGTGAGCGTCTGGGCCAGCGCGTCAAGGGCGCGGCCCAGCGCGTGGTGCAGCGTGCGGGGCTCCTGCGCGGCCTGTGCGGCCGAGCCGGGCGTGCCACTCAACAGAATGTGGCCAGCCTCGGACGCGCTTGACGCCTGGCGCAGCCCCGAAAAGCGGTCCTGCAGGCCCTTGTACGTGGCCGACAGCGTGTCGCGGAAGTACTGAGGGTAGTCGTAGCCAACGGTGTCGTACACGCTGAGGATCTTGATGAGGCTCTGGTTAGCGGAGTAGATCTCGTCGTATTGCTTCTCGAGGTCTAGGTACTCAGCGGGCAGCGTCGTGGAGTCCTCCGAGCCCACAAGCTTCTCCTGCAGCTGCTGGCGCGTGCGCGCGGCAAACGGCTGAATGTTCTGGCTCAGGTTAGAGCCGAGATCCGTGACGGTGCCCTGGATGTTGGCAAAGCTTTTACGGAGGTCGAAATTCATACGCGTGAGAGGTTCTGGTGGGTTGACAAGGGGGGGAAGTCAATCTGTGGAGGTGGTGGGGGCGCGGCAGCTGGTGGTGGTGCGCAGGGCCATGTGATGGTGGTGGCCCAGCCGTGCTTGCCAGGTAAGCGGTGTGTCAGCAGCGGGCCGGGATATTTTGGGGCATGCAGGCTGCCGCTGCTTCAGGCCTGTTTTGCCTGGATGTTTAGAGGCCCACGCATGATAAGTTGCAACTTACGGCCCTTGACCTCCATACAAATAGCCCCATGACATGTATAGTACCTATAATTTGACCAGATTTCACTATATTGCATCCGAGCCGCAATTGTGAGCCGGTGCAGGCCAACATGAGCTGGCTTTACGGGTGGCATTCGCATGGCGAACACAGCTAGATAGGAAAGATTGGATAGCCAGAATGCAATTGGGCCATTAATAACCGCTTTACGCGTTGCAGCGCCGGGGCTGTTGCTAGCACTAAAATGCATGTCAGCGGGGCCTGCACAAGCACGGTTGCAGTCTTTCACTCGCGGCGCAGGTCGCGAGCCATACGAGTGCGTGCTTCTACTCACCTGCGTCTGTGTCTCGCGACACGCGTGCTTCCGGCAAGTCATACATCAAATCTTAACCCACGCTCGAACCCTAGCACGGCGGCGGTGCCCTTAATGCTCTCGTGAGCCAACCTTATGACAACAAGAGCACCGTCGGCCCAATTGAAACTAGTGTTTCTACCATACTCAGCTTTCTACGTCAGCCGCTATCTAGCGCATTTGTCCCCAGAGAAGAGTCTCCACCACGTCCTAGTTTGGCGCCCGGCGCATGCCCGGAACGCCATGCCTAAGCGAGCAAATCCATGAACGGCCAGGCGGCAGGGCTAGGTCGCGCGCATTATGCAGCGGCGAAAGGCCGCCCGGGATACTGTCATTGCCCGTGAAATTGCCTTTATAGTCGCGCAGCGTCTGGCCGGTTAGTGAGGAACCGCCGGAATGCAGCAGCCGGTGAGAAGTCTGCCCCGGCGCGAGCCTGTGGGCGCTGGAGGAGGCGAGAACTTTGTGTCAAAGCTGTACCAGATGCTCGACACACCGCAGTTCAGCGGCATTGTGGCCTGGAACCAGACGCCGCAGGGCCCCAGTTTCGTGATCTTCGACACAGCGCAGTTCCAGGAGTTTGTGCTTGTGAACGAGTTCAAGCACGCGAACTTCTCGAGCTTTGTGCGCCAGCTCAACAAGTACGACTTCCACAAGGTGAAGTTCCGCGACCAACAAAGCCGCATCTGGGAGTTCATGCACCCCGAGTTCCGCCCCGAGAACCGCGACAAGCCGTGGCTCATCCGCCGCAAGCCGCAGTCGAGCGGGCGGCGCCTCAAGCGCAATGAGAACGCGATTTCCGAAGAGACGGCTGAGGCCGTGCGCGCGGCCGAAACCGCCGCGAAGGACGCCGAGAACCTCGTGCAGGGCCAGTTCACAGACCTCGAGACGCGGGTGCGGCGGCTCGAGAAGAACAACTTGCAAATATTGAACGTGCTGAAGCTGCAACAGAACCTTGTGGAGCGCCTGCTGGCCGTGGCCAAGCTGCCGGACGAGGACGACGGCCCACTGGGCCAGGACATGGACGTCGACGCGCAGCGCGCCGCGTCCCCCGGCGGCGTTGTGACGTCGCCGGCCCCCGTGCGCATGCCTATCCCGGCGAATCCATTTGCATTGCTTGCAATTGACGACCCAACGACGCGCGAGCTCATGATCAAGTTCTTGCTCGAGTTCGGGTTCCGTCTCGACACGGTGCCGGATGGGTCCGAGGTCGTGCAGCACTGCGAGGTGACCCTCTACGACTACATCATTGTGGGCTCTGTGCTGAAGTCTTTGGACGGCGTCTCGGCGACCGAGATCGTGCGCCAGACGCAGAACCAGCAAACGCCAGTGCTCATCCTTGCTGAGGCGTCCGAGCGCCCGCAGATCGACATGTTCATGTCGCGCGGCGTAAGTGCCGTGCTCTTCCGGCCCTTCTCCAAAAGCGATTTGTTCCAAGCCCTTGAGCAGTTCCGTCTTTGATAACTGAAAAGTGTAAATATGCAACTCTAATGACTGATGACCTGAAAAGAGTCTCCTTGTGCCGGCGTTTGAAGAGCACGGCTTTCTCAGCAGCGCATTGACGACGAGTGATAGGATAGCAGTCGCGTTTTTGGCTTGGCTGGTGCTTGAAGACCAGGGCCACAGTAGTGCGCAATGCTTTTCGAAACTCAGGAGCTGTCACAGATGTGAAGAAGATGATGACTCAATTTCCTGTTAATTTGGAGTGAGCCATTCGCTTGGCTAGGAAAGCTGCTTGAGCTCCGAACAAGTTTGATTGAAGCGTCGTTTTTTTTTTTCTCGTCAAAGGACAGGTCTTCTTTCAACCTGATGCCGCAGGCCTTCTTGTTGAGGTCGGGGTAAGCATGAAGAACGCGGATAGAAATCGCATCTGTATGTTGCTATGAACAACGGGGCAACCACGCACACCATAAAAAAACACTGCAAACAACGAATGCTCTCTCAAGGTCTGCCGTAGCAGCGCTTGTCTCGGTTGCAATATCTAAAGCCGTTGACACAATGGATGCAACTGCGGATTTTGCCTTACGCTACAAATTAAACAGCCTTTTTTACATCGAGCTTGGCTCCCAAGCCGCCGCGCAACTCATAGAAAACCGGTGGGTCGCGCGCAGCCATTTTTCACGCTCGCATTGCCTCCGCCCTCGCCCTCGCCCCTCGCCCTCGCGTCCCTTGCCGCACCACCAGTAGTACCCCAGCTAAAGACTATCGTAGCTAGCAGCAGCAGCAGCAGCAGCATGTCAGCAGTCACGCGGGATTCGCTCATCGCTCGGGGCAACATGGTAGCGCCAGAGCCGCTGGCGTGATTCTGCGAGTCCAAAGAGCGCATCTGCAAAGTGTACCGCCGAGCGCATGGGCCTGCTTTCCCTGGGAACCCCGTTGTCCTGGAGCGAGGTCCGCAAGTATGGCGACCATGTGCGCGAACACGGAATTGCGCAGCTGCTTGCCACCATCCGAAAGTATGGCAACCGGCAGGGCGACGAGCTGTTGTGGGGCGATGAGGTCGAGTTCATAGTTGTGCAGTTCCGCGATGGGAAAGCCACGCTGAGCCTGCGCCAGCAGGAGATTCTCGACCAGCTCATGGCCGTGGATCCGGCCGAAAACGCCAGCTTCCACCAGGAGTATGGCCGCTACATGGTTGAGGCCACGCCAGCTCGGCCGTTCAACCACACGTTCGCCGACATGGCGCGCGTCGAGGCGAACATGGCGGCGCGCCGACGCATTGCCAAGGCCCACATGGGCCCGCACGAGCGACCACTCACCGTGACGAGCTACCCACGGCTCGGCGTCGGGCAATTCTCCGAGAGCACCGAGCCCACGCAGGGGCCGGCCACGCAGTCGCTATTTTTGCCGGACAACATCATCAATCTGCATCTGCGCTTCCCCATGCTCTCGGCGAACATCCGCGAGCGGCGGGGCAAAAAGGTCGAGATCGCCGTGCCTGTGTTCAAGGACGTAAACACGCCGCAGCCCTGGGTCGACCCGCTCACGACGCAGCGCCCGCCGGGCGTCCCCAGCGACATGATCTACATGGACGCAATGGGCTTCGGCATGGGCTGCTGCTGCCTGCAGCTCACCTTCCAGGGCAGTAGCATGGGCGAGGCTCGCAACATGTACGATGCGCTGGCCCCGCTCACGCCACTCATGCTGGCGCTGAGCGCCGCCTCCCCCATCTACCGCGGCGTGCTGGCCGACCAGGACGTGCGCTGGAATGTTGTGTCGAGCTCAGTGGACGACCGCACGGATGACGAGAAGACGCGCATCCCGAAATCGCGCTACGACTCGATCGACTGCTACATGAGCGGCACCGACCCCATTCTGAATGCGAACCCCGACTTCTACAACGATATCCGCGTAGTCACAAACCCGAAGGTGACGAAGCAGCTCGAGGATGGCGGGCTACGCGACGACCCGCTGCTTGTACAGCATTTCTCCCACTTGTTTATCAGGGACCCGCTTGTCATCTTCCGAGAACTGCTCGACCAAAACGACGACGAGTCCACGGACCACTTCGAGAACATCCAGTCCACCAACTGGCAGACAATGCGCTTCAAGCCGCCGCCGTCGTCGAAGATAGGCTGGCGCGTCGAGTTCCGTCCCATGGAAGTCCAGATCACGGACTTTGAGAACGCCGCCTTCGCCGTCTTCATTGTCCTCATGTCGCGCGTCATACTCAGCCTCGGCCTTTGCTTCTACACGCCGATCTCAAAGGTCGATGCCAACATGAAAACAGCGCATGTGCGTGACCCTGTGAACCGCGCAAAGTTTTGGTTCCGTACTAATGTCGCCGACCAGACTCCTGAAACGGACCCGGGCCTAATGCAGTTGAGCCTCGACGAAATCTTCAACGGGTGTGAGCAGTTCAAGGGGCTGCTTCCGCTCATCCGCGAGTACCTCGCGTTCGTTAATGTGGACATGGATACGCTGTGTACGCTCGAGACATATCTCACGCTGCTGTCGCGGCGTGCCTCAGGCGCTCTGAAGACGAACGCACAGTGGATCCGCGAGTTCGTCCAGAACCACCCCGACTACCAGCACGACAGCATCATTTCAGAAAAGGTCAACTACGACCTGATGCTGGCTATCGATCGTATCACCCACGGCGAAGACTGGGACACGGTGGCTATGTCCATGCTCGGCGGGTGTGCGCCGCGAGCGGTTTAGAAAAGAAAAGGCAAAAGAGGCATTCCCGGTTACCTTATAAAAAAAAAATTGGGAGGCTTGTTCTGCAGCTCAATAAAAATAATCAGAACACTCGAAGTGGCAACTTACATATTCTGCGTCACTCCTCGATTACTATACATACTAGTATTATTATTAGTGCTCGATGTAACTGTGCCGACCGGGGCTGCTCAGCATGATGCACTGCGCTACACAAGCCTGCCAATGCCTGGACGGTGCTTGTTGTATCGGTTGCACACTGCATGCACGATATGGCTGCATGACATGACCGCTGTCGATACACGAGGGCGCTGTCATCTGACTAGGCCGGCGGCCTCGTCTCCCTCCCGCGGCGCTAAATCCGAGATCCTCGAACCCTAAACGGAGCGAAAACAACGCGCGGCCGGATAGTTAATGGTCGGTTCTCGCGCGCGGAAGTCCGCTGGTACGACAGCCCGGGTCCTTGAACGGCGCCGGGCCTCTCGGCCACAGCCGAAGCGCCAAGTGCTGTCCGAATCCGATACCTACGACAGCAGTTCAATAGACCAAATAGACTCTGATTCGGCCGACGAGCTCTTTTTCCCGGAGGACACTTCGCTGCTGGCGGCGTACGTGAACCGAGTGCTGCTGGTGCTGCCGGTCTCCATCAACCTCTTCATTCGCGCTCTGCCGTCCTCAGAGTTCCGCTCCAGCGCGTTCGCGTGGAGCGTCATTCTGCCCTTCACGTCCGACATCTCCATAGACGAGGGCATTTATCCGGCCCTTGTGGCCTCGTCTCTGGGTTGCGAGAACTCCGTTGTCGCCCGCAACCTCTACCTTTCCATGGCACGCTCGCGCCTCGGTCTTTTTGCATTGGCAGTGCTCTCGGTCTATCTGGACAATATTCACATTCTTGTGAGCGGTGTGCTACTGCGCCTGCTTATTTATTTCTCGTCCTCGCTGCTCCAGAACAGCATATCCAAATCCGAGGTATCTCTTATCTGCGGGGCCGTAGTCAACGCTGTGTACTACCTGGCAACGACGGTCGCCAGCAGAGAGCCGCTGAGCCTTTACGATCCGGCAGCTGTTGTTGCTTGTGGGCTGGCCGGCGCCATTCCTTGCTATCCGCTGTTTGTGCGTTTTGTGCGTGTGTATCGTCAAGGACGCGGCCGCAACACAGCAGCGCAGTATCGGCTCGCGATCATCATCTACGTCCTGTATTTCAGCGTTGCTGGGTACCTCTTCTTTGGCATATGTCACCCGAACAGTGTTCTAAGGCTTCGGGACGTGATATATGACAATAGAGAGCTTCTTACTTATTGGGGATCTATTTTGACCTGCGCTAGCGTCATTGCCTACTTTTGCGGTGAGTGGCTCCAGCTGGATGGCCGCCGCAAATTATGGCACGTCTCCAGTGTCCTGATGTTTCTGCCCATATCCGTGCGCGAGAAGCCTTTCACGAAGATGTGCCTTGCTGTGGCCATTGTGCTTTTCATTGCTCTTGAAATCGCCCGAGCAACAGCACTGCCGCCTTTCGGCATCCCAATACACAATTTGCTCAGCTCCTTCATTGATCACCGCGACAAGCGGGGCCCGGCTGTTATTAGCCACATATACCTGCTGCTCGGTATCTCAGTGCCCATTTTCCTTGCCAGCTCTCCCGCTGGCCTCGTCTGCTTGGGCGTTGGTGACACCGCCGCGTCGCAAATTGGGCGTCGCTTTGGCCGGGTGCGATGCTTTGGCCACAAGTCTATCGAGGGTTGTATCGCCTTTGCAGTAGCGGTCTATTTTGCCCTCAAGTTTTTCACGAACATCACTCGAATTTGGCCCGTGGCCATTGCAACCGCATTGCTTGAGGCCGTAACCCCCATCAACGACAACCTCGTTGTTCCCATGTATATGCTCGCGCTGCAGTGTCTCGTGTCAGGTCGGGAGCAGCTCCTCTAGACGAACTTTTGCTGGCCTCTCGTTCGAACCAAAGGGAGAAAAAAAAAAGAAATTTTAATGATGTAAGGTATTGAGCTCGATGATATCATGCAATAGAATAGAGGCAAGAGCGACTTATCGACTCGCAATATACGGCATTACTACATGCTCTTCTTTTAATTTTGTTTTTATGTTACATGGCAACCTCAGTTGCTTGAAACTTTTCTAGATCATCCAGCTCCCAAATCGCTATTCCTTTGAGATCCTCCTCATCAACTGGTTGAGCCATGCCGCGTAAGAACTTTTTGGTCGCAGCCACTGCCATGTCTGTGCTCAAATTCACATCGGCATCCAAAATGGCCTGACTGATCCATTTGGGCAACTGGTTGCGTTTCTTAGCAAACCGGCGATCGGCCAGCACCATGATTCCGTAGTCATCCTTACCTCGTAGTACGCGGCCCAGGCACTGGGCAGCATGCCGCATGGCATCGAACGAGAGAAAGTCATTCTCACGAATATTGTAGTTGTTTCGCAAAAACTCTAATCGAGCTTTCAAAATACGCGATTCCGTGTATTGGAATGGCACGCCAATCATAATAACTGTGCGGCCGTAGTGGTGATCAAAATCAATTCCCTCACTTACCTTTCCTCGCGCTACAGACAGCATGACTGCGCCTCGCCCATTACTACAGGCCGAGCGATAGGTCTCTAGAGCAAGCGTCGTCTCTTGCGCGTCGGGAGTCTCCACGAGAATGAGCTTGTACTTCCACACCTCGTCCAGAATGCCCATGGATTGCCACATGGAGATGATCGATTCCATGTACAAATAAGACGGGAAAAAGACTACCATGCCATCGGGAGTGGTTTTAGCGAACTCAATCAGAAGGCTTCCATAATTACGCACAACACTAGGGTCGTTCCGAATCTCAAATTGAGACGAAATGGCTACCTGGTCAGACCCCTTCGTCACTACCAGCGGTAAGAAGGAGCGTCGTGAGAGTGACATAGTATAGCTCTGCTGCATGACTGTCGTGAAGTTCAGCATGCGTGGATACATGTCGAGTGGCGAGATAGTTCCCGATGTGATGATAATACTGTCAAAGCGATCAATGACAGGCTTAATGGCAATGCTGGCATCGAGGCATGTGAACCTCAGTATAGGATTGGGGACAGTAGCTTGCTCCGTCTCAAACGGCTCAAGGATAAGCATAAACCCCTGTTCGTACGTTGAAACAAGAGTAGCGAATGTAACAATGTCCTTCAGGCTACTAAATTCATCCAAATTCGTGAGCTCAAGCGTCCGCACCAACGAATTAAGCCGCTCTGTGCAATAGCGCAGAGGCTTTTTGTCGATGTAGGTGATTTCCTTCAAATGCTTCAGAAAGCTGCCTGGTGTTTCCGATATAACGTGCAAAATCTTCATTCGCGTCTTGAGATACTCGATAAATCGCCGCAGGAATGCAACGAAATGCTCTGCCTTGCGGATAGATCCTGGAACCGCATCAGCAACCAAGTCCTCAGGCAAAGTTGGGTTCGACATGAACACGTCCATATCACGGTCCACTTGCGACTGTTGCAGTCCAGCCACCAATTTGTCGTATTCGGAGCGCAGCTTCTCTTGATCTGTTTGCTTAACCCTGTCCACAGCCTCGCCGAGCGAACTTACGCCACGGTGAGCGCGCCGCAGGGCGTCTTCAGTGAGATCAATGCTTAAGGACTCAATGCAGACGTTGTCAATATTGTGAGCCTCATCGAAAATCACAATGGCTTCCTTGGGGAGGTCGCGGCTCACGCGTTCAGCAATCTTCGGGTCCAGCAAATAGTGGAACGAGTAGATAACCAGGTTGCAGTAGGGGATCATGCGACGGACAGTGAAATACGGGCATGTCTTGTGTTGCTCGCAGTACTCTATGAGATCTTCAAACGTGTACACGCCGGGTGGGATATAATTGTGAGGTTCGATCTCGTACATATTCTCGTGGAACTCACATAGGTCGCCGCCCGTCTGCTTTGCAATGCCATTTGTCAAACTGCGACACTTCTCATCGACCATGGTACCGCTTCCCTCGTATCGGACCGACGGATTAATGCATAGGTTCTTGCGGGAGGTTAGCCCGAGCCCGCGGAAGTCCTCTCTGTATCCAAGCTCTTTTTCGCGGTAGTTCATTAGGGTCTGCAGCTCGGCAAGGGCCTTGTCAATCTCGCTCATTGTTCGGGAGCAATAGACGATCTTGCGGTGACTCGGGTAGTGCATCTGGTACGCCACCGTCACTGATAGCAAAGACACTGTTTTGCCAGTCCCCGAAGGCATTTCCAGAATGCTCACGCCGCCAGCATCCAGGGTCCGCTTGATATCAGACATGTATCGGTACTGCTCTGGATACATCTTCGGATACGGGAACAGGACCGGCAGGTCCTCAATGAAGAACTTCATTGATGGATCTACCAGTGTCTTAACGAGACGGTTTGGGTCCACAAACCGGCTGCCTAAATCGAATTACACACGTGACACCGGCTGCCTAGGCTCCTAGGGGTGGTGGTGAGGCGGTGGTTGTGGGTCGTTGTCGATCTGGTGGTGGTGAGCACTGAATTGCATTACAAGGCAAAAACGGGGGGTTAGGGGCGAGGCTCCTCCAACCCTGACGACTCTAATGAGGAGCAGGGGGTTACTTGGCCGTTTTTTGACTCATAAGTACAATGCATATGAATTGAGCTGTACCAAATGTATGCGCGTCCTATCATCAAAGAATGAGTCACTCAGTTACTTTGACTATTGTGAGTTGAGTTAATCCGGAGCATGTGCTCAATTCTGTGACTCACCTAGAGCATATATTAAAGCGGCAATAAATCAATGCGTTCCAATACATGTTTACTGGAATTATTGAAACAGTTGGCACAATTCTTCGTATCGAAGAGTCGGACAAGTCGACACGTCCTAGCTTAAACAGCGACGTCTTTGGACGCGACTACTCCGGTGTTCGTTCATTCAAGATCAGCAGAGGAAGCGCGATGTTGAGCATTGGTCGGTTGCATGACAAAATCAATGTGAACGGAGTAGGCCTGAGGGTCACCAATTGGGACGAAGATTCTTTTGAAGTCAGTGTTGACCAGAAGACTCTTTGGGGCACGAATATGCACCAGCTTGGTGTGGGGTCGGAGGTGAACTTGGAGCGACCTGTACAAGGGATTTCGCGGTTCGAGGGCCATTTTGTACGCGGCAGCATAGATACCGTAGCAGCGGTTGTTGAAACTTGTCCCAGAGGGAACAGTATTTTCGTGAGGCTAGCTCTCAAGGACCAGGGCTTACATCGCTACATAGCAGTTGGCGGGTTCATTGCGATAAATGGAGTTTCGGCAACAGTCGAAAATAACGGCCGATTCAGAATAGAGCTCGATCATGAAACTCAGGCTTTCAAGAGCACTAGTGCCGGAGATGTTGTGAACGTGGAGGTAGATCTGACAGCTAAGCTTGTGGAGAAGCAAGTTGAGGCCGAGGTCAAAAAACACATAGACAGCGCTGTGGAAAACCGACTAATTGAGCAAGTCGATGACGTCTTGGAAGACATGTTGAAAAAACGACTAGACAACGAATTCGAATACCACCTTAGCATGAGGTGTGACGATCTCATACCGAGCCTTTTAGGTGACCTCCGGTCGAAAGTCAATAAGCAACTGGACTTGTGACCTTTTTAACTTTTAGTAGAAGTAATGAAGGCCCATAATACCTCACAGACACCACCCTACTTCGAGCGTACCTGAACGCCTCGCTCACAAGTATGCATCGTACGTGCGAAGGGTTTAAGCTTATGCTAAGAGAGAACATATATAGTGTAATGAAATGGAGACATTCAAACGCCGAAACCGTAGAGCGTGCGACCGTGACGCTTGAGTGCATAGACAACATCGAGCGTTGTAACGGTCTTGCGCTTTGCGTAATCAGTGTAGTGGGCCGCGTCGCGGACAATGCGCTCCAGGAACTCGCGCAAAATGTCGCGAATGCTATCATAGATGAGGAAGGAAATACGCTTCACACCTCCACGGCGCGCAAGACGGCGAATAGCCGGTTTCGTCACTCCTTGCAAGTTGTCGCGCGTGACCTTCCGGTGACGCTTGGCGCCTCCCTTGCCAAGACCTTTACCACCAGCTCCTTTTCCAGACATGTTCAGAAATCACAGGTGTTATTTATGAGTATAGAATGGTGGGAGAGTCGCGTCAAATATATGCCACTCATTGATAGCCCTAGCCCAGATGCTGCATACCAGATCCGGCGCGCGTCGCGTCTCTTCATTATCCTAATTTACCACCCTAAGACGCGATGGCACCAGGCTCAGCAAAGCGCAGTCCGCCGAGTTCAAAAGGGCAGGCAACTTTGCTCTCATTCTTCCAGAAAAGAGACGGGGGCAGCAGTCCTATCACACCAAAGCCAAAGCCAGCACCAACGCGCGAATCCAGCGGTTCACTACCTAGTCCTGGCAACCTAGAACCCGATGTGGGCTCAGATGCTCCGGCGTACCATTCCGACGTATCCGAGTCGCAGCCTAGTCTCAGTACGCCCATCAATTCTAGTCAAGGCCTGCCGTCAAGCAGCCCTACGCGGGCTGCGACCAACCGCGCTCGCAAGCGAGCCAAAATCATCGATAGCGACAGCGAGGACGATGAAGTAGACGAAGACAGCAGTGATGAGTGGGCTCCGAATGGCAGCCGCGGCGTTGATGTCGTTGAAAGTAGCGATGACGACGAAGTCGTGGCTGACTTGGAGGAAGATGACGACGAGAGAACAGTTCAGGTTGTTACGCCTGCACGTCGGAAGACGCTTGCCTCATCTTCATCGTCTGCTCCTAAGCGATCAAAGGACTCAGCTGGAGTGCAAGTCAAGTCTGAGTCGCACTCGCCGTCTTTGTCCCCAAGATCCGGCCATGCACCCGCGGCGGACCTGAGCAAGTTCTCGAAAATGTCCAGTTACACACCTGAAAATGCCTTCGCTGGCTCGCGCACTAGTCCGCCTGCAAAAAAGGTCCGCGTCAGCGAAGACCCTGAGCGCTATAAATGGCTCCTTCACATCAAAGATGCCGACGGGCATTCTGAAGATGACCCTGAGTACGACCCGCGCACGCTCTTTGTTCCCAATAGTGCTTGGGCTAAGTTCACGCCCTTCGAAAAGCAATATTGGGAAGTGAAACAGAAGCTCTGGAATACAGTTGTGTTCTTCAAGAAGGGCAAATTTTACGAACTGTACGAAAACGATGCCGCCATCGCCCACCAACTTTTCGACCTAAAACTGGCTGGTGGTGGCCGAGCAAACATGTCGCTTTGCGGCGTACCTGAGTCAACCTTCGACTACTGGGCTGGTGCGTTTATCGCTAAGGGATACAAAGTTGCACGAGTTGACCAAGCCGAAACGGCCCTAGGTAAGGAGATGCGAGACACGGCTGCTAAGAAAAAGGAAGAAAAGATTATCAAGCGCCAGCTTTCTTGCGTCCTCACAGGCGGAACTCTCACAGACGCTGCAATGCTTGTTAGCGACCTGTCACAGTACTGCATGGCAATCAAGCAGACAGGCCTGGACTTCGCTGCTTGTTTCGTGGACACTGCTAGCAGCCAGTTTCACATTGCTCAGTTCACCGATAAGAGCAGTGATTACCCTCTCCTCGAGACACTTCTCGCTCAAACGAGACCAAAAGAGCTCGTGCTTTCCAGGGGCAACCTTGATAAGTTCGCAATCAAAATTATCAAGAACAATACTTCCGTCGACACTCTGTGGGAAATTGTGAAGCCTGATGTTGAGTTTTGGGATGGTGACACCACAAGGCGGGAGCTTAACCTAGAGGAATACTTCGGAGATCCTGGGAAAGCTCCTCAGTCACTGACCAAGGCGCTAGAGAGTGACTTGGCTGCCTCAGCCGTTGGCGGACTGCTGTGGTATTTGCGTCAACTAAAGCTCGATACGCAGCTGCTTGGGCTAGGCCAGTTCCACGATTATGACGCTACAGCGACATCCCAAGGAGCAACGATGGTCCTTGATGGCCAAACCCTCCAAAACTTAGAGATATTTGCAAACAGCTGGGACGGCAGCGCTGAGGGCACCTTGTTCAAACTAGTAAACAAATGTGTGACCCCGTTCGGCAAACGTCGACTGAGAAGCTGGGTCGCGCATCCTCTACAGAGGCCTAGCGACATTGCCGCCCGTGCTGATGCCGTCGATATGCTCATGGCCCAAGACGAAGTTGCTCGCACTCTTGTAGATAAACTCGTCGGTCTTCCAGACGCGGAGCGCATGCTTAGTCGAGTTCATGCAGGCTCTTTGAGGCCGCGAGACTTTGTTCGCCTGGTGGGTGGTTTGGAAAGCATGGCTCGCTTGCTCTCCTGGCTGAACTCGTTACGCTCGCAGCTACCCCAAGTAGAACCGTTCATTGGCGAAGCGAGTACTGATATTGAGGCTACTATCGAGCCCTGGCTAACGGCTTTTGATCATATGCAGGCAAAAACGCAGGACCTCCTTGTGCCTGAGCCTGGCGTAGACATAGAATTTGATGATACCAAGGCTGCCGTTACTGAATGTGAGGCTACTTTACACGAGAAGATGAAAGGGTATCGCAAACTATTTGCCTCAACTCAGCTTGAGTACCGCGACAGCGGCAAAGAAATCTTCTTAATTGAGGTCCCTTCTAAACTTACTAGCAAGGTTCCTCGAGATTGGCAACAAATGGGTTCAACGGCTAAGTTTAAGCGATACTGGTCTCCAGATGTACGCAGACTTGTGCGACAACTCCAGGAGGCTCAAGAAATACACAAACTTGCCGCCGCGGCTTGCCAACAGAAGCTTTATGCCCGGTTTTGTGAGAATTACGAACCGTTCATGAGCGCAACAAAGACTGTTGCTGCTCTTGACTGCCTCGTTAGTCTTGCTCGCACGTCTGATGGAATGGCGGTACATTGTCGGCCAGAGTTGTTGTCGGTCGAGGAGCCACCTCGTTTAGAATTTGTCGAACTGAGACATCCCATGGCTCAAACCACCGATTTCATCCCAAATGACGTACAGCTAGGTGGCCCAAGAGGAGCTCGGATGTCGCTGCTGACCGGTGCCAATGCCGCCGGTAAATCAACTGTTCTACGCATGACAGGATGCGCCGTGCTCTTGGCGCAGCTCGGGTGCCACGTCCCCGCTGCAGAGGCACGGCTCACTCCTGTTGACCGAATTATGACCCGATTGGGTGCTAGCGATAGCATTTTTGCTGGTAAGTCGACTTTTCACATGGAGCTCGCGGAAACAGAACGAATATTGAGCGAAGCCTCGCCACGTTCCTTGGTTGTGGTTGATGAGTTGGGTCGTGGAGGATCCTCTAGTGATGGCTTCGCCATCGCTGAATCTGTTCTTCATCACCTAGCCACCCATGTCCAGTGCCTCGGCTTCTTTGCTACTCACTACGGCACCTTATATGATTCATTTGCTACACATCCGGCAGTCAAGCCGCAACGGATGGCAATTGAAGTCAATAACGAGAGTCGCGAAGTCAGCTTCCTGTACAAATTGGAAGCTGGCCGCAGTGAGGGGTCGTTTGGCATGAATGTAGCCGCCATGTGCGGCGTGTCACCAGACATTGTCGCCGAGGCTGAGCGGGCCGCGCGTGAGTATGAACATACTTCGAAACTGAAGCGTTGGGGACGCAGCCAAGATGTGCCACTAGGGCTCCAGAGTGATACCGTCTGGTCTCTATCCCACGATGTTAGCCCAAGCGTGCTCAATGTCATGCTGACAATGGCTCGTTAGCCAGCTTGGTTGATGAGCGCTGTTATTTCTAGTATCTTTATGACTGACGACTAAAATTTAACTATTGGAAAAACCAAACATTTGCATAAAGTTGCATAGCCTGCGCCTCCTTGAGTGTGAGGGTGTCATAGAAGCGAAAATGGTTGTAAACAGAGCTAGATACGCTAATCTAGCAAGAGTTTGATAATCCTTACGCGCCTTGAATGTGTTAGATCAGCTCAGGGGGAAAGCTTCGGAGCCTTCAGTCATGGCCAGTTTAAGCTGAGCGCGCATGACTTCTTCGCTGGAGTATTCGGGCAGTTTCAGGTAGTTCACACAAGTCATGACGCTAGGAAGATATTGATCATTTTCATATGCATCGTTGTCAGGGCGCTTCACTACTACGGTGAAGGGTGGGTTAAGGGCTTTAAAGCCACCGATGGGCAAATGCGGCGATCCGGTAGCGAACATGAGAAACTTTCTTCGCTCCGCATTATCAAACGACGCAAGTACCCGTACAAGTGACTGAACAGGCACGCTATGCATGCTGTAGCCATGGTCTGCGCGGAAAGCCTTCAGAAGTGCAGCCTCGCTCCAATCTTCAGCCCTACCAGCACCACACAATGCCACGAGCTCATCTGCCATAAACGCATGAAGCGCTGAAATGGGAATGGTAGAGTTGAATCCCTTTCGGAAGGCATTGAGCTGCTCGCTGATGCCAGTGCCGACAACACGGTCCACAATGCGAGCAACGAAATCAGCAGCATTGTCAGCTGTCACTGCTTTATTAGCACCATCCGGAACCAGCTCGATAGATGTACCAGGAAGGACAAAGTCAAGGCCCATGTCAGCCACATCTGCAGCACTGCCGTGTAAAACAAGTTCCAAAGATGCTGCTAATTGCGCATCGACGCGGTGAAGTGTTTCCAGGTTCGAAGGTGAGCCCAAAACAACCGAGAAAAAAGCCGGACTAAGCCTGAAGTCTAAGATCCGCTTATCTAGCAACGCCCGCGCGATAAGGCGCCCCACGGCTTCGAGAACTCGTAATCCCATCCGACTAGGAGCCTCTGGCGAGGGGAAAAGCCCAGTCGGCGTCTCCCGCCAAATACCCAGGTCAGGCCGCGAAAGCTCGCGACTCGCAAGGGCAAAGAACTCCTGTGTAGGTCCACGGCCTGTTCCCTCTTCACCGTAAAACATAACATCTAGAACTGCTGGATTCTTGCTACTCATTTCGAGTAATCTTAGAGCACCCTGCAAGAAACTATTGCGTGCCAGCCGATACTTTTGCCGCCGATGACGTCCGAGCACGCGATCATCGTCATCTGGTTCTCCACCACCATCTTCAGCGTCATCTCCATTACGGCTCTCCATCTGGCGCAACAGCCTCAGATTGCGGCCCAGTCCACAAGATGTGAGTTGAACGAATTGTAGGCGTATGCGCAAGGGGTAAAGAAACGGGGCCCGCATTACGGTGTCAAAAGTCCACTGTGGCAGCATTGAAGCCGCAACAGCGAGGGTATCTGTCATTTGTCGAGTGAGTTTAGCTGTGAGCTTCGCATTCTGGAATGTCGACCATGGGACAAGCTCGTTACGAGTCTCATTCTCATGGGCGAGAATAGCGAGAAATTGAATCGCCTTGCCTAGGTCTCCGTAGCGCATAAGATCCGGTTCTGCGGGCTGCTCTGCAGGGGGTTCGGGTCCTGGCACACGCTCAAACTGTAATTGTGGAGTGTTGTGGTGATCATGGCTGCTGTGGTTGAGCTGGCTGTGCAGAGCCTTCAAAACAGAGACATCAGCAGGTACGCGCACATCGCCAACGTAGAATGCAATGTGATCATTTTCCTGGTTAGCTTCCAAAATGCGGCGTGCTGCAAACTTAGCACGCACGAAGTGTCCTAGCATATTCAAGGAAGCAACGGCTGGCACAGAAAGATACCATCCACTGTGAGGGTCGTTGCGATCGCTAACATGCACCTTGACGGAACGGCCTATTACGTTGACCAAGGAAGACGAGGAGTGGCCAGGTGCAAGTTGAAGTCGAAAGCGTTCCAGTCGTCCTACAGCGCCCTGTAGGACGGACACTAGATCGGGACTTAGGTTATGCCTCAAGGTCCGTTCGCCGGCCTGATTAAGCGCATCAAGCAATCCCGACCGCAAGAGCTCCGGCAGAGGAGCAGTTGCGAGTTCAGTGGCGTTAATATTTCCAGCCCTTACTTCGTCCAACAGTTTTGTGTGATCGCCTGCGACCTGCGTGCTGAGCTTTTGTAGGAGTTTTCTTGCCATGAACTCAGCCACGGGTTTAAGATCGTCAGTGGGCGAATATGTACCAGTGGGCTCAGCATCACCACTGATACCCTCAAGGTCAGTTGTCACGCCGGTGGCTGATAACTCGGCGAGCACCTGCGGGTCATTGACCAAATCCCAAGCCAAATCTAGGCCACAAGTAGTAAGCGCTAGGCTATCCGCACCTTCAGCAACGACCTGCGCTGCAAAAGGAGCCAGCTGAAGAACATGAGCTAGTTCTGAAAAGCCGGCCGGTTTAGCGGCGACCGTCTGTACAATGACCAGCAGGGCCAACTGTCGCACGGGAGTGTTCGTGCTGGCCCCATAGATACCCACAGCAGTTGGGATTGCGTTAAGAGCATATTCACGAACCTCTTCGGGCGACGGCGGGGCATCAAATGACGGCGACGGCTTGCGGTAAGGCCCAATGAAGGAACCAACTGGGGGCGGTGGGGGGAGAAGGACTTGCAAAAGCTTGAGGCCACTGAACAAGGTCTCCTTCGGTGTAGACAAGAATACGGCAAAGGGATCTTGAGCGCCTTGGCTTAAAGTCGCCGCTACGGCAGATGCAAGTCCGGGGCGTGATTGCACATACTCTGGGCATTTGGCTGCAATGTGGCTACATGCACGCAGTACACGAGCGACGTGTGGAGTTTGGGAAGAAATATACGCAGCCAGTGTGTTCCACATTGTGTACGGCACGACTTCTCTAAGGTCTGCCTCAGGGGGGGAACGCTTTGCGATGGCACTCACGAGCTGGCACGACGTACCCACAACAAGTTCACTCGGCGGACTCGGGAGCGCCGCTAAGAGCTCGCGCGCGGGGCCGACTGTTGATGCCGTCACAGCGTGGGCACAGATATCCACAGCACTTAGGATTTGTTTCTGGATGTATGCGCCGAAGAAGTCCAACACGTTCAGGCACGGAAGAAGGCATCCTGATTCAAGAACGAGCTTCGGCTCGACGGCGGCCACGGGCTCGACAACTCGAATTAGCTGCTCGATGATGTCGATGTACTCAATGTTTTCGAAGCGCTGCCGAAGCACAGGCACGATGCCGGCGTTAATGAGTGCCCGCAGTGCACTGTGAAAGCCGTTGTCAACCAGGTTTGCGATAGCGCGCGCAGCCGCCACGCGGATCTCGATATTCTCAGACTCGTGGAGTAGTTGGACCAGCGTGCGAGCGACACTCTCCACTGGGAGCATAGCCAGCACAGTGACTGCCTCCGTGGGCACCAAAAGGATACCGCTGAGGTCATGCAATGCACTTACAACTTCCAAGTCATCACTGCTCTTGAGCATAGTCATTATACGAGCCAAGCGAGGATCTATGGCGTGCAGCCGGCTCATGCGACTATCGATGGGAAAGACGCCCCGAAGCGCATTCATCAGAGGGTGATGGCGGAAGTTTTCGAAATCTACGTTTCCATCACTGGGCAGACGATGAAGGCGCCGGTTGATGTCAAGCAACCCTTGAATGGTGGCACCAACACCGGCGTCCTCTTCCTCATCTTCTTCGTCCTCTGCCTCATCAGCATTATAATCTTCGCCATTATCCTCGTCTTCGGCACCCTCACCGCGGAGATTCCCAAGCTCACCAAAGCGACCGCGCATGCCGAACGCATTTAGCCCACCGGGGAGGCCAGCATTGGCGTAGAACTCCTCTTCTTCCTCTTCGTCGTCCTCGTCGTCCTCGTCTTCCTCGCTCCAACTCCGAGACAGGTGGCCGTGTCCCGGCACTGAGGTATCTACAATCTCGTCCAGGTCCTCGTCTAGATCATCATCGTCCAGATGCTCGTGGATCTCGTTTCCAAACTCGTCGATGTGGTCGTCCATTTCGTCGAACTCGTGCGCATCTGCATCGTCCACTAGTTGCACAGGCTCTGGTTCGGGGGTTTCCTCACCTTCTCCCGGATTCATGCTCCAAGTCTGGCGTAGGGGCATCAGCCTCGATGTTTCAGAAAAAGAGAGGCCTCGATGGCGTTCTAAGGCGCTGCTGCTGTCGGTGGCCAGGGCTGCCCTTGCCCATAAGTAATAGAAAGTTGGACGGTCACATGCGCGTTGCGATCCCGTCTGCGAATGCTTCAGGCTGCACGCGGCGCGTCTGACACTTGACACAGGGTTTGTGCCAGCAGCGCCTGAATTGTTGCGTCGCGTTGGCCGACTACGGCTGCAGACATAAAAAGATTAGACCTTAGATAAAAGAGACACACTACTGGCACCGGCAGCCCTAACAGTATTCTCAAAATTGGCAGTAAGCTCTAAATCGTAAGGGTTTATTTTATTTTTTGGGATCTCTCAACCTGCGCAGGGACGGGCTTGGGCTGCGTGCGTTGCTCAGCAGGTGGCTGAGGCGCTACGGGCGCATCTATGGCCAGGTCCCAGAAAAGCTGTTGAGCGAACCCACTTGTCAAAAATAGAGGCACCGTGTACACCAACTGAGGCCTTGGGGAGTGCGGGAACAAGACGCTGGCAAGCAGCAACTGGGCCGAACTGCCTGCCCACTGGCTGGCTGTAACAAGTAGAGACGGTATAGATGGCTTCTTGACGAGCCAAGCATAAGCAACAACCAACCCTACGGCGCTGATACCAAATGCCGCGGTACCTAGCACGCGGAACCATTCCATGGCCATCTCCTCATAGGCGGTCTGGCCGCGCCACACAGTCAGGGACGCCCCGAGTAGAATCAGGTCGGACATTAGAGAGCTCCCTGCTGCATCAGAGGCTATGGTCCTTAGATCGTCCCTACGTAGCACAATGGCAGGGAGAACCATGACTGCCACAGTCAATGTGCCCACTGTGAGGGACTGCCGCAGTGCTGGAGAATTGCTGAGGGCGGACACGGTTAGCGCTATTTCCGAGATGAGACTTATTAGCCCTACTTGCCATAGAGGAGCTGCCCGCAAGCCGCGCTTTTGCGCATAGCCAAGCAACGATGTCATTTTGAGTGAACACTTCGAGATGACGAATCTAGTTCCTAACCTGCAAAGCCAACAACCCATGCGGACTACCACCGCACCTTGTGGATACATGAGCCGAGTCTTTCAATCATCTTCTCCGAGAATTCTTCTTATCGGATCTAAATCTAGAGCTGGTTAGTTGCTGAGACCCTAGGCTTGCCTACGCAGTGTTCACCAGCTCACTTTCTTATTGCGACGAGAGAGCATACACAAAGGTGCTATTCACAGCTGCAAATTACCTCTTACGCCAATTAGCGCCACATTGCAGAATACATGGATGGCCGTGGATGCGATGCCCTAAATTGCGTATCCTCCTATGCTAGCCCCAGCGGTGCGAGCGTGCTTGAAGTTCAGCGGCCGTTAGCTGACAGGCACGAGGGTTCCCACCCAGCTGCCAGCCGTATCAGCTTAAGTCAGAGTCACGCGCTACTTCACTGACTGATAAAGCTGTATCTAGCAGCATTACCTACATGTATTTTGCCGGTGAAAATAGAGAGAGGCATGGTGGGTCTTAGGGCCCAGTTCACAGCTCCCTATCAAAGAGCGCCCACTCTATCGGTTTTCAACATACTTTTTATACGCGGCAACTGAGATCTTTGCCGAAAAAAAAATGGATGGTGCGTATTCTGTATGCCTGCGTTGCGCAATAATCGAGATCGGCGGAGTATCTGCAGGCTCGCTTATCAACTTTCTGGCAGGTTACCCGATTCTGAAAGTAAAGGGCGTTTGTCATGAATTTATAAGTAGGGTGGTTCCGACTAGCGGAATGGACATTTTAGACATAGACAGAGAGCTCGACGTCTGTACTCACAAGAGGACAACTACATGCCGTCAAATTGACTAGGTTATTCCCATGGCAAGCGTATCCCTACTACTGGGGGTTTTTTACGTAGAAGGCACGCATCAGAACCCATGCATAGCTCCTGCAGGGCGTTTCATAGTGCCGCTTGCATATATAAAGGGCAAAAACAAGGAGGCCGTTCCGAATTAAAAACGAGGAAAGGTGGGATGAAATGACTCTTGTACCTTCTCGCCTAAAATGTCACCTTCACCAAACGAACACCGCTCGATATGAATGCTCCCCCTATAGCTTATCCTTCGCCTGAACCGAGTACCGCAAGTATAGCTACTTACATCAGTTCGTTTTTCATTTGCGCTTACGTCTCTCTGCAGGTTGCCGAGGCTCCACTTAAATGCTGCGCTTGCATTGGTGCAAAGCAGACTTTCCCTCTCGTATTCAGAGAATTGTTTGTTGCCTTAGGAATGGCTGTAGCGGCGCTGATTCTCGGCTCTGTTGAGTTTATCGAATATTCCGTAGGTACGCGCACGGAAGTGGGGAAGCTCGGAGTAGGTCTCACTACATCAGCCGGGATCTGCATTTGTGCAATGTACATTTTGTGGATTGTCTTAGAGACAAAGTACGGCTCAAACGAAATCCCGAAAACTGAATGGGCCGATTCTACTAGAACTGAAGCTAGAGCGACCAACATTCGTTTTCCTTCTGAGCATTCAGGTTTTCCCCACTAGTGTCTCGCGTAACATCTAGTAGGGTATTGCGAAGCAATCTCTGATTTTTTGTCTCGTACTGTGTTGTACTACGTCATCATGTGCTCTTACGAAAGTTCTCTCATCCGCAATATAGCTCTTATTTCCCTCCGCGGATGCTTCTTTGCCTATTGCATGGTACGACACTTTTCGACTAGGCAAGAGAAACACTTACTATTAAAACCATTTGAAGCGATCAATGTCATTCTATCAGTTCGCAAAGTGCTTACTCGCTAGGAATTCTTTGAAATATCATCCCTTCGTCATCATGATAAACCCACAGTTCCTCTTCGCGATTGCAACAACAAATCTGGTTCTACGCCCATACGATATTAATGGCGATCATTCCCTAAGTGTGGCGTCATAAAACTTCTTACTTCACTAAATCTCAATCATTGATTTGTCTTCATGTGCAATGGTCTCTCATCTGCCAGGAATACTGTTAGAATCACAAAAGCTCTGGATGACCTCACAGGTCAAATCCCTCCCAGTCCAGCGTCCTCTACTGCTTTCAGTCATTGTATAAGGCATTTCTTTTGTTTCAGTTGGCTGAAGGGAGCGTTTTGCGATTGAATCGGCGCAACATCGATTGGGTATCGCACTGTTTCTACTTCGGCATGGTGCAGTCGTATAAGGAGATTGTAGGAAACTTGAACATATGATGCTTTAAAACTAGAGCATGTGATAGACCTCAGTTGGCACTTTACCAAATGCGTTTCGTTCCGTCCTTCGCGCTTACAAACTTGCCGCGCCATAACACAAAGATCTTCCCTGCTCACAAGCGTGCGTTCGACGTGGTCTATCGTAACGTGGAGTGTTCTTTCCAGGTGGACAGAAATTGAGCATTCCGCGATGCTTTTCGATGGAGCTATCACCACTTGAAGACTGAAGCTATCGGGAGGCTGCGGTAGTTTGCAAGGCCCCTCGGTGATCCAGATCTTAGCGCCAGATGCAGTCATTTTCATTTGATGAAGATAATTTGTACCGTTGTGGTCCCCGTTTGCTGGAAATACTTTTATAGCATCAAAATTGTATGATGCTAAGCATGCCTTCGAGCAGCTTCTTGATTGGTCTACTTCAATCCATGCTTGCAGAAACCAAGTGATCCATACGTCTAGTCCCCCGAATGCCGAATGTGGAATAGCTGAAGGACACCCGACAGACGTCTCGCGTATTCTCATTGCGAAAGGTATTTTATGTCTACCACGTTGGAAGATTACTGGAGAGCTAAGCAGGTTGGTTCTCCACCTACGATGCCAGACACAATCACTCACTTTTTGAAGTCCTCGCAGTTCTACACATGATAGCTCGACAAGAAGCCGGGAAGCAGGTGTTTTTGGCTCTGAAAGGGCCAAGACGACTTCACCCTCGATGATATCGCCCGTAGTATAGAGCCGATCGCGAACGTCAACTCTCATCCAGGACTCATGCATTCTCTCAGAAGCTTTAGGTTCTATTTTGAAAGCGTTGTATGCGAGGCTTATAAATTCTGTTGACGCCTTTTGTGTGGCACGTTGTCGTGAGCGTGCGGCTATACACCTGCCCTATTAAGCGACTCACAATTTCGTGTTGTTGTGAGGCCTCGGAGGTCGTCAAGCCTGCTTTTAAAACCTAACGGTGAGCTCACCACTTTATGAATTTGGTGCTGATTTTCAAAGAGCCTGTGAGGTGTGTGGTAAAATACAAATTCCAAGAATTTCTTACTAGCATGTCCAACGTATCAGTTATTAGAAATTAAAGCTTTTTGATTTCATGCTATTATGATGTTATTTGTCGAGAAAAGAACTCTGCGTGCTGCTATTATATGCCGGCGGATCCGCCTCATTCTCTTTCAATGACCGGGCGGCTCTCAGAAGAGTTGGAGACTCGACGTCGATGGGAATATGAAACGCATATTTTTCGTCACTTTCGACCTCTATCAAGAGCTTGTGTGACATCTGCCGAAATTTTGTACGAAATGCCGAAGGTGTTCTGCGCCCTAAGTGGCAATCGGTGAAGCAGATGGGGAAGCTCGTGCCTCCTTCAAGTAATGCTTTATAAGTGACGTGGCCAAGCAATTCTTTTTCAAGAAGCTGTTTTCTTTTTGTGTGGCCAAATTTAGAGACTAGCTCTGTCTCAAAGGAAACCGACGCCCCCCGTATCGTTAGAGAGTCATGAGGCAAGAGAAATATTTGCAAATCAAATTTCTCAGGTGTTTGTGGCAACAGATTGGGTAGCCGAGATAGTTGAAGGCAAAATTGTTCACAGCTGACTGTCTTTTCCAGCAGCTTTGCTTCATGCGGCGCGGCCTTTGGGTAAACCCTCAAAGTGCGGTCGCGAGTGAAGTGCTCAATCTCTGTACAGTCGTGTTCATAGTCCACTTCTACCCATGCACTCAAAACCCATTCGATGAAATTGCCTTTTGCGCAAAGAAAGTCGCACGAGACCGAGGGTGGAAGGCCGACCGTTTCTTCGTCCAAAAATATTTCAACAGGATATAGATGACGGCCATGGGGCAGTATTGTTGGAGAAGAGCATGAAGGCTCTGGAATCCGAAGTATTTTTCTGTAGTGTCTCGCAAAGCGATCGAGAGTGCCGTGAAGTAGCACTTCGTTGCAAGATATCTGAAATCCGATTCTGGAAAACGAATACTGGGGTTCCGAAATATTCAAAACCACCTCCGCCCGGATGGTATCACCCGAAGTGTACAACTTTGTGTCTCTTTCGTTAAACCTCAACTCCAAGAGTTCCCCCTGCTTCTTTCGTAAAGTCATGTCATTTTCCATGACTAGGATATTCACAACTTCGCCAGCCTCCGGTTTCACCTCGTATTTAAATGTACGTTTTTAACGACCCAATTGTTTACTTATTAGTGTGTTGGCAACCCGCTGAGGGCGTGGAACGACAGGGGTCCGATTTGTGCCTGTTTGGGAAGAAAGTCTGCTGTCGTGTCTGCGCCGGCGTGTTTATGTGATGACGTGCGGTTGCCGCGAGTGACGCCCTACCACTAAGGCCGATACGACTACTACTTTCGCTCGAGCAGTATCTACTCGCTAATGTCGTACTCCTCTTGTATGTCATCCTCTACAAGACTCTGCTTGTATAGTTCTAATGCAGGAGGATATATCTCGTCACATATAATGCGCACAATCTCAGAATTTTCATCGCGATCCTCCTTATCCTCAGTAGTTGTGTACGTGAACCATGTGAAGAAGCTTTCTTCGCCCCCTCTTTTGTGAGAATCAAGAAGCGATTTGCCCTTCCAGTTTATGACAGTAGCCTCTGGTGAGTAGTAGAACTCTCCGTCCGGCTCCCAAAGAAGCGTTTTGCGTAGTCTTTGTGCACCAAAGTATGGGTTGTCGTCGAATTCGAACTCAATGGTCACGTTTCGGGAATTCTTGGCGTCCCATTCTATCCAGATTTCACGTAGCGAGTCGAACACAAGCGAGTCTTCGTATGTAATGTACGGGCTCAGCAGCTCACTTGTGTCTAAAACGCTCGGCCAAAACCGAGGCGTGGCAGCAATAAAGTCGCGTCTTTTGGCATAAAATGGCTTCAGCAAAGACAGGCTGTAGTCGTAGACACGGCGGTCGATCTGCTCTTGCTCCTTTATGAGTCCCTCCATCACTATGTGACGCCAATGTGCCCACAATTTCAGCGCGAAGTCGTCTCCGCCTTCACCTTATGCAGCATTAGTTGCACCGTCCACCACAACAAGACTGGCGACCCAGTTTTGACCCTAGCCCTTAATAGTAAGGCTAGGTCACTTATTGTGACTTGCGCGTACGCGTCGCGTCTCTCTCTCCCCAAACAATTCCAACAGAAACTAGGCTAGTCGGCCCCAACAATCATGGGTCTTCAGAGCCTGCGGCTGCACAACTTTAAGTCGTATGCCGGGGACACGATGCTCGAGCTTGACAGCACGAGTTTCGTGTCTGTGGTGGGTCCTAATGGCAGTGGCAAGTCTAACCTGCTCGACGCTGTTTGTTTTGTGCTCGGCATGGCGCCAGCGCAATTGCGCTGCACCCGCCTCACAGACCTCTGCCACACGGGCTCGTCTAAGATGTTTGTCGAGGCCACAATCGACGTTTACGGCCATGTCCAGGTGTTTCGGCGCACCCCCAGTGCGTACCTAATTGATGGAGAGCGCGTCTCGGCCGACACTTACGAGCAGCGGTGGTCTCGCTTGAACGTGTTTCCTCAGCTGATGAATACTGTTGTGCTACAGGGCGATATCGAGAAGCTGGCGGGCGCCGCCCCAAGCCAGCTCGCTACGCTTGTTGAGTCACTTGAAGCTGTCGAGTCCACTCAAACTGAGTCTGATCTAGCAGACCTGCGGCGCGAGTTTGACTCAGCCCGCGAGGCCCTCGCAAAGGCCCGCGCCGCAGCCCACGCTCACTCTTCGGAGCGCAGTAATGCGCAGGAAGCTGTAGACGAGTACAGGCAGCTGCGCAACGCGCGTGCTCTGCACGACAAACTCACCGCCGAGCTCAAGGATGCGAAGGCCCAGCGTGCCACCCTTATTGAGCGCGCACGTCGGGCTAAAATCGCCGATCTTAAGCGCAAGCTGGCGGAAGCGCGCACGGAAGTCGAGGAGGCGCGCGCCGAAGCCCGCATAGTTACTCACGACAGCCGAGCATTACGCAGCGACTATGCGCGGCGGCGCAGAGCGATGCAGACGGCGCGCGCTCAAGAGTCGGAGGCTAGAAAGGCTTTGGCCGAGGCCGAGGCCCTGCAGACGCCCCTGGTCCATAAAGTAGCAGCGCTGGAGGCGGAACAACGCGTTTTAACTCCTGAACGTGCCTTTGCAGCGGAGTCTGTGAAGGCTGCCGAGCTGGAGCTTGAAGGCGTCGAGCGAGCCTTACACTTGTTGTCCCGCGCCGAAGCTCAAGCGCGCGTGGAGGACGAACGAGCTATTGGCGCTGCGCCGGAACTCCGGCGACTTTGGCACCAATTAGAGGCCCAATTTCGTGAGTCCCATGTACCAGAACTGGAGAGCATTGCCGACGCCCAGCATTGCGTTGATGCTAGCCAGCTCGCCGTAGAGAGCCTCGAGGTGGCTATAGACGCGCATATTGATGCTCGCGATGCAGCAGGCATGCGTGCGCGAGAGCTCGAGGCCCGCGTGGCGCAAGCTGAGGCTCATGTGGACGAGCACGTAGCTCGTACAGCCTCTTTCCGAGCTCAACTTGAGCAAGTGACTCACGAGCTAGCTGAGGTGCGGGCCGAAATCGCCGAGTTACAGCCCCGCCTTGTGGCAAGCACCGAGAAACTTCAGCGGGCTGGCGGCAATAAGGCAGCGCTAGAGAAACGCCGGCGACTACTTGATTCAGTTGATCGAATGAAGCGTAGCTTCCCCGGCGTTCTTGATTTGTTAGGTGACATCGTGAATCCCTCTGAGTCACAGTTCCAAGCCGCTCTCGAACGCGCTTTGGGGCCTCTAAGTGACGCTGTCGTTGTTGATTCCGGAGAGACTGCACTGAAATGCGCGAAGCTTGTACGCGAACAGCGGTTGGGAGCCTTCACCTTCATGCCTAGCTCCGACTTGGATGTCAAAGGTATTGACGCGGGCTTGCGAGCGCGACTGCGAACTTCTGGTGTCATAGGAGCCCGCCTCCTTGTGGACAGCATTTCAGTCGACTCTGCTGCTCGTCCTGCTGCAGCACATGCTTTAGGCGATGCTGTCGTGGTCCCGGACATGACCGCTGCTCTGCAACTCCGTGACCTGGGCTTCAGCGTCCGTATTATAACCCTCGACGGTAGTGTATTGAGCCCCAACAACCTCATGAGTGTAATGCCTGGAATGGTAAGCTCGGCTGCCTCAGACAGAGCAATAGCTGCTCTGAGTCGTAAGACAGCGCAGCTTGTCGAGAGACTGAAGGTAGCGTCTGCGCGAGAGCCTGATCTCATCGATCAAGAGGCTGAGCTCCTTAGTCGAATTGACGCTGGAATGGAAGCACAAGAGGCCGCTAGACGTGATGTCACTATAGCCTTAGAGCAGCTTGCTAGTGCTAAGCGGGAAGCTGATCATCTGTCACAGCCTATCGAGGCCGAAAGCCAGAAGCCTGGGGCATTGGCTAAACTTGAAGTGGACAAAGAACAGCTGCGGGTACTAAGAGACTCAATGCGCGCGTCCAAAGAAAAGATCTTTGCTCCCTTCCTAGCTCGCGCTGGCGGAACGCTAAAAGACTGGGAGCCGGTATTTGACCACAGCACGACACGTCTTGCAGAACTCGAACGCGAGCGAGCCACACTCAACGATAGGCTGGAATCGAGCAAGCGCCGGGTTGAAACTGCAAGAGATGTGCTTGCCAATGTCACGCAACGAGAAAAAGCACTTACTGATGCCGAGGCCATTGCAAAGGCGGAGATGGGGGAGCTAGGGAAGACGACACGCTCCGCGAATGCAAAATTGGAGAGAGCTGTCGCGCGCATGCGCGAATTGAAAGCTGAGGCCGAGTCAAAGAGCGACGAAGTGGGTCAAGCCGAGGCTGCCATGGACGAAGCAAACGAGCGGCTTGAACAAGCAGAGCAGAATGAGAAGCGCGCGGTCGCGGACCTGAAGGCTGAGAAGCTATCTGAGCGCCTGCGTAGGAAGGCACGATTAGATGCGGACGGCTCCGCTGATGTCGAAAGCATGCGCGAAGAGGCCAACGACGTCGAGGAATCTCCAGCGAATTCACCGGCTGCTGGTGATGAAAGCAGTGACGAGAGCAGTGACGACGATGATGAAATTGAAAATGAGGACGAAGACGTGATAATGAGTGATGTACATGACTCTACCGGTACGAGCGTTCTTTCTGTTCAACAGCTTGAGGATCGCATACGCGAGATTGAGTCAGAACTTTCCACACTGAATGTTTCTGAAGACTTCGAGACTTATCTTTCTCAGGCGGCTGAACGCTATTCGCAACTGAACGAAGAGGCAGCTGCTCATCGGGATGATAGCGATGAACTCCGTGAGCGACTCGAAGTCTTGCGGCAGCGCCGCGCAGCCAAGTTTGATGCTGCATTGAACCAGTTACAAGACGGTCTTAATGAGGTCTATGCTGAGCTAGTTGGCGTTAACGCACAGGCGGTGCTCACGCCGGTCAATCCTGACGAGCCCTTTGGTGGAGTGGAGTTCTCTATCATGGCCCCCGGAAAGCCATTCGCCCCAGTGACCCAGCTGAGTGGTGGTGAGCGATCTATGGCAGCACTCGCGTTGCTCTTTGCGTGTCAGCGGTTGCGGCCAGCACCATTTGTCGTGCTTGACGAGGTTGATGCTGCCCTTGATTTCGTGAACGTCGCTAACGTGGCGCAGTATCTTCGCAGTCATTCAAAGAACACACAGTATATCGTTGTGTCACTGAAGCAGAGACTCTATCAGCGCGCTGGACACTTGGTTGGCGTCTACAAGCATGAGCTGAAGTCAAGGCTTCTAACGGTTGAGCTGTGACGCGGTCTTTGCGTTTGGCGCGTCTTTTATTGTTCTACTGCATATTTATTTTATTATGAAACGAGCTTTTAATTCACAAAGAAAACCACTATCGCTTGTTCGATTATTTATAAGGAGCGGCTACAAGTGCCTACTGTTCTCTCGTTAGTCTCATGTCAAGGACGGTGGTGAAAAAGTATCAAGCACCTTTCTCTCTCTTCTTCACTTATAACAACAACCATAAGGTTTCGAGATTCCTCACCACACGCCTATGGTCGAGCAACACCATGATACGGTCTACATGATAGCTGTGAAAAAGCAGTGTGGGAAAACAAACAAATTTATTTAGCGAGAAGGCTGCGACCATTGAGAGTGCGAAAATGAAGCTTGACACCTCGCATATGCGCTATCTTTCCAAGAATGACTTCCGTGTTCTCACGGCTGTCGAAATGGGCTCCAAGAACCACGAGGTTGTGCCGACGCCCATGATTTTGTCTATTAGCGGACTACGCAACAACGCGATTCTGCAGAAGTCGATTCAAATCCTGACGAAAATCAATCTACTTCATCGCGAGAAAAACGTGAAGTACGACGGCTACAAGCTCACATATCACGGGTACGACTATCTAGCGCTGAAGGCCATGGTAAATCGCGATACAGTTTTGGCCCTTGGCCAGCAAATTGGAATCGGCA
Organism: Entelexis geochares; assembly: GCA_030705075.1. NCBI lineage: Eukaryota > Fungi > Ascomycota > Dipodascomycetes > Dipodascales > Trichomonascaceae > Entelexis > Entelexis geochares. The sequence goes on along the minus strand of JANIWL010000032.1, from coordinate 75,412 downwards.
AGGAGTCGGACATCTTTACTGTTGCCAATGCGAAGGCGGAACAACTGTGCTTAAAGGTCCATCGTTTAGGCCGAGTATCATTCAAAGCAGTCAAGAACCAGCGCGATTACTTGGGCAAGCGACAAAGTGCCAGCTGGATCTACCTGTCGCGCCTCTCAGCTCAGAAGGAGTGGGCGTTTATGAAGGCCCTCTATAATGCAGGCTTCTCGGTGCCCACACCAATAGACCAGAGCCGCCATCATGTTGTGATGTCTCTCATTCCCGGTACAGTGCTACGAAAAGTTGCTGAGCTCGAGGATGCGCCCCGCGTCTACGCTCTGCTGATGGACTTTATTGCCAACCTTGCTAATCATGGGCTTGTGCATTGCGATTTCAATGAGTTCAATATTATGGTTTGCGAGTACAATCCGGAGTCGCCGGAGTCAGAGGTTGTCGTTATCGATTTCCCTCAGTGTGTGAGCATTGATCACCCGAACGCTCAGGAGCTGTTTGAGCGTGACGTGAATAGCATTCGCCATTTCTTTTCTGCCAAGTTCGAGGTTGAAGGTGACTACCCTCTATGGGAGAATGTCAAGCGAGAGGCCCAGCTGGACATGGAAGCTGATGCCAGCGGGACTGACCGTCGCGCGTTGAAGGAGCTTGAGAAATATCAGCGTTTGATAGAAGAGCAGACTTCTGAAGCCCAGGATCTCGATAGCGACGTCGAAGAAGAAGATGGAAGCGCTCGTAGCGACGCGAGTGCTATCGAAACGAGCGGAAAGAGCGAAGAAGAAGAGAGCGGCGAAACGGACGAGGAAGACTCGACCCTCAACCAGCGACTAGCACAACTAAGCAGTACCTAATTTTCTAAATGGCTTCTACATCTTTGCCGCGTGTCAATCAATTGTCAACTAGCTTCAACCCGTCCTAAGTCTATTTTGTGAGTCGCGCATCGGCCGCGCCTTACGCTTATCTAGCATTGCCTGGGGTGCCGCTGCCCTCTCTCTCTCTGTAGCGACAACAATTGGCGTCGTCGCCGTCTCATGGCTAGTGCTACACCCGTTTTGCGGATCGGTGTTCTCCTGGGGGCAGGCCCACGGCTCAGCGCTGGCACACGTTCCGAGCTTAATATTCTTATGAAAGATGTGTTCAAGCTCGCACAATCGCTGCTTGCAAGCGCCTCGAGCGTGGGCGATTTCGAACTCATACATATTGCAGAAGCACTCACTCGAAAACTCGAGGACTCAGATCTCACCAATGCTGGGCGTGGAAGCGAGATGTCAGTAGATGGAACTGTAGAATGCGATGCCACTATGGCTCTATGTTGTGATGAGCACGGCGACGTCTTTGCTAGCTGCGGTGCTGTGCCAGACATGCTGAATCCGATATCCTTGTGCTCTAAACTTATTCAACATCAACTTGACCCGATGCCTCGGCCGCGGGCCGTTCCCAACTTCCTCGTAGGAAATGGCGCACGTGAATACGGACTCCGGCTGGGGTTACGCAGGGGTAACCTCGCCACCACAAGAGCCGAAGAGACACGCCAGAAGTACCTGAACGCGACGCAAGAGATCGAAGTGGACAGATATGTCGACACAGTGGGTCTTATTGTGGTACATGGCGGTACAGTTTGCGTATGCTCCAGCTCAGGTGGGCCGATTTTAAAAGACGCGGGCCGCGTCGGACCGGCAGCGCTGTTTGGATGTGGATCATACGGCAACTCAGAATGCGCGAGCATATGCTCAGGTTTCGGGGAAGACATCAGTGCCACGCGCCTCGCTCAAAAGGCAGTTGACTCCGACCAAGACCTGGCTGAAATCTTGAGCGGTCCCTGGAGACAAAGGCTGCAGCGCACAAATGCATACTTCGGGGTCGTGAGGGCTTCTGTTACAAAAGACGGTGTTGCTTTCGAGTGGCATCATACTACTGAGGGCATGGTGTGTGGCTTTGCACGCGTGGGCCCCGTCCACTCTCATCACCACTTGATTTCTAGCACGGAGTCGCAGGGCGGCGGCGTTTTTATGTAGAAAAGGAATACTAAGTAGCAAAAGTGCAGGTTAAGGCACCTAAGTGCAATAGTAGCGGTCGCCGAAGTCGCCGAGGCCTGGCAGAATGTAGCGGTTCTCGTCGAGTTTCTCGTCGATCCAGCCCGTGACTATGTGAACCTCAGGGTGCTTGTTTTTGAATGTCTCCAAGCCCTCGGGTGATGCAATGAGATTTAGAAAGATAATACGCTCAGCTGGAACGCCGCGGTTTTTCAGGACATCAATGGCAAGCAGGGCAGAGCCGCCGGTGGCAAGCATGGGATCCAGCAGGAATACGTATCGGTCAGAAATGTCAGAGGGGAGCTTGTCGTAGAACAGCTTTGGTTGCGCCGTTTCCTCGTCACGCTGGATGAGAATCTTGCCAATACGCACCGACCGGCAGCAGTCGCGCAGTCCCTGCTCCATGCTCTCACCCGCGCGCATAATGCTCACGCCGCATATGTGACCCTCAAACTGCACGCCGTCGTATTTGGCGCCGGTGGGCGTGGCCACGGTCAACGGCTTCACAGGAAGCAGCTCGAGGCCACGCTCGACAAGGAGACGGATGATACGGTCAGCAAAAAAAATGAACTGCGACCGCGGGGTCTCGCGGTCCCTCAGAACCGTGTAAAGGCCCTTTAGCTGGTTCGTGACCTCCAATACAGTTACGGGCATTTTCAATGAGCCTGTTTATCGCTAGTGTGGTTAAGGGCCGGCGAGGCGAGGGTTCTTCGCAGCTGATTCCTGGCGCCGGGCTGACGCATCCGGTCGGCATCAATTATATAATTTTTTTGGCCCACGGAGCGATCTTACTGCAAAAAAAGAAAAGTCTAGCTCCACAATTTTATTGAAAATCAACAAATGCCGCGAAGCGCACGTAACAAGGTAGTTTCGCTCACACAAACGGAGAAGAAGGGCCGTGAGAATAAGGAAAGGATTGCCGATGAGATTCGCTCGGCAATGGATTCGTTCGACTACGTGTGGGTCCTCGACGTGCAGAACATGCGAAACCAGTTCCTGAAAGAGATCCGACAGCACTGGCAGGGCAGCAAAATCCTGTTCGGCCGGACAAAACTCATGCAGCATGTATTTGGCCGCACTCCTGAGGATGAGTACATGGAAAACAGTAGTCAAATGTCCGAGGTCATGAAAGGCGATGTGGGTCTTCTCTTCACAAACGAGAAGCCCCAGGTTGTTCGCGATTATTTCGACTCCTACGTTAAAACGGACTATGCTCGCTCGGGCCAAGAGTCGCCCGTTGAGTTCACGGTTCCTGCCGGCGTCGTTTACTCGACCGGCGGCCAGATCCCGCAAGAGGAGGACGTCCCATTAGTGCATTCCCTGGAGTCAGCCGTGCGCGGCCTTGGAATGCCCACGCGGCTCGACAAGGGCAAAGTCATGCTGGCCATTCCCTACACGGTCTGTCGCCAGGGCCAAGTCTTGGACTCGAAGCAGACGCGCTTGCTTAAACAGTTTGGCGTCGCATGTGCCCAATTCAAGGTGAATCTGCGGGGTCATTATTCGAAAAGCGACTCCAAATTTGTTGCCGAATAGTCGGCTTCAAAAGGAAAACAAAAAAAAAAACGCGGTGCCCGCATTAACATCAGCACAGGTTTGGTGGTCAAATGACAGTTTTTGCGTTGCCACCAAGTGCATAATACTTTGATGTGCGGGTTTATCCTACTCTAGACGATTTATGTATTGCTATTTGTTTCTGTCGTTAGCGGCGTCAAGGCGGTCAAGCTGCCGCAGCACACAACTCGAGCACCATCAGCGGCATCAACATGCTGGTTCTTCATATAAATAAATGTTTCTCCAGTTGTTTCATTTTGTGAAGCTAACAAAGCTATGTTTTATAGGCCGTGTTTTAGGCCTGCCTGCCTACCTTTATTTAATTGTCACCTCCCCCTTTCGCTGGAATCCTATCCTTTAGCCGTATCACCCTTCGCTGCTTCGTGATTCACATCCCCAACATTTACCGTCTCAGTGAGACGAGAGTTGGTCAAAAATGGACAGGAACGCGGCGGCATGGACGCAGATTCTTTCAGAAAAGACTGGTACCCAATTACTTGAAGCCTGCGAGGAAGCGCTCACCATATGGCCCCACTCGACCGAGATCTGGTCGACATATATCCGTGCGTCCTCTTCGCCAAAGGAGCTATTTGAAAGATGCCTTCCCCTGAGTGTAGACCCCAAGCTGTATCTCCTTTATATCGACTTTATCAAGAAAACGGCTCCGACAGAGCTCGCCGCAGCATTGGAATACACATTGGAAGAAGTCAGCTCAGATCCAGAAGCTGGCGGCATTTGGAAGATGTATATTGACTTCTTGTCTTCCAAGCCGGTTTCAAATGAATGGGAAGAACAGCACAGGCTTGACGAAGTCCGGCGGGCATACAAGCGGGCTGTCTCCTTGCCTTTGGTAAATGTTGAGTCGCTGTGGCGCAGCTATGGGCAATTCGAAACCAGCGTGAGCCGCCAGCAGGCTCGAAAGTTTATTGATGATCGCTCCCCAGCATACATGATGGCACGAAGCTGCCTCAAGACATACACACTGGTCACTAAGGGGCTCAACATGAGCACCTTGCAGTCTCCAGCAACATCAAGGGGCGAGACGCAGAAATGGCGGCAGTACATCAACTGGGAGCAATCTAACCCGCTGGGCCTCGGGCCCGAGGAGCTAGCCAGCCGCATAAAATTTGCATATCGCCGAGCCACGGCGGCTGCGCGATGGTCCTCAGCGCTTTGGTTCGATGCTGGCGCGTCTGTGAATCCTGAGTTCTGGGAGTTGGGTGGAACGGCCATGCCAGAATCGTATCTGCTTTGCTTTAAACTTGTCGAGCACTATGAAGGTACGGGAGAGTACTCTGAAGTGGAGCGCGTCGTCTTCAGGCTCACGGACAGCTTGAAAGACGCTGAGCAAGACCCTACACCCGGGTGGGCAGAGCTTTGCAGATGTACACATCGGATGAAGGGGCTCGATAGTGCACGCTCGATTGTAAAGCGCTGCTTTGACTCGGTTGCAGAACCTACAGCTAGCCTCTACATGACGGCCGCTGGTCTGGAAGGTGAGAAGCCCGAACTGGCGGCAAAAATTTGGGACTTCGTGTATTCTCAGTATCCGAGTGATGATGCAGTTGCGAAGCGATACATCGAGCATCTTTTTGTAGAGCGCAAGGACGCTGTTAATGCCCGAGCGGTTTTCGAGAAGACTGTGGCCTCCGGCCCACCGCAACGCGACTTGTGGGATTTGATGCTTCGCTATGAGGCCCGGTTCGCCGAACAGTCGGGGGCCAACCTTGGTGCGCTCCAGCAGCTCGAGGCTCGCTATCGAGAGTTATGGCCTCAGCAAGACTCTGTTGCCTTGTTTACTCGACGCTTCGATGGCATGCAGAATCTTTTCGATGAGGCTGATCCAATTGACCGCGACTCGTCTAATCAGTCTGTGGTTGCTGAAAATTCGATCATCGCGCGTGTTCTAGCAGCTTTACCGCCACGCAGCGTTTATGATGGGCCTATTGTGGACTCGCGCAAGCTCATGCAGCTCATCGCGAGCTCATAGATGCTTATGGTGATGCTCTTAAAGCTTATTTTTAAAAGTCGCTGGCCGACCTGTTTAAAAAACTTAGACGTAATTGTGTGATGATCTATTTTATCCCGTCGTTGCGTTCTCATGAAAGCAGTGCCTGTAAAAACGTGAAGGCTAGCAGCATGTGCCGCGATATTCCACACACTACTTATTATTTCGCGTAACTTCATTAGGAACATCTCACTTAATTCTTGATCGTGCGGTCAGGTCCGGCCTCACCTTCACATTAGTGCTGTTTGCCATTTATTTTGGCGTCTTTGCCGTCTTCAACAATCGCCTTTTCAGTCAACTTACTCAAGTCCAGTATTTTGTCCTCTTTTAGCGACGTAAACCCCGCGTTCTGATCAACAGCGCTCGCTAGATCGCGCGGATCTATCCCCGTATCTCGAGCAATGGCGTTCAATGTTAGCTTACGCCGTTGTTTGCGTTGCGTATGTTTAGCAGCATAAAGGGCAATTTCTTTTCTCCAATACGCTTTGTATGCAAGCTCTCCATGGTGGCTTAGTGGCTTTTCCGGCGAGCCAACGGTGTTTTTCCGCTTCGTGAGCCAGTAAGACAGGCGGATGAGACGCTGGCCAAGTCCATGGCCCTGAAAAGGAGGAAACACTACAATACAAGCCAGATTGTAGTCATGCCAACTATGGATCTCCTTCGAGAAGAAGCCCGATATTAAGCCGGCCTGCTTATCTAGCGCGACATAAAATACAAAAGCCTCAATTGCGAAGCTGATTGACTTTGTCGAGAGAAAGAGGCTCCCCAATAATGACAGGCACTGTAAATAGAGCTTTGTGCTTTCTGCGTGCGTGCCACTCGCGCGCACTTCCCGAAATATGTACTTATCATCCTCGTAAACCACTAGCCCAGGCAGCGAATCACGGAAACGACAGAGAGGCTCATGGTCGTCAACATTAGCCTTCTTGGCGGAGTAAAGCAAGCAGTGTCTGCATACATACAAGTCGTATTCGCCGAGATCCTCCGTCTTGGCAGGAAGAACTTGCCATATTGGTTGAGGCTCGCGGCAGCGGTATGACTTGAGCGATTTCGCTTCGGGGTCCACATACCCGGCTCCAGGACACCACGGTGTCAACTTGTGAGGGCCATAGTGGACCGTTTTGAGCATCCGCCGGGGAGGGGCCCTGATCAATCCTCAAAGTCTTGTGCTGCCGCGCGTAGATGGCGGTACTATATACGGTTAGTGAGGCCCACGGGCAGAGCGGAAAAATAAATATTTTTGACCTGTGAAGGTCGCGCGCTTTACGCGAAAGTCGATTCTCTAACAGAAGAAGAATAAAAAAAAAAAACAGCATGGCGAAGTACCGCCAGAGGTTCAATGATTCTGCAAGGTCAGGGGGCGTGGCGAAGCGAAACGCTCTCAAGGCCAAGCGCCAGAAGCAATTCAATCGCGAATTGAGCGCAGAAGATGTTGAGAAAGCCCAACGCGTGCACGAGGCTGCGCGGCCTGAGTCGGATGCTCGCAAAAGGGTGAGGATGGCCATGCAGTTTCCAGAGAAGGCCAATGCAGCCAAACGTAAGCGTCTTGAGAAGTACATAGAGAGACAAGTGCGCAAAGAAGAGAAGGATGAGCTGCTACAGAAGCTGGCCCTGTCGCAAAAGCAGGTCGATACAGCTACTCTGCAGACCTTGGGCACCCTCGGATCTGGCAAGAAAGCGTCAAAGAGAATAACCGTTGAGTCTGACGCGAGTGCGTCCGAGGACGAGGATGACTCTGGAGAGGAAGATACGACATTACCCACCAAAAGAGCTAAACCAAGTTTTCCATCTGAGTCTGACTCGAGCTCTGGGTCTGGCTCAGACTCTGAATCGCATGGCGACTCGGGCTCGGAGTTGGAAGTTGGCAAAGAAGAAGCCTCCGCATCTGACAACGAGTCTGAAGATGGGCAAGCGAGCAGCTCGGAATCGGATGGAGGAACCCAACAGGGCGGATTCATTGATCACAGACCTGGAAGCTCCGGTATGGGGCTCGCGGGATTCGGGTTCGCTAACCTACCGGAGAAGCGAACTTCAAAACCGAGGAAGAAGATGAGCTGGCATGAGCGATTAGGCATACCCGCAGCTCAAGAGCTACTCGAGAAGTCCGGTGCTAATTCTGATGAATCCGAGGAAGACTCCGAGGAAGACTCCGATGAAGACTCCGAGGAAGACTCTGAGGGTGCCTCAGAAGACGCCTCGGAGAACAACTCAGAGGGCAACTCGGAGAATGATTCAGAGAGCCACTTGGAAAATGGCTCGAAAGACAAGTCAAGAAAAGTTGTTGATGAAAACACTTCCAGCGAGGTGGAGGATGGATCTGTGTCCGGTACAGGCTCTGACGAGGACGAGTATGATTCTGAGTCTGATTCCGGTTCTGAGTCCGATTCTGATGAGGAGTCTGCAGCCACGCAATCTTCTGGCAAAGAGTTCTCCGCGTGGGCGAAATCTATGGATCCAGATGCAACTGCTGCGTCGATACCCACTCCCAAACCGGAGAACTATGTGCACGTCCCGCGGAAAACAGAAGGTCAAGAGTCGGTAGAGGCTGATCAAGCTTTACGGAGTCGTCCTGGATGGGTCGAACGCAGTGAGCTCGACCCTACTGTTGTCGAGCGAACGCCAGAGGTTGAAGCGTCTCGGGCAGAGCTTCCAGCAGTGGCTAGCGAACAGCAAATCATGGACTCTGTAAACCATTTCGACGTTATTGTTGTTACCGGTGCCACTGGCTCCGGTAAAACAACGCAGATTCCTCAGTTTCTGTTCGAGAACGGCTATGCTTCCAAGGGCATGATAGGCGTCACCCAGCCGCGTCGTGTTGCTGCCGTCTCGATGGCTAAACGCATTGGATCCGAACTTTGTGGTGCTGCCAAGGTCGGTTATCAGATTCGCTTCGACACCACTGTCTCTGCCGGAACCCATATTAAGCTGATGACAGACGGTGTGCTTCTCAAGGAGATGAGTTCCGATCTGCTGCTATCGCGGTATTCGGTCATTGTTGTTGACGAGGCTCACGAGCGCAGCGTGAATACTGATATCTTGATTGGACTCATATCTCGTGTTGTCAAGCTGCGACGGGAGCGCGGGGCGCCCCTGAAACTGGTCATAATGAGCGCCACATTGCGTGTGGCCGATTTTGCGCAAAACGAGCGACTGTTCCAGGCCCCTCCGCCGATTGTTTCCGTCGAATCCCGACAGCATCCCGTCTCGATGCACTTCAGTCGCCGTACTGCCACTGATTATGTCGAAGAGGCTGTATCCAAGGCTCGGAAGATCCATGAGAAGCTTCCTCCTGGTGGTATTCTGATCTTCCTTACTGGTAAAGAAGAGATATTAAGAGCCATGGGCGAGCTTGACCCAAACGCGTCTCATATCAACACAGTGGGGCCCTTGTCGAGTACCTCTGTGGTCGAGGAGGAGAGTGTGGAATTTGGCGTTGATGAAGTAGACGTAGACTCTGATGCTGAAGCTAACGTTGATGACGATGCGGAGGAGTCGGACCTAGGAGAAGATGCGGAGCCAGATGCCAATGAACCGCATGACCAGAAGAAGCTGCATGTATTGCCTCTGTACTCGTTGCTGTCCACGGAAGATCAGCTAAAGGTTTTTGAGCCTGTGCCCCCTGGACACCGCCTCTGTGTTGTTGCCACCAACGTCGCTGAAACTTCCCTCACTATTCCAGGTATACGATATGTTGTAGACTGTGGTCGAGCTAAGCAGCGCATTTACGACACAAGCACTGGAATACAGAAGTATGCTGTGCGCTGGGTGTCCAAGGCGAGTGCTGATCAGCGTGCCGGTCGTGCTGGTCGCACTGGGCCGGGGCATTGCTACCGCTTATACTCGAGTGCCTTGTACGAGAGTGCGTTCCCCGGCTTCGGTGAGCCCGAAATAAGCCGAATGCCCGTAGAGGGCCTCATTCTGCAGATGAAGGCCATGGGAATTCATCAGATTGCAAACTTCCCGTTTCCCACTCCTGTGCCACAGGCATCGCTAAATAGTGGCCTTCGAATTCTTGAAAATTTGGGCGCTGTAGACGCTGAGGGAAAGCTCACGTCTTTGGGATCTCAAATGAGCCTCTTCCCGTTGCACCCGCGCCATGCAAAAATGCTTCTTATTGGCAATCAACATGGCTCTTTGCCGTTTGTAGTGGCACTAGTTGCCGCGTTGTCGGTAGAGGACCTTGTTGTAGACATGTCGAAGGTTCCTGTGCTGGATGAACAAGCCGACGTTCTGCAACTATTATCTGCAGTTGCCGCATACTCTTGGACACCTACCAAAGATATGTGTACTCAAATTGGTGTCCGACCGAAGGCTATGAACGAGATTGCCAGTCTGCGCGGCCAGCTCGCGCATCTCGTGGCAAGAACACTCCGAAGCGACGCTGTGTCAATTTTGACGAAACAACTGAGTGCACCGTTGCCTGTACCTAGCAAAGTACAGCTGTCCGCTGTTAAACAGATCATTGCCGCTGGTTACATCGATATGGTGGCCGCACGACAGGCTCTTTTCGACACCGAAGTGCGAACGTCGAGGCAGGTGTCTCGCGTGCCGTATGTCACTGTGCAACGGGGGCCTGTTGTTTATCTGCATCCAATGTCGAATATGCAAAAGGCGCCTGACTTTGTTGTATATCACTCACTCACAACCAGGGAGGATAGTGATAAGATCCGGATCAGACCGTTAACCGCCGTAACGGACCTTCAACTCGCGACTTTGAGCGCACATACGCCAATGCTCACCTACTCGAAGCCCATGGGTGGGGCTTACGCCCCGAAAATGATAGGGCCTAATAAGAGGGAAGCTTGGGTTGTACCAAGATATGGAGCAGCAATCGGATCCGGAGGGCTCGGCTGGGATTTGCCTCCCAAAAAGGTGATCCAAATGCGTGAAGGTACCAAGTGGGTCACACAGTAGACGCCGTTTTTAATGCATTAGTGTTATTAAAGTTTTTAATGAGACATGTAAGTGTTTTGATCCTTAGAGTCTCTCATCGGTGCTGTGCGCAAATCAGGTACGTGTTAAACCTCCACCAATGATGGTCTACTTCCCAGTGGCACTTTGAGGTTTTATCTCACATCCTGGACAGTTATGAAGCGATTCGTGACAAAAAAGGTCACAATCAACGCAGAACCTCTGCTCGCAGTCAGGGCACTCGTAACGACTGTGTCTTTCATCGAATCGAGTGAGACAGCCAAAGCACTGTCCTATACCTCCTCCTTCTATTGCCTTGAAGTTTTTTAGCGGGAAAAGGTGGTGGTAACTACGGGCCAAGTGTGTCGAAAGGATCAAGGTCAGTTGGCACACAGGACAAACCATAGGCAGGGTGCAGACCTTAGATCGACATTGCGGGCACGTAAACCCCTGCTTTGTGGGGCGCAAATGGCATGCACACAATGTGGCCACACTCGAGTGCTTGGTTCGGCTGGGAAAGCCCATTTTGACGGCGACCGAATTAGCCCGCGCAGTAGTCTGGCTAACCGCGAGAGGCACTGTCGCCTCCATAACCAGTTGTTTGAAGTGGGGCTCGTTCAACACGACGTTGTATGCCGTTGTGTCTCCGTGGTTAGTGCGCCGGGCGATTTCACTGCAGACCGCAACTTGGGCTGCAAGGCCTACGACGCGGACACGCACCTTATCGTTCACAAGCTGGTCGATTGTGCGGCCGATCTGTCCTGGATCGCTGCTCATGAGAGCGCCATATACAATAAGAACTTCGCGGGTGCAGTGTTTTGGGACATAGAAAAGGATCGCCCTTGCCATTTCGAGAGCATTTTGAAGCGACGGCACACCTGACCCTTCGAGCTTCCGGCACGCGGCGAGCTTCTGCAGGTGCACTTCTGGATTGCCATCCAGTGGGCTGATTAGTTGAGCCAGCCCATCGCGAAGGCCCACAATCGCTATTTGAGATATGGGATTCTGGGCAAAGAATTCCGTTACAAAATCGGCGGCGACTCCAAGTACGTGAGCCAGTCTCGTGGGACGCATATCGGTGTCAGCCATGGCAGACGACATATCCAGGACGAGAACAAGGTTACGAATGATCCCGCGCTGGACAGGGCGCGTATCCTGCGGGATACGTCTGCGCTTAGTTTCTTCCACCATCCCTGCAATTGTGGTCGCAAGGCTTCCCCCCGAGTCCTCCTGAACGACATCCCAGCTGCGCTGGTATTCGTCTTCCCAGCTGTACCCGCCGCCCTCTCCCGCGGCACCAGGCGTACGGCTGCGAGTACGCCGCACAGGCCTCTGCCCGGTCACCGACTCATCTATCTCTTCAACGTACTCGTCGTCGCTCGACTCCATAGGCCATAGGGGGTCTGGTGTCACAAACGCGAGTTTCCAAGCGGTGCAAGTCGAGGTGGTTCGCACTGTGCTGCTTACAACATCGTGTGTGGGAGGAGGAACCTTAGCAGTTGCCGCAGCTCTCTCTCTAATTGAGATGCTCCACCGAAGAACGCGCAGTGCGCAGCAGTCAATTCGAATACAGGTTCTCTTTGCTGCTCTTGTATTCTACTTTTTACAGTGAAAGTACAACTCGCCCACTATGTTAGTTGATCAGCGAGCACACAGCCAACGAAGAACGGGTGGGAAAAGAGGCGCGATTGAACGAATACACTGCAACAAGCCACATCAAATAGAGGCTGATTTTACCGTAAAGTATGTCATTAAAGCGTCTTGTACTCTGGACTGCGACGAAAGCACAAGCAGGCCGTCTAGCGCGTCGCGACCGCTCATTTACGACATGATCTTCGACGCAGTACACGTGACTACCATGTGTGCTTGGCGCGTCGGGGCGCGAGCTTTTGAAACCCGGCCTCATGCGGGGACTGAGAAGACGCGAAAAAGCCAGTAAATACCAATGCGTATACTGAGGAAAGTTTGAACATCTTGCTGCCGTTCGATATACGCCTTCACCCTCCTACAACATTGTCGCACTAGGCTTGGCCCAGCTCAATGATCACATGTAAAAAAACCGTTGTTCAAAAACTTTGCAGGGATCGCTCTGTGACCGCGCAACACCCTTACCCGAATGAAGTAAATTGAATTCTCCGCATTCTGTTTAAAATACATGAACAGCAAAAAAAATGTCACAGCAGTACACTTTAACGAGGATGTGTGCACGGCGACTAGAAAAAACTTGACAGAGGGATGTAGTAGGGCGAACGGCCGGCAATGTAGAAATGTAACATATTTTTAGTTATGTGTCAAAACCCCTACCCCAATGCAATGAACAGTCGTGTTGCCTACCCCCCGCAAAAAAATCCGATGCATCGTCAACTATAAATAAGGTCAAGCAGCTACCGGCATAGTCGATACCACCACTCAAGACTCAAAGAACAATCGCACAACTCAGTATGCCCCACTTGCCATTCCAGCCATTCCGCAGCTCTTCTGACAACAAGGACGGCCTTGCACCCACGAAGTCTGGTTCAAGCGCGCTTGCGCCAACTAACACCGATGGCACGCCTCGGAAATCGAAGAAGTCATTTGCTAACAAGATCAGCAAGGCCTTTTACAGCTGGGACTTCATTGAGCACTAAACGCTCTGACTCTCTGCACACATTTTGTTTATTTATTCTCTATTTAATTTTATTTAACAAGTGACACGGTTTACCACACCTAAAAATGCATATGTTGCTGGTCGTTAACCACCTAAAATGCCTGTAGCGAAACTGTAACATTATTCTTACGTTGCCATAGCTCTAGCGCACTCCACAAGACTGAGTCTTTCGTCTTCATTTCGTGCTGCAATCCGATAGTAGTTCAGCACCAATGAGGGAGAGAAAGGAAGCACCGAAGTGCCGCCTGGGATAGAGGCATTCGAAATATTATTTTATGATGAATGGCTCGTCCAAAAAAATGGGGCCAACCGGGAATTGAACCCGGGACCTCTCGCACATCAGTTGAAGCTTGCGCTTTAACCCTAAGCGAGAATCATACCTCTAGACCATCGGCCCTTGATTGGTGATAGTCCTAAGCTTTAGGAGTACTTATGTACTAGTCGCACCGTCGTCGTTGAAACCCTCCCACGTGGCACTTTACAATGTCATAGTTTAGTAGCAAGCAATCCTGGAGAGGGGTGCCAGCAAGAATGCAATAGGACAACAAGTAAGAAAGACATAAATTGACATTGGAGTAAAGAAACAACAACCATAGGCCTGTTTTTAACGCAACATGGCGGAATGGTCTGTCTCGACAAGGGGGGGGGAATTAGCTGCGGAACGCGGGAACCGCGCGATTACTCAGCGACACATGTCTGGGCAGGCCAATTTTTTGCATCACAAACACTTTTTGATTTTTCACCCCTACTTTTTGTTCCAATGTCTTTCGGAGATCTGTCTACCGCTGCTGGCCTTGATAAGCTCAACACGTTCCTCCTTCACAAGAGCTTCGTGGAGGGCACTGAGGTGAGCGACGCTGACGTCAAGGTTGCCACTGAGGTCGGCTCGAAGTTCGATGCTGAGAAGTACCCCAACATTGCCCGCTGGTACAAGACCGTTGCCGCCAACAAGGAGCTTTCTGCTGGCGAGTCCAAGGAGGCCGAGGGTGATGATGACGATGTTGACCTGTTTGGCTCTGACGAGGAGGGCGTTGATGAGGAGGCCGAGAAGGTCAAGCAGCAGCGCGTCAAGGAGTACGAGGCCAAGAAGGCTGCCAAGGGCCCCAAGCCCGCGGCGAAGTCCATGGTTACGATCGAGGTCAAGGCGTGGGACGACGAGACTGACCTGGAGGAGATGCTCGCTAACGTCAAGAAGGTCGAGATGGATGGTCTTCTGTGGGGCGGCCACCAGTTCATTCCTGTTGGCTTCGGCATGAAGAAGCTGCAGATCAACTGCGTTGTCGAGGACGACAAGGTTCTCATGGACGACCTTACTGAGAGCATTGAGGCCGATGAGGACCACGTCCAGTCGGTCGACATCGCCGCCATGGCTAAGATCTAAGCTAGCTGTCTCTGCGACTATGGAAAGCGTTTCGTAATATTGGTTAAGGTATTTAAGCAAGTACTGAAAGAGGTAACTCACCAGCTGGAAGTCGGTTGATGCGCTGTTCACACAATTCACAACTTAATTAACTATTCCACTGCAAGACAGCGGAACGAGTGCAAATGTCGTGGGGGGGGGTGCTGGATTACTTAATTTTTTTCCATTACTACTTACTAGCCCACTACAGCCTGCAGGGAATTTTTCAAAGAAATCAGGTAAACAATGGGCCTGTTTTCGAACAAGTCAGTAGACAATAGCAGCGCGTCGCTGTTTTCCAAGCCTGTGAGGCGCGATGATCTGATAAATGAGGCTCGCGAGGCCCACAAGGCAGCTCCTGGTCCCGTGCGTGAGAAGGCAGCGCCTGCGCCGGCGTCCAGTGACGAGGCAGAGGGCGCAGAGCCCGAGCTAGAGGAAAAGTACTTACTTGCCAAGAATATCAAGGCAAACCCAGAGAATGCTGAGGCTGAGGAGTCCGCCAATGGCTCAGCAAGCGAGGACGAGCAGGAAGCGGCAGAAGCGCACGAGCCAAACAAGGACGACATGGAGCGCACGCTGTTTGTGAAGAACGTGCCCTATTCAGTCATTACTGACAAAAAAGTGTTCCGTGCCTTCCGCAGGCTGTTTGAGCCTGACGTGAAGTCTCTGAGGTTCAGATCTATTGCCATGAGCGAGATGATGCCGCGCAAAGCGGCATTCATCAAGCAAAAGCTGCACCCGTCGCGGGACGCCGTGAACAGCTATGTTGTATTTAAGTCTGCCGACCGTGTTTATGATGCTATGAACGAGCTGAACGGCCGAGAGTTTGCCGAGCATCATCTCTTTGTGGACCATGCAGCACATCCGCGCAAGCAAGATTCGCGGCGCTCCGTGTTCGTTGGAAACTTGCCCTTCGAGGCGTCCGAGGAGGCATTGTTTGCCCATTTTAAAGACTGCGGCGCTATCGAAAATGTCCGCATTGTGCGCGACCCGCAATTCAACCTTGGAAAGGGATTTGCCTACGTTCAATTTGACGACGTCTCAACTGTGCAGGTTGCGCTCCTCAAAAACTCTCAGAAATTTGAAAATCGCGAGCTGCGCGTGACGCGCTGCCAGTCAAAGGCGACGAAGAAGCCGAACAAACCCGCTCAAAAGCCACTTTACCAGCGTAAGGCTGAGCCCAAGAAGTCGCGACGACGTGAGCGGGTTGACGACTCCGGCATGGTACTGGAGGGTGAGCGTGCCAAGGTTGGCAAGCCTGGGATTGACAAAAAGCGTCGCCGCCAGGCGCCAAAGGGCCCTGGCGGCAGGAACGCCGCAAGACCCAAGAAGGCGCGTCACAACTAAGTGCTTAGCCGCTGCTTAGCCGTCGTAATTGTTCATAATATTTAACATTAGAATCTGGCTTCACATGAGCCGTCGTAGGTCCGTGTCGCTCCACTGTGGGTGCTTTTTACGCGCGAACAGAATGGGCTGCTCGACCTGGGTGGGGTCCTCTGTGTCGGGCGCGATTATGGAAGAAGGCTCGAGAACGACATTGTCGAATTCGACCTTCTCCCCGCGCCACTCAGGGTACAGGAGCTCGACGCGCGGCGATTTTTTATGGACCTGCGTCCGCTGTGAGTCCATACCGAAACCGAGACAGTGTCAAGCCGTATCCTGGGTCGCTTATTTACGCACGCACTCTCAAGTCATGGATCTCTAACGAACTGATGAGCTGCCAAGCTAGGCAACTAACTGCGAGCCAAGCAGGCAGGTAGCGAGAGAGGTAGCAGAAAGGCAGTAGACAAAGCCGAAAACACAGGCAAGGATTTAATACACCAGTAAATAGCGGGACGCGTAGTCAGGTAAGCTGGGAAAGTGGTGGCCGGCAACTGTCCATTAATCGTGAAACGCAAAGCGCAGTATCCCCAGCGCACTCATCAGCTTGTCCGATAGCTCGGAGCCCGGGACCCTCAGAAGTAATTGGCCCGAGGTGGTGGTTTTGCCCGATTTGGATGGATTAGCGATACTCCGACGGTCATGCGTCAGCCACACATGTGATGAGTCCATTTGGCGAAGCAGATTACGGAGAGCTCGCAGCGCATGAAAGCCAAGAACGTGTGAATCCTGTCGCGAAAGAAGGAGAATATGGCCTATCGCGAAAGGCTTCCTAAGTGGCCCAGTCAAGAGGCACAAAAACGTCCGGCCCCAATCAGAGACAGTGGCGAAGATTGCGGTACTTGCGTCTCCGGTCCGGGGTAGGGCTAGGGCAGAAGATTCACAGCAAGTGCGTAGTACTGAACCGACGCATGAGGTGCCGTAAAGAAGCGTATGGCGTCAAGGCGTGGCAGTATTGATAAATGTGCGTGTCTTCCACAGAACGAATTGGACTATCACCGACGGTCGCAGCCCGCTCTGCAGGCGTCCTGTCGGCGCGTAAATCAGAGCACCCAGCCACTCCCACGGGCTCGAACAAGCCCCTGCCCTACCCAGGACACAGAGAGAGGTCATCATCGCAGCCTCGAACGTCAAGTTAGACAGCGGAACGCTAGCTGCAAAGGACACTTGCGGGCTGCATTCACAGATGGGGATTGTGCGGCAGATCAAGAATGTGACCGGCGGGTACTCTTCGTCGCAAGTGAAGGTGCGCGACGTCACCGCCAATGACGAAAACACGCCGCCGCGCTCCCAGATGCAGGACCTGGCCGACCTGACGTTCGACAACCACGAAGTTGTGCTCATCATGGACATGCTTGACAAGCGCCTCAACGACAAGGGCAAGTACTGGCGGCACGTGCTCAAGTCGCTGGTGCTGCTCGACTATCTTGTGCATTTCGGCTCCGAGGCGGTTGTTTTGTGGTGCCGAGAAAACCTATACATCGTGAAGACGCTGCGCGAGTTTCACCACGTCGACGATGCAGGAACAGACGTCGGGGGAGCGATTCGTGCTCGTGCGCGCGAGTTGACAGACCTCATATCGAACCAGGAGCGGCTAGATCAAGAGCGCCGGGACGGCCACCGGCGCAAGCCGCGACGATACCGCCGCGACTCGGCGAGTCCCGAGCGCGCACCACCTCGGCTGCCTGGCCGGGGAAATAATGATGATGATGATGACGAGCTGCGGCGTGCTCTCGAATTGAGCAAGGAGACCGCCGCGCAGGAAGAGGAGCGGCGACGCATGGTTGGCGGCCGCAGCGCCAGCCAGGAGGACCTGACGCGAGCTATGGCGCTGTCGCAGCAGAACGAGGCAGCGCTTTTGGCGGGACAAAACAGTTACGACCCTTTCGCGGCCCAGGCCATGGCCCAGCAACAGGCGCTCGCCCAGCAGCAGGCCAATGCGGAGGCGGCTGCGTTGGCGCAGGCCCAGCAGGAGTATCTGGCTGCCCAGCAGCAGGCACAGGCTGAGCAGCAGCGGCTCTACGAGATGCAACAGGCGCAACAAGCCCAACTCGCACAGTACCAATATGAGCAGCAGCTTGCTGCGCAACAGACGCAACAAAGTCCCCCGGCTCAATCTCCTATGCAGCCTCTGAAGACAGGGTCTAACAACCCGTTCGCAGCTTTCAACCAACAACAGCAACAGCAACAACAACAGCAGTCTGAGCGACCAAACCTCGGCCGTAGACAGAGTCTACACAGGCAGTCTACTTTCGACAAAGATCACATGGACCGGCTCGATCAAATCTTGAGCTTGGACGCCCCTATGGATACCTTTGGCAATACTGGCTTGGCCAAGATGCCTGCGCAGCATACCCAGGGCGAGTTCGTGGACTCCAGCGGACGCGGCCTGACGGCAATGCTCACGCAGCGAAAGACTGGAACTAGCAATAACCCGTTTGCTGGCCAAGGCCAACAATACACCGGGATTGCCACAACGCAGATGCACCCCGAACATACAGGCTATGGATTTGGCAATGCGAATGGAAGTCGCAGCAGCACAAACCTCATAGACCTGTGAGCCATTTGATTGGTGCGCTTGATGGTCAGCTCCAGGTGTGTATAAGACTTTTTTTTTTAAGCTTAACTATCACGCAAGTGACTCGGCTTGCTATGCTTTTGTAGAAACTACCGCTTTGTCGTGGTGCTTCAGAAACCTATAGATACCACACACATATAGTGATGGATGGAACAGAAGCGATCAACAACCACCTGGTCAAGATCAGCATTGCAAATCAGCTTGAAGGCGGCCCTTAGAGCTGCCGCAGTACAATTAAATAAAACTAATTGAGGCGGCACTAAGAGCTGCCGCAATTCAATTAAACAGAACTAATTGCATGAACCGGGCTCAGCCGATGCTTCAGTTGAGACTTGGGGCTTCAGTAGTATCACACTTTGCCGCAAGCCCAAGTTCACCTTGTTAGCAACTGCTGCGGCTAGTGAATGTGTTTTCAGACATTGAGATAATAGTGAGGTTGCGTTTCTGCCGACACAGACTGTCTTTGAAGGGAGAGTTCTGCCAAGTGGACGTTAGCCATGTGCCTAATTGATTCTGTTTACAGCTGGTTAACTGAATCCCACGAATGTTGCATCACAATACTAGACTAAGTGGCAAAATTCCACAGCCAAGATTCCTACAAGGCCATTGCTCGAAAGTTTAGAGCTTTAAGTCGACTCTTTATTTTTTCGCCGGGCATTAAACCATCGAAAGCCCACAGATATACATGCCAATAGATAAAAAAAATTTCTCAAAAGTGTCTTAAGAGTGAAATCTGGCCAAACAAAGACTTTCACGCTCCAAAAAAGTTACCGCCAGAAATGCCATGAAAACGCCAGAATAAGCAGTCCACGGAGCATGATATGAACCACGCCATGAGAGAATGAAGCTCCTAACATTTTGTGGTTGACTAGCGAGCTTCTTTCAACTCAATAAAACAGAAAGTAGAATCCCGCGGGTTTCAAATAAGAGCTAACAGAGTTTTTCATGCCAGTGGTGCGCCTGTACGCCTGAATAGTGGCGCTTAAATTCTTTCCAGAACATAAACTTGCAGGAACTTCTTGGAAAAATCCCGTTGACTTTAATGCGCGTGAGCAGCGTTTTATTAGCACGACTAGTTTGTGATTTTAGCACCGCCGATATCTTACCTCCTGAGGAGTTGATAAAAGGCGTATTTTGCACCGTAATACTTGTAGTACTGCAGCTAGACAGCCTTGTTTAGTGCCTAGAAAGTACATCTGTATTAAGCACAGCACTGACGCACTTCACTGGGAAGGCACACTGTCAAATACATGAGTCTCGCATGAGTCTCGTAGCGCAGCCTCTTTCTTTAGATCCTAGGCCCATTGTTGGTGTTTAGATGTTCTTCGGCGCTGGTAAAGGATCCTGCTCATTAACACATGGCGTTCTGTAGATCGGCAGTGTTTAGTATCTAGACGAGGTTGCAGCCCAGCAGCACCGCCTGTACCCCAACGTACAATGACGTTGCAGACGCGTGATTACTATCAGTAGTCAAAATTACGTCACCTTGAGGCTACCTTTCTAAACGCTGGGTAGACACATTGCGTCAGCACGCGTAAGCATCGTCAGCACGAGTAGACAACTACTTCTTTGTGTAATGCTGACCACGCTGGATTACGAGTGCTGACCCGAAGACGCTTATTGATATCACAAATCAACTCAGGAGAACTAGTTCACGATAGAGACATCGATCTCCTCTGTGCAGCATATATAGCGTCGTAAAAATACCGAATATTCTGTACCAACAAACGATATAATGTTCTCTTCTCCTCACTCCTCTTCGCAGTCTCGCCCTTCAAACGCCCTTGTTACTGGTGCTAGCCGCGGCATTGGCGAGGCCACGGCCATCAAGCTCGCCTTGGAGGGATACAGCGTCACCCTGGCTTCTCGTGGCCTTGAGCAGCTGAAGTCCGTCAAGGCTCGGCTGCCGGTCGTGAGGCAGGGCCAAACACATCACGTTTGGCAGCTCGACCTCAGCGATGTTCGAGCGGCAGCATCCTTTCGAGGCGCCCCCCTGCCGCCCAGCAGCTACGATGTTCTCGTGAGCAACGCGGGAGTTGCACAGTTTGCTCCGCTTGCTGACCACGCCGACGCCGACTGGCAGAGCATGCTCACTGTTAACCTGACAGCGCCAATTGCGCTCACCAAGGCACTCATCAAGGCCATTTCCGAGAAGCCTCGTGAGACTCCTGCCCACATCGTCTTTATCTCGTCTAACATGGCTCTGCGTGGTTTCCCCCACATTGGCGTCTACAGCGCGACAAAGGCTGGTATTGATGGCTTTATGCGCTCGCTGGCTCGTGAAGTTGGCCCCAAGGGTATTCACGTCAATTCAGTCAACCCTGGTGCTACCAAGACCGAGATGACCAAGGGCGTGGACATTAGCGCTTTCGGTGATCTCCCGATCAGCGGCTGGATCGAGGTTGAAGCTGTGGCCGACGCCGTGCTCTTCCTTGTGAAGTCGAAGAATGTCACGGGCACGACACTTGTTGTTGACAACGGCTTTGTAGTTTAGGTTACTTGCTTAGCATTAATAGAAATGCAGATAGAATCTAACTAAGAACAAATGTTATCAATCTACAGTAGTCATGAGTGGCTTAGCAAATCTGGAGATGTAGTTCGGTACGTCAAAGTGATCTTTGACAAGCTTCAAGTTATGATGGTGCTGAGTATCTTTGGAGAGGCGTGACTTTTTCCGCACTGACTTTGTCACGAGCTCGCAAGAACACACTTTTACTTAGCTGCTGCTTTTACGAAGAGTTACTTTACCTGCGCGCACAAATGGAGAATGCTCTGCTTTGCTCTTGAAATGTGTCCTGAGGCTGCATCGTCAGACAGCGAACGCTTTGGAGTGGGCAAGTGAATGGTCAACCGCTGTGGGGAACGCGTCAGGGGTTCCTGACCCTATCGGGGTTAGGCCAGCACTTAATTATCAACTCTGACGCCGCCTAGTGTTTTTTTAATTGACAGATAATGTGCCAAACCATGGCGAGAACAATACCCCCATTCTGGAATAGCCACCGCAAGAGCTGTGGCCTTATGTGATAGGTGGATTGCCCTGAAGCTACTTCAAACAATCACCATTGAGCTCAAATTCTGACGTGGCGGAGCTTCTAAGCGGTAAAAAAAATCTTGGATAACCAACTTAACTTAGATACTCGAAGGTCAAGATGATGCACCAGCAAGCAAACACTCATTCCTGCTACTGAGACATCGCACATCGTTGTCGTAGTTGTTTTTAGGTCAACGCGCGGCTAGCTCTGGTGCAAAATTGGCGGAGAAACACGAAATGCTCTCCGCGGGTATAAAATATGTACTTTGTACAAGATTACGATGGTCACAGTATCTGCCCTGGTGCCAGAGGCTATTAGTGACCCAATAGAATAAATACAGGTCTGAATACGCTGGGGTGGGTTGGCACCGCCCACAGGGAAGAGTCCTAGCGCGGCAAGTTGCCGGCGCTGCTGGAAAAAGGTCCGATGCTATTATGAGAGCTGGAATGCGCAGGGCTGCGAAGACTCGGGTCACCCTCTCGCGGCGGCAAAAGGTGGTGCTCCTGGTCTTCTATGACAGGAGGCCGATTCGGCATTCCTGGTACATGCTCCTCAGATTCAAATGCGAGCAAGGACAAAATGGAGGAGCCGCGGCGTCGCAGACGATCCCGCAATCGCATACCGGGAGCATGCGACAGAGATGACGATGCGTGGCTTGCGTGACTGACCCACGAGTCCTGTGTGCGAGTAGGGTGGATGCGCACGCTATCTACAGAGGACGAGTAAGACGACTGCGAAGAGTCGACCACCTCCGAGGGCATCAGGCTCAGCGGCCCGCCGTCCTCCTCACCAGGATAGCGCGCCTCGTCAGTCGCAGGACGCCGCAGCGAGTCACCGCCGTGTCGCGAGTCCCCTCCGTCCGGGAGCTGGAAGCGATTCAGGACATTAGTGAAAGCGTTCATGAGCTCGAACAGCGTTTCTTGAGTGATGTTGCGTCCCGAATAGCGCAACTGTTCGTATATATACAGGAATCGGTCGACGTGCTGCTTTGCGTCGGGCATGAGGAGCTGGCCATACAGGGCGGCCTCGAGATATTCGCGCAGCGTAGCGCCCGGCGGCCGCGTGAACTCGGGGATCAGCAGAGTGCAGTAATCCTCGATGAAGACGGGCAGCATGTCGGCCATTTTCCAGAAGGGAACGCCGATATCGAGGAAATCTCTGGGCGTTTTCACCGCGGCGCCCTTTCTTTGCGGGTTCTGCAGGCCCGGGTGCTTAACTACAGAGAAGTCGCGCTGCTGCAGATAGAGTTCCTGGCAGCGCGTCTGCGCGTCGGCAATGCGGTCCCGCAATTTTTTGCCGATGTCGCGGCGGCCCAGCTGGTGTGCTCGCGGCAGGGCGGTCAGCCACCGGTTCACAGTCACGCGTCTGATAAGGTGCAGCACGATGGCCCACACGGCGATGATGGACATGGCAACAATGACGATGATCGAGTTCCAGAACTGGCCCGAGCTAAAACTTTGCGGCAGAATGTCGATCGCTGTGCACACGAGCAGCAATGTTATTATCACGGCAATGAATGTGCGGCTCACGTTGTAGAAGACTTCGCGAGGCTGCTTGCGGGCAAGCTTGCGCCACTGCGTGCTTACAGCATTTTGCGCAGGCCGGCCAGACCGCTGCCACCCCCGCCGCATCTTCGCAACAGTGGCTGTGTAGCCTGGCTGCCGCATATGATGGCGGAAAGTCGGGCTTTGGCTGCGGTTGAACACAGCTGTGCAGGCCGCTCGAGTCCACTCTGATGACTCATCACACAAACAAGGCTGACGGCGGCGGCCTGCTAAGGTGCGGCCCGCTTGATCAGTGGCTTCGGCAATCCCTGCTGCCGGTTGGTTGCAACAGTTATGTCGCTGGTGGCGCAGCAGCCAAGCTATGGCGCTTGACTAGTCCCGGCCAGCGCCATTGACCCCGGGCAAGCCTTCGTGCTGCCGTCACCTGGGGCCGCTCGTCTTGATTTAGTTGAGTATGTAAAAACAACTGCGACTTAGGTTGCTCTGTGCATTCTTGGCCTGGCCGACCCCGTTCTCGGCTTCACGAACGCGCTCCCAACACTTGTGACTCGCAGAGTTCGCCAACGCGTCGCTGAGTCAAAACAGTCGGGGCAGCAGCCTGCGCGCGTCGTTGTATGGACCTCGAGGGCCGTCCCGCTCTCGACTGGGACCACCCGCTCGACTGCGTGCCGGTGTCGCGGCTGGCAACAGAGATCAATGAGCTGATCACTGTGTCCGTGGAGTCCGTCGTGCACTCGAACGAGCGCGTGCCGGCGTCCATGCTGCAGCCCATGCTGAAGCGCATCCGCGGCGAGTACTTCTCGCCCGGCACGATCTACGCGCTGCTGGCCAGTCGGCTACACTTCCAGCAGGAGATGAATGCCGACGCGGCCGGCGCCAAGCTGTGGCGCACGCGCTGGCAGTGCTGCGAGGAGCTGGCGCTGCGGCTCGTGTCGTACTACTTGCCCCACGAGTTTGCTCAGGACCTTGTGTTCGAGTTCTACCCATTAGCAGACGGCTCGCCCCTCGAGACGGTACCCACGTGGCTGCGCGTGAGCGCGCTCGAGCTCGCCATCAAGAGCGAGGCCAAGCGGCTTCTGGCTCACCCTGTGTGCGTGAAGGTGGTGGCGGATCTGTGGGACGGCCACCTCGTGCTTGACCCGCTTGTTCACAAGGTGCATCGCAGTGATGCGCTGCGCTCGCCGGCGGACCTGGAGAGGCTCATGAACGCGCGCCGCGGCGTTGTTGTGCGTTACGACTTCGAGGAGACTACCATATTCAAGCCGTCGCGTCTGCGCGTGCCCAAGTATCGTGAGTGGCTCAAGCTGCTGAACCTCGGCATCATAATCACGCTGTACGTGCTCACTATGGGGCCTTCCTCGTCCTTCGTCTTCGAGGGCCTCTTCCAGGTGTGGATCGTTGCGTTCATGATCGACGAGCTCAACGTGCTGCGCAGCGTCGGCTCCCATCTTTACTTCTTGTCGCTGTGGAGTGTGTGTGACATCATTACCATTGTGCTTTGCACTGTGTACCTCATGCTCAAGGTGGCGGCATATGCTGTGGCCGAGAGCGACACGCCGGCCGGCAGCCTATGGAGCGACAAGAGTTACGACGTGTTGGCCGTGTGCGGTGTCACGCTCATTCCGCGCATGTTTTCTGTGCTGGAAGCTAGCGTCGGGTTCAGCCGCACCGTGATCAGCGTGCGCAAAATGATGACCGAGCTCCTATGGTGCTGGGTCGCAATCACCATGTTCTCAGTCGGCTTCTGGGCCGCGCTCGCCCATTTCGGGAACGGCGTCTTCACGAGGTCGCAGGTCTTTTACGATCTCTTGCAGGTGCTTTTCGGGTTCACGCCGGCCGTTTGGACCACCTGGCAGAAGTACCCGACCCCCGGTGCGCTCATTTTGTTTCTATACCTCTTCATGGCCCAGTTTGTGGTGACCACGATGGTGACTGCTGCCCTTAGCGCCAAAATCATTGCGTCAAAGGACTCAAGCTTAGAGGAGTACCACTTTTTGAATGCTGTGCGCACAGAAGTTCGCGTCAAGAGCGAGCGGCAGGTCCTCTACTTCTACTCGGAGCCATGGGTAATTCTGTGCTTCTTCCCGCTACCGCTGCTGCGCCGTGTCCTTCCCACAGTCTGGTACCTGCAAGTGAACCGCTTTCTTCTCAAGCTCACGCACTGGCACATCTTTTTGGCCATCTACGCCTACGAGCGGCTCTCAAGTGCCATTATTGCTCGGCAGTCCAAGGCGGCCGAGGAACAGCATCAGAGGGTAAGAAAGCACGTTCAGCGGCGCATGCGCAAACTCCCGCGTCAGAGAGGCCGTCCATGGAGCACCAATAACGGCGGAGCACAGGCGCCAAGCACGGACCAGTCTGTACGTCAGTATCAGAGCGGGGCTCACAGCCTTGCCCTTGGTTCAAACCAGAATCAACATCAAAATCAGAATCAAAACCAGAACCAAAGTCAAAGTCAAAACCAAAGCCAAAACCAAAGCCAAAGCCAAAGTCAAAGTCAAACTCATAGCCAAAGCCAACCCCAGAATGCGAACCAGCCTTTTGTAATGCCCTCATCTATGACCACTGGCATTAACAATGGCAGCTTGCGTGAGACTAAGTTTGACCTCGTCGAGGAGCTCTTGAATTCGCCAAGTTTGAACGCCAGCTCGGCTGCTGGCGCCTCGGCTCGCGTACCAAGCGTAGGCACCTGGAACGGGCTAGCGGCCCGCACGCCATCACACCGGTGGTCCTTCGATTCTGAACGAGAGACCGCAAGCAGTATTAACGAGCCCCTCGAGGACATGTCTGATTTACACGAATGGATACGTGAACTGCATCAGTCAAACGCCAGAATAGAAGAGATGCTGGAGCGCCTCCTGAACCAAAAATGACACTTTCTTACGAAAACTAACTAATAAACAATTAAGCAATCACCGAACAATTTCCCAGAAAGTTCATGCATCCGCGCTATGCTGGGCGGCGGCCCACGCGCCATTAGTGGCGGTAGAAGCGGTTCGTTGAGTCTGCGTCGGCGGCAGCCACGTGACGTCCACAGTTGTTTATGAATGTGGTGCATCCAAAATATTGAGTGCCGCGTCCATGCTGCCCTTGTGGATCGACACTGACGCATGCCACGACGATGCTGTGGCACTGCTGATGGCAAGCGCGCTGCCCTATTTTGACCTGGTGGGAATTTCCGCCGCGTACGGGCGCATCTCGCTAGACTACGCGACGAGGAACGCCATGGCCCTAATAACTGCCTTTCAGGGAGGCGCGGTGCCGGTATTTCCCGGGAACGCAAAGCCGTCGGTGGGTAAACTGCCTCCGTATATGGACGGCTCCGGCCTCGACGGCACGGGGCTGCTTTCTGTGCCGCAGGGCCCCAAGCAGGGCGACCACACGGCAGTACCCACGCTGGCCGAGACACTGCGTCGCGCGCCACCACAACAGCTGTGCATTGTGTGTCTCGGGCCGCTCACAAACATCGCGCAATTGGCCACAGACTACCCCGAGCTGGTGCCGCAGATCGATGTCATCAGCATCAGCGCCGGTGTGGACAACTTCAACCTCACGGCTGACCCGCACGCGGCCGGCATTGTACTCAACCTTGCCGACGTAATAGCCCCGCATGTTCCGCCAGGCACTCCGGTACCTCAGATTCTCGTAAGTGAGCCGCAACCGGCTGCCACCATCACACAGGGCCTGCTGGAACAGGTCAAGCATGGCCAGAACCTCGACAAGTACACTGTGTTCCGCCAGATGATGTTCGAGCTGCTCACGCACTATTTGGACCACATCTCACCGCTTGTATGTGACCCGTTGGCGGTCCTGGCCCTGCTGCCTCAGAGATTGGGCGTCGATTTGGGCGTCGAGTTTGCCAAAAACGGCAACATGAATCTCTTGGACGCAGCGCCCATGTGGCGATTGATACTTGAGAGCATTGAAGAGCTCGAGGCAGGCGAAATGTGAATTCCGTGAATTCCGCCCCCCCCACAAGGCCTCGTCAAACCTCTTTTTCTCCACCCCAAAAAAGACTAAATGCGAATCTGTGATTCGCGTCTGCATATAGCATCATCAATAAATAAGCATTCTATCTCTAAACAAAGGAGGGATAAGCAATGGCGCCTCAACGCTTCTCTTTTTTTTTACATTCACCGGCCTGACGACCGCCATTAGAATTCATTCGACAAGGACGTCGTAATCCCAGCCACTCTCGGTGGGTACCTGGTGCGTGACCGGCTCTTGTGGCGGCGTGGCCAGCGATGCAGACTCAGGCACACCTTTTGCCAAGTCGACATTCATGAGGGCTAGGCGCAGCTCCGAGGGCGCAACGGCTCCTCCCCATCTCAGCCGCTGCTGGTTTGATGGTTGATTAAGCGGCGATGGAAGCTGCGTCGAGGGTGTTGCCGTGTGGCCCTCAGCCGCTGCAGATACTTCACCGGGTGGCACTTTGAGTAGCGCGCCAAGGACAGCAAGGAAGTACCGCGAGGGGTCTTCTTTAGACATCTCTTTCAGCTTGCCGATATTCTCGAGCCGCGGCCTTTCTATAGGCACGTTCTCCGGCACAAATGGCGGAAGCGGCTGTCTGCTGGCAGCAGATGGAGGCCGCTGTTGTGGCGGGAACCCCTGCTGTTGCAGCGCCTGCATCTTCTGCTGCTGCTGCTGCTGCTGCTGCTGCTGTTGCTGTTGCTGTTGCTGTTGCTGTTGTTGTTGTTGTTGCTGTTGTAGTAGTAGTTGTTGTTGTTGTTGCTGTTGCTGTTGCTGTTGCGGGGCAGGAACCATGATGGAGGGCGAGTCTTCGCGCAGTCGCTTTTGTCCAGTAACTGCGGCGGTCATCGCAGCGTTGCGCTTGAGGCCCTCGAATTGCTGCGGTGTTATAGGCTGCTGGTGGTCGCTCGAGGGCTGCTGTAGGCCAGGCGAGGCATGCAAGTGTTGGGCCAACTGCTGCTGATGTTGTGCCAAAGCGCTCGGCGGTCGTCCCTGGCGCATCTGTTGCATCTGCTGCATCTGCTGCATCTGTTGCATTTGTTGCATACCCATCACTGATGGCGGGTGTTGCGGTAGGCCCTGGCCGATTGCCATTCCTGCGCTAGCGTTAGGGGGCATGGTTGGGGTTGCCGCCCCTGCTGTATGTGGCGTTGGCACGCTCAAGTTTTGCACTCCCAAAGGTATGTTTGTTGCAGAGCCAGGACGCTCCTGGCTCGAGCGGGTGCGTTGTGGCCCATTTCTAGGCAAGCCAGGGGTCGACCCCATGGGGCCCAGCGGGAGACCCTGAGCCGACAGCATATTAATAGCGTCCGCTGCCCTGCCAGGGCCTGCCGTCCCCGGCCCACGCTGTTTTTCGACGGCAATCTTGTTGCATTCAGACACAAACGTGAAGAAGTGGCGTAACTCCTTCTTGTACATCTCGAGCTTTGCTGGCGTTACAAGAAAAACCCCTGCGTCGGCATGCTTCAAAATAATTCCCATAATCGGGCGGAAGCGCATAAGACGCCTGATTCCTTTCTTGTTGCGGTGCGAATACATGTAATAGAGGGGTATGAGGTGTTCGATCCTCGTCAGCATGCGTGGAATAGTGGACGAGGTGAGTTCTCCTTGCATGATCCTCAAATCCTCTTCTGAGAGCGGCTGCCGCGAGGCCTTGAGTTCTGCTTCGAGCTGAGGCATTTGAGCGCGGAGCTCGTCATTAATGCGCTTCAACTCGCGAGTATCTTCTTCGAGAATTCCACTCTCAAAAGCGGCTGTAATCTCGTTATGATTCATGTCACGAACATAGCGGCCGCCAATCATCACCGGTGGTAGCTGAGGCGAAGATGGACGGCCATGCGAGCTTGGCGTGGTAGGAGGCATCCCGTACTGTTGCTGCATAGATCCCGGCATGGAGCTTGCGGAGGCCACAGGGGAGCTCGACATTGGTATTCCGTGGCTCATGTTGCCAGCCATGCTTCCAGGAGTTCCACCGTTGGTCATACTCGCGCTCATGCTGCTGCTAGGTTGCGGGGTCATGCCCATTCCGGGGGGCTGTGGCGGCATGCCGTTCATGCCATTCATGTCGTTCATGCCATTCATGCCGCTCATGCCATTCATTCCCGCGGCGGCGCGCTTCTTCTGCTCCTGGTGCTGCTGCTGCAGCATTAGCTGTTGGCGATAGCGGGCCTCAGCCCGCTGGCGCTGCGCGGCCTCAGCCTGTGCTTGAGCCTGAGCCTGCTGCTGCTGTTGCGCTCGGGTTTGAGCCTGCGCCTTTTGCTGCTGTTGAGCCTTTGCTTGAGCCTGTTGCTGAGCCTGTTGTTGAGCTTGAGCTTGCTGCTGGGCCTGCTGCCGCGCCTGCTGTTGGGCCTGCTGAGCTTGGGCCTGCTGCTGAGCTTGTTGCCGCACTTGTTGCTGCGCATGAGCCTGAGCCTGCGCCTGGGCCTGCGCCTGAGCCTGCGCTTGAGCCTGCGCCTGAGCCTGAGCCTGAGCCTGGGCCTGAGCCTGGGCCTGTTGAGCCTTCTGCGCTTGCTGAGCCTGCACCTGCTGCTGAACTTGCTGTTGATCGCGGCCAAGCGGTTCAGCCCGACGGCGCACAGCCAGCTCCTGTCCGTAGCGAATCAACTTCTGGCGCATCTCCAAAAAAACGTTCTGCGGGACCATTCCCTGGCGCACCAGTTGAACCAGCGAGTCCCAAGTTGTAGCTTCGGGAGGCAGACCTGGATATTGGGCCAGAAGATGCTGCGGGACCTGCGAGCGGGGGCCGTGGGGCATGAGCTCAGCCATGATGCGGCTTTTTTCCTCCTGCGTGACCGGGCCAGAAGCACCCATGCGGGGCGTAGCTGCGACCGGCCGGCCACTGGTGGGGCCCGCAGCGCCTTGCGCACTGGTGGGACGACCCGCGGTCATGGCCGGTGAATGGGCCATACCCAGTCCCGGGTTGCCCTGTACCTGGCTCTGGCGCACTGGGACACCGCCAAAGCTATGCTGCTGGCCCATTTGCTGGCCACCCATCTGCTGGCCACCCATCTGCTGGCTGCCCATCTGCGGGGCGCCCATTGACTGGCCAGCCATTTGCTGACCCATCTGCTGCTGGCCTACTTGTGCACCCATCTGCGGGCCAAGGGGACCGCCTCGGCCCATAGGGCTGCTAATGGGGTGGTCCCAGGCAATGTTAGCGTGTGGTTTCTGCGGCGGAGCCTGTTGGGAGGGCATTGTCGGCGTAGGCTGCGGGCGCTGCTGCGGCGCGGCGGCCGCGGGCTGGGTCGAGCCTGCGCGGGCAGCAGCGCTTGCCTGCTGAATCTGCTGGTTGACGTGCAGGATGCGCCGGCGGAACACCTCTATATACTCCTCCCTTGAGTGTGAACTCAGGTAGGCTTCGCCCTCGACGGAGCGCGCCAGCTTGGCCACGCGCTCCTGGTCGAAGGAGCCCGAGCGCAGGCGCGAGATTGTTTGGACAAGCGCGGCAATCATCCGCCGGCGCTCCTCCGGCGTGATCCGCTGCTGCCACGCCTGCGAGCTGCCCTCTGCAGGCGGAGGCTGTTGTGGGTACTCCATTGTAGCTGTGAATGTGCGCGTACCGTCGCGGGATTCTGGAGCAGGCCGCCGCTACTGTTTTTCGCGGAATTCCCTGATGAATCGTCAGGGGGTGGCCAAATCTCAGCGACTTCTATCTCGAAGCGAGTCCGAAAGAGACGGTTGACACGCCTGGCGGTTAAGGTTTTTGGCAGCCAGCAAACTATCCAGGGCGTTTCGCATGCATACTCGACCACATGCCTGATCACGTGCATCCGCTGGCAGGACGGCTTGGCAGGCGCGTTCCTGGACGTGAGACTGCTGGCAAATCACAGCGGCAGTAGGTCCACGGTGGCCTCGAAATAGAGTGCTTTTTTGCATGCGTAGCCCCGCAGGATATAGGCCGCACTCTCTGTGGCGAGGAACAGGCGGCGGGCGGCACATGCAGAGTACATGGCGCAGCCCTTACCTGTGAATCAGCAAGCTGCGACCCTTAACGGGAAATGTGAGGGGCACACACATATGACAGTCAAGCTCTAGAAGTGCTCGAGCACTGAACAACTACAGCTAAACGGCCAGGCATATGAACCGTGGCTTTTGACAATAAAAAAAATAATGAGGCTTTGTCACGAACGCAGAGCGCAGTGCTGACGCGTTGTGCAGGTTTCACTCCGTGCAAGATGCTATGAAATGATGCGGCATGTATGGCTGCGGGTCCGGCTACAGGATCCACAGCGTCTTCTCGAGTATTAGACGCAGCAGACATTATTTCCAGTAATTTGACGCACGTCTCGTGGCTCAGCATAATATTATTCGCGGCCCTCGCGACCCTGCCTGTCAGATTACGCGCCCGTGCCCTGTATCGACGATGCCCTTGCCCACGGACGGGTGATCTGGAAGCGATTTTCCACGCACATCAACAACAACATCCAGCGTGCGAGGCTGGCCGCTTAGATTGCCCCAATGGCCGTGACTTGGGTGCGCGGCCAGCGCTGCGGCGTGAACAACTGCTCGTCGCGCTTCTACCAGGTGAGCGGCGGCCATCGCGTGTGCCAGAATGGGCATGTGCAGGAAGGGTTTGAGGCCGCCGCCGACGACGACGACTTCGCGGCCGTGGGCCGCCGCATTCACGTCCCTCGCACGCAGCAAGCTGCATCGCAGCTCCCTTCGGCGTCCAAGGTTGTTCACGGGCGCGAGGCCTTCGGGCTGACGCTGAGTCTTATGCAGGACGTGCTCACGGCGCAGGTCGCGTGGCTGCGGCGCCGCAAGGGCCTGACGGCGCGGTTTGAAAGCGCCGTGCGCAGCCTATGGGCTGGCTACGTGGCCCTCGTGGCGCGGCCAAACTCGAAGATGTCGTCCACGCCGCTCACGCTGCGCGACCTTGTTGTGCTGTGTTACCTAGGCCTGCGCTGTGTTGGCGCCCGTGTCCTGCTGATCGACCTGCTGCGGTGGATTCCGCTCGACGACTTCCCGTATGTATCCAGCCAGAAGTGGCTCGACGCTGACAAGTTCGAGAAAGTGCCGCTGGAGCACCGCCGCGTGTTCACAGGGCTCACAACGCCGACAAGGCTGTCTCTGCACCACCGTGTGCTGGCCCTGCGGCCGATTCTCGAGCGCACGCTCCAGAGCCCCATTCCGGGCGTGGATATGTCTTACGCGCTGCTGCGACTGTGCCGCGAGCTCATGCTACCGCCGGAAATGTATGTCGGAGCAAGCTCTCTACTGCGGGATGCACTGCCGCGAAAGAAGATATGGGCCAGCGAGGAGCTGCCCATGGCTCTTGCTCTTGTCATGGCCACGAAAATGGCCTACGGCCTGGACGGCCTGCAGCGCGTTCTGCCTGAGACGCGCAAGGGCGAGCAGATCGACTGGCGCGTGTGGAAGGACGTCATTCGGAAGACATGGGTCTACCAACCGAACCCGACAGTGGCTGACGAACGTCTGGCCGTGTTCTGGGACAAGAGTGAATGCGAAAACTTCCTCGCCTGGCAGCAGCACACCGTCCTGCCGCAAGATCGGCCGCGCGACAGACTGCTGGCCATGTTCCCGCTGCATACGGAACCGCCACGGTACGAGCCCGTGGATGACGAGACGCTCACTGAGCTGACGAGCGTGGTTCATTCCACCGCTGTGCTTCACGAAGACGTTGCCGAGAGGCCGGACCCTGACGCGGGCGCAGGGTCTTACTATCAGATCTACAGCAGCCGCCGTGAGTGCGCTGAGCAGCTGCCTGAGGTGGCCGAGGCATTGTACGAGGCGGTGGGTGCTTTATTCAATACAGATGAGGACGACGTGCGGCGAATAGTCCGCGGCTTCGAGGGTTGGGCGCGCAGAACGTACGGCAGAGAGGCGTACTGGGACGCGCCACAGAACCAGGCGAGGCGCCCGGCCGAGTCCCTTGAGGTCGTCGTTCCGCCAGCAGGAACGCAGGAAGGCCAACTACAGACGCTCTGAAAGAGATTAATTTGTTATTTGCATTTGCACATATTACAGTACAGCCTAACGTTCAGGGCTGTCCACTAATTCTATATTCAGCCTTGTAGCTGCTCCTAAATGGGCCTATTACCACGGCCCTCTTGCGACCGATTTCGGCTCAACCTAACATCCTCTCTCTCGTTTGCATCTGAGCCCTTTTTCACAAGTGCTAATTTCTATAGTAGGTAGTAGCTTTTGTACCTCAAAGATCAAAAAACCTGTCTGAGAGTCGTGGCCATGTCACAGGTTTGACCATAGAGAAGTTAGGCAGGTCAGACGGCAATTTGGAATTAGAGACAAGCCTGGCGCATGTGTGGCTGGAAGACTGAAGCGTCACCACTGTCCAGGCATCACAACGAAAATGCGATGTCTTTGGTGGCTTTCGGAGGCAAGTTCTCAACAGCTACCATGCTAATGACGAGCAGATTGTGGGTGATCAAGCTCCAGTAGCACTTAACTCGCTGAGGTGCACTCGCCGGCTTGTTAGCGATAGGAAGTAAGGGATAGAACTTCGATCGTGTGAAGAAGGCATTTCACAAAAACCCATTTCCGAGGCCCACTGATTACATTCATCGTCACAGCAATGCTATTAACATTTCGAAGCAAGCCATTGTGTGGAGCTGCTGGGATAGCGTTGGACGTAGTGTCTTCAGCGTTGGTGAGTGGTTGGCCTCAGCAAAAGCTAGATAGGGCACCGAGAGATCTGGAAAGGCTCAAGGGTCGGCTTATTTGCCTCATCAAGCACGTTACAAAGGATGGTGATAATACAATCATCTATTTATCAGAGAGAGATGCGTAATGACCGGCAATTCTCAATAACATGATATGTCTTAGAGTTGTGGAGCTGAATCCGCAGTATGAAAAGTCTAAACTGCACTCGTTCTACATGCTCAACTTTATATAAAAGAAGAAAGTCATGCCGAGTGACTAGTCCCAAGTATGTAGGTTACGACAAGCTTTGTCGCGATGCGCCTGCGGTGTTGTCGGCAACGGTCGTGATACGAAGCACAGTGCGGGAAACCTCAACAGCCGCCTCGAACAAGCTCATTCAAGTCCAACATGCAAGAGGTTCTTCGGCATAGCTTTTCCAGTGGTCGTTATCATAAGTGCAGCAGGCGGGCAAACATAAGCTGCGGCTCGGAGTGTCCAATAGCTGAAATTTACAAGTGCATGACCTCAAATGGGCGAGTGGTGACTGTATCTTCACACAGAGGTACCGGATGGGAGATCGAATTGGAAGATGACGCCGAAAAAACATAGCGCACTTCAATCAAAATTTTTTATTATATCGCCGAAGAGCGCGAACTCTATTTCGAGAACGATTCAATCGCAGGCGAGGTAATCGACAATGTTCAGGACGCAGACTGTTATGTGCATAGTCTGCGTGTTTATGTTAGATGCGCGTAGACCACAAGCCCATCCTCGCACGGCCCATTTCAGCTTGAAGACTGCTTAGTGGCATCCTCTGTTTCTCCTACTCGGCGGAATTGTCCAATTCAAGCTATCGACCTTGCAGCTTCAAATTCAGGCCTAAGTCACCCGAGTGCGGGCTTCGGTGGTGTGTACAAGCTAGCATGGTGCTTGAGTCCGGCAGAACCTTGGAAGGTGCACTAAATCTCAACATGCTCTCACGAGACATTTTGAATCTTAGCGACAATCTCATTGAGAGCTTGGCCTAGAGCAAAAACATAACAAGCACAATGATGCGACCGCGCATGCTCCTACAGGCGCCCAGTGAGTGCTGTCTCAAGGTTGAGTTAAAGCTCGAGCCACCAGCATTCGTGCGTCGCGTTGATTAGTATCTTGAAAAGTGCGTGGTTATGTGGTGTCCCATCATGATGAGGAGCGAATTGTTAAGAGAGCGCAGACTTATCAGACGGCCATCTGCATCTCAATCTTCTTCTGCGGGTGGTAGTCTTCAAGTACAAAGTCGTCGTACGTGAAGTCACCGATGCTCTTCACGTCGCGGCGGAAGCGCAGCGTCGGAAACGCGGTGGGCTCGCGCGTGATCTGCTCCTTCAGCGGCTCGACGTGGTTGGCGTACACGTGCGCGTCGCCTATGACATGGATGAACTCGCCCGGCTCGAGGCCGCATACGTGGGCAATCATTTTTGTGAGCAGGGCGTATGAGGCGATGTTGAACGGAATGCCGAGGCCCATGTCGCCGCTGCGCTGGTACATCTGGCAGCTGAGCCGCTTTGGCCCCGCGGCGCCGTGTGGCATGGACACAAAGAACTGGCTCAGGA
This sequence comes from Entelexis geochares, assembly GCA_030705075.1. Lineage (NCBI taxonomy): Eukaryota > Fungi > Ascomycota > Dipodascomycetes > Dipodascales > Trichomonascaceae > Entelexis > Entelexis geochares. Next base: position 40,192 of record JANIWL010000032.1, on the reverse strand, counting down.
TGTGGCACGGCGGCAGGGCCATGTCGCGCTCGGCGGCCGGGTTCCAGGCCGACATGATGATGCGGCGCGAGAACGGGTCTGTGCGGATCGTGTCGATGACCTCGCGCAGCTGGTCGACGCCCTTGCCCGTGTAGTCGGCGTCGCAGCCGTTGTAGGCAGCGCCGAAGTGCCGCCACTGGAAGCCGTAAACAGGCCCGAGGTCGCCCTCGCGGTTACTGGTGAGGCCGCGCTTGTCGAGGAACTCGCGGCTGCCGTTGCCGTCCCAGATGTGGATGTCCTGGGCCGCGAGCCGCTTTGCGTCGGTCGAGCCGCTCACAAACCACAGCAGCTCCTGTGCGACGCCTCTGAAGAACGTGCGCTTGGTTGTGAGCAGCGGGAAGCGGTCGTCGGCGAGGCTGAACCGCAGCTGCGGCGGCGCAAACAGCGCGTACGTGCCCGTGCCCGTGCGGTCGGCGCGGTGCTCGCCCTCGGCCAGAATGCGCGCGCACAAATCAAGATACGCCTGCTCCTCGGGATTCGCCATGCTGAGACGTCGTGCCAGTGGCCTAATAACGGGTGCTACGCGGGTTGTTTAGAATCGGTGGCTGACGCGCGACGACGCGTTGGTCACGGGGTCTTAATGGAAAAAGTGCGCCGCCACAAGGGTGAAAACCACGACCACGCAAACAACGCCTTACTGCGGTCCCCCAGGTTTGAGCTTCGAATTGAGCGCGCAAAATGTGGTCCAAGCTCCCGGTTGACCGCGTTGAGCTGAGCCTGCCCACGGTGCTGCGCTGCGGACAGTCGTTCCGCTGGCGCTGCCACGCCGGCGTGTGGAGCATCTGCATGCAGAACCGCGTGCTGCTCGTGACGCAGACGGACACGCAGCTGCTGTTCCGCTCGGAGGGCCCCGGCAACGGCGTGAGCGACCACGACCTTGTGCGCGACTACTTCAACCTCGACGTCGACGTGAAGCGCCTGTACGCGGAGTGGGTCGCGCGCGACGCGCGGTTCAGCACGACGCGCCACGCGGGCGTGCGCATTCTGCGGCAGGACCCCTGGGAGACGCTGTGCGCATTCATCTGCAGCTCGAACAACAACATCAAGCGCATCTCGAAGATGGTCGAGTCTCTGTGCACACAGTTCGGCCCGTTTGTTGCCGACGTCGACGGCTGCGCCTACCACGACTTCCCTGCTCCGCAGCGGCTCGCCGCCGAGCCCGAGAAGGTCGAGGCGCAGCTGCGCGCGCTGGGCTTCGGCTACCGCGCCAAGTACATTGTGCAGACGGCCGTGTTGATGTCGGACAAGCCCAGCGACTTTCTGCACGAGCTGCGGCTCGCGCCGTCGCAAACGGCCATAGTCGAGCTCCAGAAGTTTGCCGGCGTGGGGCCCAAGGTCGCGGACTGCGTTGCTCTCATGAGCCTCGACAAGCACGACGTCGTGCCTGTCGACACGCACATGTACCAAATAGCCGCGCGCGACTACAAGCTGAAGGTTGTAGCCGGACCGAAGGGGTACCTGGCGGTGCAGAACCGGTTCAAGGAGACCTGGGGCGAGTATGCGGGCTGGGCGCACTCGGTGCTGTTTGCGGGCGACCTGCGCGACCTTGACGCTCTGAAGCGGTCAGCCGATGACGGCGTGGTAGTGAAGACAGAGGCCAAGCAGAAGCGGGCCAAGGTATCGCAGGCATCGCAGGCATCGCAGGCAGGCCTCGATGGCATTGAGGTGAACGCCGAGGTGAAGGCCGAGATCAAGACGGAGATCGCTGGCGTAGCATAGCGCCGGCCAGACACATGCTTTTTTTTAAAAGTCATTATGCGGCTTGTGTACTCACATAGACGCGGCACCAACAGAGCTGAGTGCGTTCTGCGCAGATCACAACCCGCGCCGCCAGAGAAAGAGGAGGGCGCCTTACCACCCTGATTTGGCGCGACGCCCATGAATCAGAGCGCGAGTCACTCAAGACACTAAAGATATGAAACTAACTGAAAGATAACAAACCGTAACTCACTCACGTAAAAATGGTTTGCGCTTGCTGTTTTCACGCTGGCGACACTCAGAACTAACATGCAGTGCAGTGCAGGTTTATTCAAGCCCACCTTTCAAGCGGTGTGCGCTTTCCTACAAATAACCTTTCACGGGATTACAAAGTGAAGAGCTCGAGCGCAAAACGCACTTCTACTGGCGTAAACACACCAGGCGCTTGCACACATGTGCGGCGCACTCATGCGTTCCTGTCTGGTCCCGTTATGCTGCTTCGTGCTACCCCACAACCGCCGCGCGCACAACCCGCCCTGCCCACCACCACCACCACCACCACCCACAGCCAGGGCCAGGGTGCGACCCTTACCGCACCAATGACTCAAACCGCCGCGGTTACCTCTCGGAATTTTTCAGCGACGAGGCCTCCCACAATGACCATGCTTCGAGCGTCCGCCGGCGCGCGAAACCAGTGCATTGGCCTGCGCAGGGCCTCGAGCCTGTCTGCGCTTGCGTACAAAGCGCTGCAGCGCAATATGCAGAAGCCGCCGCTGCCGACCATCAACCCGCCGCACTGGTCGCGCGACGCGGCCATCTCGTCAATTCTGTACGAGACGCCGGCTCCACGCAAGAAGGTGCGGCCGCCTCACATCCTGCAGTGCCTCGTGCAGGACGAGCCTGGTGTGCTGGCCCGCGTCTCGAGCGCGCTTGCCGGTCGCGGATTCAACATCGACTCGCTCGTCGTGTCGCGCACCGAGGTCAAGGAGCTGAGCCGAATGACGATTGTGCTGCGCGGCGATGCCGGCGTCATCGAGCAAGCGCGCCGCCAGGTCGAGGACCTCGTCCCCGTGTGGGCGGTGCTCGACTACACGGGCGCCGCGCTCGTGGCCCGCGAGCTGCTGCTGGCCAAGGTGTCGCTGCTGGGGCCCGAGTACTTTGCCGACCTTGTCTCGCACCACGGCCACGCGCACAAGGCCCGCAAGGGCGAGGCGCCCGTGGGCTCGACGCAGGAGCAGATCGACTACCGCAACGAGAAGTTCCACCCGAACAACATACCGCACAGCGAGGCGCTGCGACACAAGCACACGCACCTCGAGGCCATCACAAAGCTGGCCTCGCACTACGGCGGCAAGGTCGCCGACATCTCCGACCGCAACTGCGTGATCGAGCTTGCCGCCGAGCCGGAGCGGGTGTCCAAGTTTCTGTGGCACCTGAAGCCGTTCGGCATCATCGAGACGGCCCGCACCGGTATCTCTGTGCTCACGAAGACGCCTATGGATGGCGAGCTTGAGGCTGAGGACGTAGTGGACGAGGTGGCTGCCGAGCTTGGCGACCTGCCGCCTGGCTGAGCTGCGTCGCGCGCTTTTTAGAATCACTACATAAAACGCAGAAAGGAGACTAATGTTGATAGGCTTACGAGTCCTGATGAGGCTGTCCTGACGAGGCTGTCCTGACGAGGCTGTCCTGACGAGGCTGTCCTGACAAGGCTGTCCTGACGAGGCTGTCCTGACAAGGCTGTCCTGACAAGGCTGTCCTGACGAGGGCTAAGTGGAGATGTTGGGCTCCGTGTGCGGTTGTGTGCTCATTATGAATTGTGTGAATTGTACCACCGGCCGCCAGAGCCAGGCAATACAGGGCATGGATGCTAAGTATATGGTGCGAACAGGCATCTGCTGATGGGCAGCCATTCAGTAAATGCTTCATAAATGCAATGCCATTCAGACAGGCCGCTGGTTGCACCATGCGCGGTTGTTGTGTGTTCGGTTCAGATCACACAACTGCCGGCATTTTACGTCAGGCGAAAGTGTTTGTGGAAGCTGAGCACGTCTCAAGCTGCGTACCTGCTCTACATAGTCTGTATAGACATTGCGTTAATCTTCCAATAATAGACACTTTCGGCTACTTCGACGAGCGCTCCTGCTATAGCGACTAGCTGTTTCGAGGCGTTTAGATCGTGATGTGCGAGCTTCAAACCGCGCGTTTTATGCATAAGACTCAAAAGGTCATGGCTTGACTATTAGCTTTATCAAATTACCGCGTGCTAGGTGCCGGTTCACGCAGACCCGCCCGCGGGCCTGCGCCGATAACTATTATTTACGTCCGCATCTCTGTTTCGCCCTTGACTCGCACCTTCTTCACGCTGAACTCGCCAACTGGCGTGTCCATGAGCACGTCCACCACGGCGTCGTAGCGCACCGGAGCGCGGCCGCTCAGCACCATTTCCTGAGAAACGCGCGCAAACGCCTGCGTGTTTGTCACTCGCATCGGAATGCGGTCGAAGTAGCAGGTTATCTTATACCCGGACTTGTTGGCCAGAGTGATCGTCTGCAGCCACTCGCTAGCCAAGACCTGCGCAAAGTGCTCGCCGCTGCTCGTGAACAGCTGGATGGTGCCCTTCACGCCGTCAACCATGACGACCGTCGCCTTGTCGATCTCGAGAAACTTCGGCAACGACACGCCCACAAGCGCCTTGCCGCTGAACTCCATGTCGTCGTTCGAGCCAAACGGGCCCTGCCCCTCGAAGGCAGCGTCCTCAATGGTCACGTTCGAAATGAGCTTCTCGGACGCGGGCTTGCCATACACAGACACAGGGATGTCGAAGCCCGACAGCAGCTCGTTCAAGACCTTCTTGTCGCACTTGCCGCTGCCTTCAATGTAGAACGTGCTTAGCTGGCCAGCAAGATACTGTGAGATCCACTGGTCCACGGGAGACTTCGAGCTCTCGGAGTCCGGGCTGCACGGCGCCGTCAAGTGGGGCGGGATCCGCGTGATGAGCGACGAGAACCACGCCTCCACTGTGTTGTCACCTTTCTCGATGCGGAACGGCGGGTTGAATCCCTCGCACAGCACTTCGAGCTGGCCCGCGTTGCACCCTGGAATCTTCACAATCCACCCCATGGCCGGCACCGTGCCGCTCACGGGGAACTCCCCAAGCGTAGCGTTGGCCAAGGCCGTCACGTTCACGCCCTTGGTCACTGCCGTCGAGACCTTTACCTTCGACAGGTCGGCGAGCTCGTCGGTTGTCTGCTCGGGCAGCGTCAGAGTCTTGACCACCGAAAACGGCATGCGCCACTCGAGGCCCCACTTGCTGGCCACAACAGCGCCCTCGGCCTTCACCGTCACCGGCTTGTTCTCGAGCGCGCGGCGCACAAGCATGCCGACAATGTGGGGCCGGCCAATGTCGAACACACGCGTCTCCAGACGCAGCACAAACTGCGAGTCCGGCACAATGCTGACGTTCAGAGGGTCCAGAATGCGCGTCGACGCCACGTGTTCCCACTCGTCGCTGTTGGCCCCGCGCTGCGTGCGGATCTCCAAGGGGCGGTCGAACTTCACCGTGATGAAGCGCAGCTTTGCGGCCGCGCGTTGCAGCAGTGAGGCCGTGAGCGTGTCGCCAAGGACGGAGTAGTCCATCTTGATGTCCACGCTTGCTGCGACGGCAATCTCGCTGTTGCTGATGTGCTGCAGGTCGGCGCTGACCGGCACAAGCTGCGGGACCTCGGCCGCCTTGTTCACAAACTCGGGCGACGTCAGCCCGGAGACCGACGTGGACGCCAGCACCAGCAGCGCAAACAGGCTGAGCGCCACTATCACCGCGCCGGGCCGCTTCACGAGCACGCTATACAGCGTTGCGTCGGGCGCCTCCTCGTGCAGCGCGTCTTCGAATTCGCGGCGCACGCGGTCCGCATCGCCCAGCAGCGGCGTCTGCTCTGCCGCAACGCCCGAATTGAGCCGTCCCTGCGCGCCATCCGTCGTCATGTGCTTTGGCCACCACAGCAACTCAGGATGCTTCTTCTACAATGTGTGGCGGGGGGTGGTGGTGGTGGTGGGGGAGGTTTGGTGTGCAGGGCCTTTTTCACATGTGCAGGGCAGCTGCATGCTGCTAACGACGCGCGTCCGTTAGGGTTACTTGCGGCTGTTGGGTTTCTGCGGAGGCAGCCTCGAAGCCGCTGGGGAAGCGCGCTGGGCTGCCCGCAGCGAGCACCGCACCATCCAGCAGAGCTCTGGCCCGGCTTCCTCGCAAATCACAAGCCCGAATTGTGTAATGCGAATTCGCGCGCGACTTATTGGCGGACTTCGCAGCACATGCTCACGTCGCTGCATGACGGCTGTTGTGCGCACAGCTCGCTTGCGGAGCCTTGTGCGCAACGCTGCAGTGGCGAAATGAGTGCCTGGCCGTAGGAGTGCTTAATATCACTGGCCTAGAGCACTGGGTGTGCTGCTTGCCGTAGCACACCGCCTTCGTTCGCGCCGCCGGCGGCTTCCTGCGCGATCGCCGTATCCCGGGGCCACGCTCTCCAGAAAAAAGTGTCTGGCTCATTCTTGTTTGTTTATCGAACCACAATCATGCTGTATCTCATCGGCCTCGGGCTTTCGGACGTCAAGGACATCACTGTGCGCGGCCTCGAGGTGGTGCGGCAGTGCTCGCGCGTCTACTTGGAGGCCTACACGAGCATCCTCATGGCCGCTGACATTTCGAAGCTCGAGGAGTTCTATGGCCAAAAGGTGTATCTGGCCGACCGCGAGCTCGTGGAAACGGGATCGGACGAGATTTTAGAGGGCGCAGATAAGGGCGAGGACATCGCCTTTCTTGTCGTCGGCGATCCGTTTGGAGCTACGACGCACACAGACCTTGTGCTACGCGCGCGCGAAAAGGGCATCCAGACCGAGGTCGTGCACAACGCGTCCGTGCTCAATGCCATTGGAACCACCGGCGTGCAGCTCTACAACTTCGGCCAGACCGTCTCGATGGTCTTTTTCACAGAAACATGGCGCCCGGATAGCTTCTACGACAAGATCAAGGAAAACCGCCGCCTGGGGCTGCACACGCTGCTGCTCCTGGACATCAAGGTGAAGGAGCAGACCTTACAAAACCTGCTGAGGGGTAACAAAATCTACGAGCCGCCGCGGTTCATGAGCATCGAGCAGGCGGCCGAGCAGCTTCTCGAGGTCCAGGAGAACCGCAACGAAAAAAACTACTCGGCAAGCACGCCCTGCATCGCTGTGTCGCGGCTCGGCTCGCCGCGGCAGGCTATCAAGGCTGGTACGCTGCAGGAGATGGCTGAGTACGAGTCGGGCGAGCCCTTGCATTCGCTCATCATCCTCGGCAACAAGATCCACGACCTTGAGAGTGACTACTTCATGCAGTGGGCCGTCAATGAGGACACGCTGAAGAGGGCGCTTGCCGAAGACCAGCAGTACAAGTTTGACGACGAAGCCTAGAAATGTTTGCGTAATTATATCGTAGTCTCATCGTCGTTACGGTGAGCCACACTTAATCTAAATGTTAACACGAATGCGGGCCGGCCTTCAAGAGGCCTTACAATGGAACAAGCCGGCCTGCTTCCTGAATTGTGTTCACGAGGTCTTGTGATGAAACGAGCCGGCCTGCTCTGTGTTCACGAGATCTCTGACGGAATCGAGCCTGCCCGCCCTCTACTTCGTGCGCACGAAATCTCTGGCTGAAACGAGCCGACCTACCCTCTAGTCCGTGCTCACGAAATCTCAGATGCCCATTCATGGAATCGTGAGTGAAGCCTCGAAGCCGACTTGCAGTAGTCGCAAGCAAACTCACACTGTTCAGCGGTCACCGGTGAGCCAAAGTAGTCCCCCAGAAAGGCGTGCCGGCACCGATTCGTGGTAGTCGCAAAGCGCACAAGGGCCACTGTGGCCGGATGCACTGTGCCGGTGGCCTTGTCTTTGGCGAAGTCAACCACTCGCCGCGAATCTGCCGCCGAATAATACAGAATGCACCGTGCAGCCCGACGGTCGCGGCCGGCCCGGCCCGTTTGTTGTACATAGGCCTCGATGTTCTGCGGCATGTCAAAATGGATCACGAACCGGGTGTCGGGCTTGTCGATGCCCAGCCCAAACGCAATGGTGGCGACCACAATCGCGTACTTCGGGTCGCCGCTAATCCACCGGTTCATCACCTCCTCCTTCTCGTGCTTCTCGAGCTGCGCGTGATACGCCGCCGCGCACGGACCCAGCTCATGGTTGAGCTCCCGCGCTATGTGCTCGGTGGATGTTCGCATGCGACAGTATATGATCCCGGAGCCGGCGTAGCTCGCATTCTGCCGCCCGTTGAGTTTGGCTATGCGGCCCCTGAACATTCGCAGAAACTTCAGCATGTCTTCGAGACGGTCATAGGCATCCTCAATGTACCTCACCTCGTAGTGTAGATTAGGCCGATGCATTGATCCAACGAAGACGCGTGCCTCAGACTCTGGCATTCCGAGCACCTTCAGAATCTGTCTCTGCATGAGGGGTGAGGCCGTGCCCGTGAGGGCCATGAACGGCAGATCGCGAAACTCGCGCCGCAGCACTGTTCCTAGGTTGGCGTACTCCTTGCGGAAATCGGCCCCCCATTCCACCGCACAGTGCGCCTCGTCAACAACAACGCGCTTAACGCGCGCGCGGTTCTCATGCATGAATTGGCGGAATCCAGGCGCCAAGCACAGCTCCGGACTGACGTACAGAAGTGCCTGATCGCCCTCGCTAGCGTCTCGCATCACGATTTGGCGGTCTTTGACCGACATGGTGCTGTTCAGGGTGCTAGCATTGACGCCCAGGCTCTTCATCTGGCGGACCTGATCGCGCATCAACGCAATTAGCGGCGTGATCACAATGTAAAAGCCCGCACCGCCACTGCGGCGCGATTCAACATACGCCGGCAACTGGAAAGTGAGCGACTTGCCGTGGCCGGTAGGCAAAATGACAAGGACGTCCTTTTGGTTCAAAACTTCCTCAATAATCTCGCGCTGATTCGGCCGGAAGGACTCTCTGCGGAACGTCGAGTTCAAAACATCGAGGCAGTCGATAGGAGACATACTATTCCTCTAGTATTAACTTAGTAGTGATATATATGTTTCCTAGTTTTCGACATCCCAGTCCTATTAATGAGAGGACTCGAACTTCCTACAAGGAGTTGCTCTTGGAGATACTTAGCTTCGTAGAAGCTTTGGCAACGCAGGAGCAGAGAAAAGGCTCGAACGTCGTGGCAGATCCCCGTGCGTTTTTGATCTAAAGAAGAAAAGAAATTTATTCTCAGGGCTGCTCCTTTATAGTCCCCCCGGGAGGAATGTTTCCGTCACGTGGCAGTCTGACGTCGCGCGCGCCAGATCCCCCTAACCACTACTACTTCACCACTGCTGATGGTTTCGGCAGGCCATCTTTCGTGGTGCGGGAAAGCGCCTCTCAGATATCGGGGGGGAGGATACAACACGAGCGGTGCTGCCTACACAATGAGTATTCGATTTGTTCGCTTTGCATCGACGGGGTTCAAGTCGGAAAGGCCTGAGGATATACGCGCGCTCATTAAGCCCATAGGGCTACTCACGAAACCGCTGCCGAATGACCCGAGCTTCGGAGCCCCGAAGACGTTTGCTGAGCGCAAGGCAGACATGTTGGATGTAAAAAAGAACCGCTTGCGGCGAGAGGAGCTCAAGAAAGAGTTCTCGAAGTCGTCGTTCGAATCTATCTATAATTTCCGTCACACTGGCGGTAAGATCTTCACCTCCCCGCAGAAGGCATTCCCCCAAAAAGATGCGCTCTTCATGCCGAACATAGCGGCTACCCGCATCGACGGCAAGACAAGTGTTGATACAACGTTGGCGCACCAACTCGCGTCAGACTCACCAACCCTCGTGCGCTTATTCTCATCTTCCTTAGGCCAAGAGCAGATCAAGCAGTTCACTGATGCATTCGACTTAGAGCGTCTCGGAGTGCGCTTGGTGGACCTGAATGTGGCGACTTCTTGGTACAACCGCCTTCTCGTTAAGTGGTTCGCTAACAAGATTCGCAAGAACGAGACGCAGGGCCGGCCGTTCCACCGCTATCTTGTGGCGAAAACAAAGCTAACACCAGACATTCAAAAAGCCCTCTTTGCTTCAAATGAACTAGCAGGATACCTTTATGTTGTAGACAAAACCGGCAAGATTCGTTGGGCTGCGTCTGGGCCTGTGCTGGGCAGCGAGCGCGACAGACTAGATGCAGTGATCAGGCTGCTAAAGGGAGAAACCTGAAACCTCATTTATTGTACATACATGCAGCATAAGTTATATTTACATACAAAGGAAACACCGCTAAAAAATCCGACCAAAAAAAAATAATGCTCTAGATGGGGTTCGAACCCATGATCTTCGCGTGCCTTGTATCTGGGAATTGAACCCAGCAGGGCATACCGGCCCGCGCGTTGCGCGCGGTGCCAAGATATAAGCACGAGGCCTTAACCACTAGGCGACTAGAGCGTTTCTCTGTGCTGGGACAGAGCGAAAACGTGTCACGTGATTGTTGATGACGCGCTCCCCCACTGTGCCACAGCACCGCTATTTTGGGCAGTAGTGGAATCTTGCTTTATTTATACTTGCTAGGTTTTGGGGTAATTACTCCACGACAGGGCGTCACAGCTTTGAAGTGGGCGTGCTTCTAAAATCAAGTTCTAGTTGTAGTTTTACGTTATCTATTTATAGTACCATATAGCGGCCTCCCTGTTTTGCGTTAGCACCTTCCACTAGTTCAGTCAGAGCGTCGAGTGCACTCGACACCGAGTGCTGCGTTTTGCCCTCAATGTAGAGGTGTAATTTCTCATCCTCCTTAGCGTCTTTCTTAGGCCGAGAAAAGAAAGTGCCGCGGATCGTCACCGAAACGCTGCAGTCGTTGCTGACTCTAGTTTGGTTCCCGGCCGCGGTTGCAGCGACCCGCGCTTCTTTAGAAAGATCGTTAATCGGCAGGCGCGCGGCGAATGAACCACCCTCCTGGAAAACCGCAGGCATCTGATTGGGCCCCATGCCACGCCCCTCTTCCGTGGTCTTAGCGTCCGGTTCGCGGCTCTCTTGCCTGGGCGCATACGCATCGTGTTCCACCGTTTTCTTTAAATCACGCTTTTTCTCTAAGTTAGCAAGGCCATGCCCCCCGAAACCCAAGCGCGATTGCTCGGCTTTGTTCGACGACTGCGCGTATTCGTTTGCTAGTCTCTGGACATTGTCCGGCACGCTGAACAGTCGTGACAGTTCGTGAGCATGGCGTGTCTGGCTCGCCTCCAAGAGGGTGAGGCATCTGCCGCTATCACCTCCTCTGCCAGTCCGCCCAGCCCTATGTACATAGTCCTCTAGATGAGAGGCTGCGTCGAAATTGACCACAAGCTTAACGCTGCGCACATCAAGGCCACGCGCAGCGATCGACGTGGCCACAAGTACTGGCAGAGTGCCTCCCCTGAACTCAGCGATTGTTGCCGCACGGTCTCGCTGGTCCATGCCACCGTGAAGCGCTTGGCATTTGAATCCTTTCGCCATCAGCTGCAACGTGATTGCATCGGCCTTGTCTTGCGTCTCGACAAAAACAAGGGTTAACCCATGCTCCTTTACTGAGTCAAGGGCACGCAACAATATTGGCAGCTTATCTTGTCGGCCATCCACCAGAACTACTTCCTGCGTGATCTGGGGAGGCACCGTAGCCTGCCGCCCAATAGTGACTCTGGCGGGGTCCGTGAGGATCCGCGAGACGAGGGATTCCATGCCTGCGGACATCGTGGCGCTGAAAACAACTGTTTGTCTATCGGGCCGAATGGCCCCAACTATTGTACGAACCTGTGGTCCAAAGCCGAGATCAAACATGCGGTCAGTTTCATCAACTACTAAGAAGGTCACGCCGCGAAGTGTTAGCACGCGCCCATGATTTGTAGCCAGCAGGTCAATGAGGCGTCCCGGAGTGGCCACTATGATATCACAACGGCCATTGATAAGCTCTGAGATCTGGTTCGAGATGTCTGTGCCGCCATAGCATCCCAAAGCATTCAGTTGTAGTGACTTCGCTAGAGGCTCAACCTCGCGAAAAATTTGCAGGCAGAGCTCACGCGTAGGAGCCAGGACGAGCGCATAGGGTCCCTTGCTCATCTTTTTATGCTGGGCCTGATTGGCTGCTACATGGCGGCACAGCGGCAATAAGAAGGCGATTGTTTTGCCGCTGCTCGTGGGCGCGATTCCTACGAGATCCGAACCACTCATGATTATAGGGAGCGATTGGGCCTGAATCGGCGTTGGACTGGCAAACCCGCGAGCCTCAATGGCTTTCAGGAGGGGCAGCGGCAGTCCTGCGCTGTACCAGTTTGCCAGCGGAGACAGATCGGCTCCGTCAACCTTTATCCCATTGGCCAGTCTGAAAGCCTCAGTGTCCACCACTATATTGGATAGTTGCGGATGGAAAAGACGCTTTTCGAACATCTCGGAGGAGTGGTCGGCCACGACTGTGTCAAGCTTACTTGAATTACTCTTGGGTCGTTTGCGAGGCGTCAACAGCGTTTCGTCAGAGTTGCTGTCGCTGTCTTCTGACACGTACGCTGAACCAAACGCTGCACTGCTGGAGTCCAACGAGCTTAAAGCGTCATCGACTGACTCCAATGCGCCAGTCGGAGCTTCAAAGGTGGTTGTTTTGCCGCTGTCTGGCGGCTTCAAGCTTTGATGAGAGCGCGATTCGGCGTTCGCGTCCTCAATTAGACCCTCATCAAATGTAACGCGTCTAGATTTGTGGCGTTTATGTCGCAAATTGGCTAGACTGAGCTTTAATGACGAAGGTGGAGTGGATTGCGGCGGGGTTGTTACTTGCGCAGCCGCAGCAGCATCTTTAGGGGCATCTTGAGCTGCCTGCTTGGCTTGCTTGGCTTGCTTCCACTTAGCCAGCCGTAGCTGTTTAGCATCCATGTAATTCCGGATTCCGCACGAAGGCCAATCAGGGATCTAGGCCACAGCTTTAACTTTTTGCTAGACTAGAGAATGCAAGTTTAGCGGGCAAATAAGCAGCGCTTTGTGTTACAGAATGTGCCCGAAACAACCGCTAGCACTGGTGTTAATTAGAGTCCTGAAGGTGGGTGAGCCGCTCAGGCCCAGAGTCAAACGCTGTGCCGATGACCTAAGCTGCTGCTTCAGGCATCATAGCCGGGAGCGCCCACGTCTCCACAGAGCACATCCGCCTTGCAATCTGGTAAACAATGAGCTCAATTGAGCTTTCGCGGCTGCGCGCACAGTTGAAGCTTGTCATAAACAGGCTGAAGCTGCTGCAACAAAAGAAGAGTGCGCTCGCCAAGCAGAGCAGGCGCGGCATAGCCGACGTCCTGAAGGCCGGGAAGGTGGAGAACGCTAAGATCCGCATCGAGAACATCATTCAGGAAGATATATACGTGGAGCTTCTGGAGCTGCTCGAGGTTTATTGCGAGCTCACGCTGGCGCGGTGCGCCATGATTTCGAGCGGCCAGATCCACGACGAGCGGCTGAAGGAGGCACTAACGGTGCTGCTCTACGCTGGCCAGTACACAGACATTAAGGAACTTCAAACAATGAGGCCCTTGCTTGCTCACCTCACCAGCAAGGAGTTTGTTCTCAATGCTACGGAGGACCCTGAGGGCATCCCACCGCGAGTGATGTCGCGCATCCACATCAAAGTACCGAGTCAGGAGCTTGTAGATCTCTATCTTGTGGAAATAGCAAAGGCCTATCGCGTGGAAGTGCCTGGATTGTACAAGCCGCCTGCGGAGGAGGCGGACAATGAAAAAGGTGGTGTTCAGCCAGACGCCAGGGACGCCGCAGGCGGTGAGGGAACGCCCGCTGGTGCGGTTAACACCAATCCTGAAGATCTGTGGTCTCGGTTTGCCGCCCTGAAGAAATAAGCGCTACCCAAGACTGTGCATGAGCACCACGCGGGCTCGTTCTGGGGCACAAGGATCCCTTTTTTGGACATAGGGACTGTTTCTTGCCGCTACGAGGTGGGCCAGGCCAGTGCAAATCTGCTAATTGCATTCTAGAATCCTTTTTTTTTGCCAAGAATAATGAGACAATCGTCCCTGCAATCGTGCTGTCGCGCGGCTCGCGAAAGTGGCTACTGTGTGTGTGGTATGCCCCTAACCTCGCGGTCTTCTTACATAAGCGGGCTCAGGATGAAACACATTAGCGGTGTGGGTTTTTTCATACTCGATCCGCATGTCTGGAAACGTGTTGTTCAGCGACCTGTTCCGCATTGAGAGCCTGGACCCGGGCAAGTATGACCGGGTCACGCGGATCGAAGCGCAGAGCACGACGAACGCGGGCCTCCAGCTGACGCTCGACCTAAACACTGAGCTGTATCAGGTGCAGCAGGGCGAGACCGTGACCGTGGCTATTGCGAGCTCGCTGGGTGAGACAAATCCGTCTCGCAGCTGGCGACCACCGCGGGCAGGCGAGGCGTCGCTCGCGGACAATTACGAGTACGTTATGCACGGCAAGGTGTACAAGTTCACGGAGTCTGACAAGAGCTCCAAGGACCGCCTGGCCATGTACGCGTCATTTGGGGGCCTTCTTCTGAGTCTGGAGGGCAGCTACAAGGACCTTGTTTCGTTGAAGCAGGAGCAGATCTACCTCCTCATAAGGAGATGAGACCAAGCCAGTAGTACTCTACGTATTATAGGGATCTGTATTATTAGTTTCCAAAGATCCCGTGTATTATCTTTTTTATCGGTGCCAGCTTGATTCGGCCTGCTAGCCGGTGTTGCTAGATGCTGCATGCATGATGCCGGGCGGGCACCTCGTTTTAAAAGCTTTGGGGGGGGGTGATGAGAATAAATAGTGCGAGGGGGAATTAGTGCGATGGGGAAACAGTGCCAGCGAGAAAGGCATCATGGGCATGGAAAAGCAAGCTCTCTGGAATTGGTTTGGCGGGGTTAGTTGAGAACAGCGCTAAGTCGCGTGCTGAAGAGATCGGCAAAGCTTCTCGGTCCAACGGCCTCGCCTGAGCACGTCGATGTATTGATCCTTACTCGAACGCGTCTATTCAACGCGTGTGGTCGATCACGCCGCTAAACACAAATGCCCCGTCAATTTGCAAACCGTTTGCTCAGCTTCGCAATGGAATACGTCGCGCTGCGCGCTAGGCCAGCGCTGAGCAGGCCCTTGAAACTTTGCGTGAAGGATGGCCACTTGATGGTGCGCGCGACAGCAGCAGACACTCGAGACACCCTTTGCTTCGGCTCCTTGTATAGCAGTTCTTGTGACAGCAGGTCTTTGAATCGCTGCGGCAAATAGGCAACCAGCTGCTCGTCGTTCCCAGCCGCCTGGCTGAGAGGAAGACCGCGACTCAGCGGCCCCGTGCCAGATGCCGTGTCCAAATCAGCCTCAACGGTGATCCCCACCTCCTCGAACAGGGGCAAATACAGCTTGCGGAAGAGGTCGAACTGGTTCGTGACAATGTTCTGGACTTTTTTCGGGTTCTCGGCAAAGGCCATCCGCACGTCACCCATGTACGACACACTGGCAATCTTCATGTAGAAATCAAGCTCGGCAAAGGACTCGGGAAGCAGCAGCAGTGCCGTACACATTGCGCTGCGCAGATTTATGCGCTGTGCCTCCGCAATGTCTGCGTGGTCCTGAATCAGGCGCACAGGCTTGTGCATGCGCCCAGCCAGATAGAGTGTGTCCCACTCGAAGAGGTCTCGCTTCAGGGTCTCAAGCTCTACGACGCCGTATTTAACCTCGTGGTTTCCAAACTTCACGTACGGATTGAAGTACACGCCGGCGCCCAGGTTGTTTTGTGTCCAGGCCACAAAAGAGCTGCCCAGAAACCGGATGCTCGAGTAATGCTTGTAGTTCTGCTCGATGTTTTGCGCGTGCCAGTCCCGCGCGTTGTCCACCCCGAAAATCATGTCGATTTGGCGCGACTTCGCGCTGCTCTTCGCGCCCTGGCTGAAAACACCGCTCCCATAACCAAAGCAGTACTTTATTGGTGCTTTGAAATGCGAGTGGATGGCACGAAGAGTATCCTTCGACGATATCATAGTTTCAGCCGCAACACCGCGCCGCGTTTAATGTTGTAACCCCCACCTTGAATGACATTTTTCACGCATGATCGATTGGCTGATTGCGCACGTGCCTGCCGCTCTCAAAGGGTGCCGATGCGTGTGCTGCCTAGAACATCACTTATTCGGGCATGAGCACATAGCACATACTAGCAAGTATTGGCAGTCGAATATGTGCTAATAAAAGGAGCATTTGCGGGAAGTGTTGCCGCGAAAATTCGAGAATTCTGAAGGTGCGTTCACTAGAGCCAATCAAACACTCGCGAAAGGACAGAGACTACTCTTAATATCAGACGTCTCCCTGGTGGCTGTTGGTGCTCATTTAGTTAAGAGTCGTAGACGTTGGCAGCTGGTGTGACTCCATTGTAGAACCGACTTCACTTATCGCTATTGAGTGCGTCGGTTCTAGGGTTCGGGCGCTGGCGATTCCTGGGACCTTATTTTGTGGTTCTGAAATTTTGCCTCTTAGTTATACCCGTCGCCACCGGTAAACGCCAAATCTCACTTCCACTCCTTGACGGTTACCGCCATGGATAACGTTAAGCATATCTGGCTAGTGCTCTCTGGTAAGGGCGGCGTTGGGAAGTCCTCCGTGAGCACACAGATAGCGCTCACACTGAAAAATCAGGGGTTCAAGGTCGGCCTGCTAGACATCGATCTTACTGGCCCCTCCATACCAAGAATGTTCGGTCTGGAGTCCTCGAAAGTGCACCAAAGTAGTGCAGGGTGGGTTCCTGTGTACACAGACTCGTCAAAGACCCTAGCAGTGATGTCCCTAGGATTTCTTCTGCCGGATCGAGGAAAGAGTGTTGTCTGGCGTGGCCCCAAGAAGACAGCAATGATCCGCCAATTCGTGCAGGACGTTGTGTGGGACGACCTCGACTACCTGATTATTGACACGCCTCCGGGAACCAGCGATGAGCACATATCCATTGCCACGGAATTACAAGAGATGGCTACTGTGGACGGTGCTGTTCTTGTAACAACCCCGCAGGAGGTCGCTGCAGCAGATGTTCGCAAGGAGCTCAACTTCTGCCGAAAGGTCGGCTTCAAGGTTCTGGGGGTCGTAGAGAACATGAGTGGGTACGTGTGTCCGCACTGCCAAGAGTGCACGAACATCTTCTCGAAAGGTGGTGGTGAAAGCCTGGCTGCTGCGTACGACGTGCCGTTTTTGGGCGGCGTGCCACTAGATCCCGCGTTTGTTCAGTTGGTAGAACAAGGCAAGATTGTAAACGAGTACAAGGACACGGAACTCGCGAAGGTCTTTTCGGAGATTGTGGCACGCATTGAGAAATAGATGTACTAGTATCGATTATTCTTTTATTTATTTAGCATAAATCCATGCCTTTCAATTACTGCCGCTGCTACCCACTAGTCTTGACACTAAAGCGGCTTTATGAAGCCGATGAAGCGCATGCGGCTGCTGTGTTTTTTCTCGATCGATCAAAATGTGCCGCCCGCTGGCGGTGTAGTCACATATTTTACATACAGACTCAAAAACTATATCTACGGAACTTCGGAGCCGAGCGGCTAAGGTGTCCGTCCCGCAGCACTCCGCGCATTGTCGGCAACTCGCCATTTTTGATTTTCTTCTCAAGGGCCTTGGAGCTATACTCGTACCCCACAGCCACTATCTCGTCAAACTTGCCAAACTCAAGTGTCGCAAAATGGTCAATCGGTGGCCGTAGATAGATGACGCTTGGCGTCACCTTGGCCTCCTCTAGAGCCTTGACGCTCGACACGTACGTGAGCCTCTGTTGAATCTCGGCCAAGTTTGGTACATTCGGCGTCGAGCTCAGTGGATTCCAGCGGTTGATGAGGGCCCACATGCCGCTTAGCGTGTCTCCGTAGCTCATTGGTGTTGTGTCATCCACAGCGCCCACATCTACGGCAATCACATAGCGAGCGCCCATTCGCTTCATTTCCGTCACAGGCAAGTTATCAACGTAACCGCCGTCAAGCAGCATTTGGCCCCGGTCCTCTAAGGGCGGAAGAAGGCCGGCGAGAGACATCGAAGCGCGAATGTACCGCCATGCGTAGCCTTTCTCATGAACTTCCATTCGCGACATCGTGAGGTTCGTTGTATTTGTGAAGTACTTCACCCAAAAATCCTCGATCCGCGAGTCTCCGATCGCCTTCCACACGGCCCGATTGAACGCATGACCTGTCGTCCAGGCCGTAACCGGATAAGTAACGTCCAGCACAACTCTCCATAACGACGACACCCGGACACTGAATTGCTTTGCTCGACTCAGAAGCGGGACAAAGTCGTATTCACGCGCATAGAGCCCACCAATCAGGGATCCTATGGAGGTACCACCGACCATGTCTATTGGTACGCCAGCCTCTTCCAAAGCTCGCAAGACGCCGATGTGGCTGATTCCGCGCGCACCACCGCCGCCTAGAACCAACCCCACTGCCTCACCAGCAAGGACGCGGGCCAGCCGGCTGAAATCGTTCTTGTACTGCATGCTCCGCGTGTGTTTGAGCTCCTGCTGCTCTTGATGCTTGCGCCGCTGTAGCAGGCGCAGCTCGTCCTGTACGCGATTTTTGATTTCGTGAAGCTTGCGCTGAACGCGATTTCGCTGCAGGTGGCCGTGAGACTGCGAATCCCCTCTTACAACCACCATCTGAATGTGGTGGTGCTGGCTGATCCACGGCCTATTTTTTAACCACTTGGCCGTCGAGCCATGCGGAACGAGCTGGCTGTTGTGCAACAAAATGAGGTGGTTTTGTGATCGCGTACGAGACTTGACAACCATTCGCTCAACATCACTGTACACAGGCGGAGCCGACGCGTCAGCAAGCAGCAGCACGCAGTCAGCCTGGTCCACGCATGTTCGCGTCCACTCGGAGGTGCTAGTGGAATCGGCAACATAAAGCACAATGCTGAACTGGTCCTCAAGGTCGGTGAGATAAGCCTTCAACTTGAGCACACCCATGCGCTGGAAAGCCCGCTTTCCAAGGTATCGTAAGATGACTGCATTAGTGAGTACTTTCACATCTCGGCCCAAAGCCTCGAAGGCGGAACTGAGCTTCACGGCGAACTCCTCCACTGGCAGATCAGAAGCGGAGGGCAAGACAGCCAGTGTCTTAAAGTCCGTGAAATTGTTCTCCTCGCCAGCAGCGTGGCGTGCGCGCATAGCCTGAACTACCATTTTGGACATTTCAAATGTAATCGAAGGGTACTGACGCGCTAGACACTCGACGAGGGTGCGCGGGAATCGAGAAAGCTCCGTATCGCGAACTGCGATCAATGTCGCCGCGTACTTCTCTCCAGTCATGGTCTCGAGCTCTCCAATAGTGGAGCCATGGCCGAAATCTGTGATTAGTTTGCGATCATGATAAGCTCGCATGCGTCCATTCAACACGAAGTAAATCGCCGTGGCGTTTGTTCCCTCGGTGAGGAGCCTGTTCCCACTTTTGATGGTGATCCACTCAAGCGCAAAATCGAGCTGGACAATTGGTCTCGTAAGACTCGTGGTCAATGTTTTCGCGGCCGTGATGTACAGCAATGGGTATGCGTCAGCCAACTGTTCGAACTGAGCCTTTGTGATCACGGCTACGCATACATCGGTCTTAGCAGTCAGGTCGACGAATGCCGAGTAAGAGGAAACAGTTTCCAAAAAGCCGGTTACATTGCCGGCTTCAACGTCGTAGAGCCTGCGGTAGGTGTCTTGTGCAGCAGGGGGGTGATGGCCTACTTCAAGGGTACCGTCAAGAACGTAGACAAGACCGCGACAGCGCTCTCCGTAGCGGCTGATCTGCTCACCCTGACGGTACCAAATGAGCTCGATGACGTCGCTTGCTGCATTGAGGATTTCGCTGTAAGTGTGCGTTTGGGCCTGCTGAGTTTCCGAAGGGATGGGAGACTCCCGTTCAATGTTTGCATCATCTACAGGGAGTCCGAAGGACCCCGCCGGATGGACCTCTAGGCCTGTGGCTGTTGGTACGGACTCCTCGTCATCGCTATCGTCGCCATTGTGTTTATTAACTTGAGAGTCGAAGCCGATGATGGCGAACATGGACTCGACAATTGCGTGCCTTGCTGCGTAGTCTGCAGAGTCACCCGACGACGGTCGACGCTTGCTTGGTAACTCACTGAGGTCTGTGAAGCTTGAGCTCAGGGATCCGCCCGGGACTTGATGATGCAAAGCGTGCATTGAGGCTCTAGACAAGGAGTCACTCGACAAAGAGGCCAGGTCGTCCGAACTTGCGTTACCTGAAAGCATACTAAAAGCTACGGCTTTCTCGGGGCCGCCGCGTTCGTGCTCGGACTCCAACGAGGCGGTAGGCGACGACGGAAGGGTCGGCGCACGGATGTCTACACTGCCGCCACGCGGCCGCGGGGCGGGTGTTAAGGGCGGCAGCTGGACGATTGACTCGCTGCGTTGGTGGTTTGCCCGGGCCTTCATTCGGGCAACCGCGTCGTCAACGAGCCACTTGGGCAGGGTACTCTTGCCCTTGTTCATTTTGTTGAGCAGTTTTTCCGTGCCATAGAATTGCTGCGTGAGGTTCAGATAGCGCTGGCAGGTGCGGAAGGTGACCTGTGACCAGCGAAAGAGAATGACTTGCACAATGTTGGCCGTGGCCATGGGGAAGCGCCGCGTGAGGTGGCGAAAGGCCTGGGCCGGGATAACGACAATCGTTGATGGCTCGCTTGCCACGGCAAAGACGGTGGCATTGACCCTATCGAAGGCGGTGAGGGCCTCGCGCTCGGAGTCTGCCTGCACGTCCTCCGTGAACAGCGAGAGGATGGAGCTCAGCGACGAGATGGGCGCGGACGCAGTGACCTCATTGAGCAGATCGTACTCGTCGGAGTCGTCGTGCTCGCTCTGGCAGTAGACCTTCATGGCGCCAGTGATGACGACAGCAAAGCCGCCCAAGTCTGCGAGCCGCACGGACTCGCCCTGGTGGATGCGCAGCGTCTGCATGCTCTTTGTGAGCTCATTGAACACGTCTGGTTCAAGAAAGCCGAAAACCTTGATTGCCTTGAGAAACTCGTCGAAGTGCGACGTTGCGGGCTTTTCCTGGGCCTGGCCGTCGTCGTCGGCATCGATTTCCTTGAGCATCTCGGCTATCTTGTGGTCGTCCTCCTCTGATGAGTCGAGCTCGCGGGGCAGGCGCGAGTATTTTGTGGATACGCGGTTGCGCACGGCGATGGAGATGGCGGTCGCCACGACGACGAGCAGCAGCAGCAGCGTCGACATTTTGAGGGAGAGCGTGAGGCGTGCGTCAAACACAAACCTTAGCCACTCAACAGCGCGATCCATTCGGCCTGATAGACGTCCACTATTAACCGCGGCTCCACTAATTGGAGGCGTCGCTTAGGAGGGTAATTTAAACTATGAGGATGGCTAAACAAAAAAGGCCGAGCCAGAGAGGGAGGAGGGCAAGGGCTGGGAAAACCTGCACGTCTGGTTAAGGTGTGAACCCGTGCCCTGTGGGGTACGTCACGTCCGGGTGGGCTTTACCTGCCGCCGCATTGGCAGGCGTGCGGTTGAGCTGCGTGTCGGGCTGCGCCGGCTGGGCGGCCCTGTCGACCAGGTCCGGCACGGCAGAGCTCACCGTATTGGCTGCTGCTTCGTGCAGCCGCGGGTAGTGTCTGCGGTTCGGCTGGCCGGGCGCAAATAGTCGGTCCTGGGCCGGCAGCAGCTGGTCAATGCGCTGCAGCGTCAGCATTGTTTCTGCCATGTTCACCTGGGCCTCGGCCAGCGTGTGGGACAGGCTCTGCGACTCCCTTGCGATGGGTGTATAGTCAGCTTTCATTTGTTTTGTGATGCGCGCAGCGGTCGAGCCCATTGACTTCTCGAGCTTCCGCATGCGTTCCAGCACTGTGTTGTGTCCGGCTAGCGCCTTCTCGGTCTCCTCATGTATTATGTCTAAGTATACGTCTTGTAGCTCGCCCACGGCGGCCGCGAAGCGCGTCGTGTCCGGCACCCAGCGCTGTTTCGCCATTCACCCACTCACTCTCTCTGGCTGCCGCCACTTACGTCGGTAGCTAATGTCCCAGGGCATCAGGGTTGCCGAGACGCGGCGCATCGTGGACATTCAGTCGCTTTGTTCCACGGGAGGAGCGGTTCGTTAATCCGCGACTGGCGGCGGCCCAGATTCTTGTGACCCAAACACTAAGTGCTTAACATTCATAATCTTTGTAAGGCTAGCGTGGAGAGGGCTCATAGGCTATGAAACAGCACGGTTCACACCCCGCAGCACATGATTATAGAGTCAATAAGCTAGTAGTTCAGTATCAATGCCCGTAAAAAAATGGTCAGAAGTATGGACAGCAACGTATGGGATTAGGCTCCTCATTGCTATAGCAAACGACGCGTGATAGGTTTGTGGGCGCAAGTATGTGAACGGCAGCGATGACAAGAGCGCTTGTTTAGGCACTTTTTGGAGTCAAGATCAAAATCGCGCTCAGGGGTATCGTCAATTTGTTTGTTGTTGTTTTTTTCGTTTTTGTCACTCATTCCTATGGGGCCGCGGCGCTTGTCCCGGCACTCGTGCCGGACGGCACGGCGTCCACTTCTAGTCCCTTGGCTGCCGCGTCCGCAGCACTGCTGAGGGTCAGCGACGCATCGAGCTTCTGCTTTTCCTTCATCCGGAAGTACCAGCCCTCCGAAGTCTCCTCGTTGTCGTTGTATGTGCCTTTGGCCTCGTCGTACTCTAGCGGGTCGCACGGCGCGGCTGCGCGGCGGCGGCGAATACGATCAATCATCCAGCCACTCGTCACAGGCTCTTGCCCGGGTTTCCAGTTGCTGCTGCGTGGGTTCAGCGCCTCGCCGCGCAAAATCCCGTGCGTCTCGAGCACGCACTTCTCGCCTTTGAACCACTCCCAACCCAAGCATTCCTCGTCCTCCTGGCACGCCTTGATACAGTCGTCCTTGTCGATGTGTGGCGTGAGCGTCGCCCTGTTCTCTCCGTCTCCAATCTCCTTCTCGCTGGTGAGCTCCTTGCCCTCCGCGTATATGACCCAGTTGTGGCGCTCGGCAGTGATGAAGGGCAGAATGAAGTCGTGGTAGTAGTCTTTGTAGAGGTCGCCGCGCCTGCGCTGCTCTGGCGTCCGGTGGTGGTGCCGGTAGTTCTCGCGGTCGAACATGATCTGGATCTCCCATGGAAACAGGTGGTGGAACGACGCCAGCCGCTGGCACCAGCCGCCGACAAGCACGCGCGTGTTCACAAGCGAGTTGCCCTGGAAGGGGTCGTGCTCAACGTCCTGCGGAGATAGGTTCTGGTTCAAAGCAATGCCAGCCTGCATGAGCGGGTACGCAAGCGTCAAGTCGCCGCAGCACGAGGACACGGCGAACTCGGAGTACTGGTCGATCACCGCCTGTGCGCCCCGCTCCTTGAACACGGCCTCTACTGCCCCGCGGCTCACGATGATGCCTGACCCGCCGTGAGCAAAGTTCAGATCGGCGCTGGCCGACGCGCTGCCGATGTACCAGGGTTTGGCCGGATCCTTGTCGCGGATGAGCGCCGCAAAGGATTCCGACGAGATGTACGTGTCATCGTCAACCATAACGAACCAATCAATGTGCTTCGGCGCCGTCTGCCAGGCGTGCGCCAGAATCGGCACGTTCTTATACTTATCCGTGTCCCAGCCGCCGATGTCATCGCCGGCCTTCACCTTCTGCGCGTCCCAGCCCCAGTTCTCCCGCGCTGCCTCCTGGCGAATGCGCCAGGCTGTGAGCTCGCTGTTGCTCTTCACGCTCTCGGGCACCCACTGGATGACGTCGATGACCTCTTTCCCCGACACCGTGCCGCTGCCGTCGCTGTATATGGCGTGGTGGGGGAAGCGCTTCAGCGTCGTCTCGAGGTGGATTGGTAGCCGGTTCCACATCACCTCGGCGCCGGTCTTCAGCATGTAAAACGTGCGCGATGCAATGGGATCAATCACGTCCGGGTCGGGCGCCTCAATGCGGAAGTTGAACGGCTTGTTCAGCGCGTCTCTGTATTTGATATCATTGTTGGAATGCAGCAGCGATGCCTCTGTCGCGTCGCTGCTATCCTGAAGGCCACTAGTCGTCTCCGGTTCACGAGAAGAACCCCCCTTTGTCGAGCTCAGCGTGTCGCGATATAGGGACTTCCCAGCCGGCTTGAAGAACAGCACCAGCGAGCTTACAACTATGAGCAACGCCAGCAGCGCGGCCGTGGCGGGTCTGCGTATGGAACGAACCATCATGGCGCCAAGTGAGCGCGGCAGGCTAAACAAAATATACGCAGCGATTCCTTTTCGAGGGCAAGGAACGTGGTCTCTACCCTGGCCTCAGAATATGATTAGGTGGCTTAGGCGTGACTCGTGGTGGATCTCGTGTCCGATGTCAGTCGTGCCAGGTCCCGTGCTTCACACTGAGGCAATCACGACGCGCTCGTCCCCCCCCCGTATGTATATATCGTGTTCTGTGGAGCTGCGGACCTTACCTCCGATCCTGCAAGGAACAACGTCAGATCTATTTTTATCTTTGTCGCCGGCACGCGCGGCAGATCGCAGCCACTATTAGCTCAAGTTTTGTAATTCTACTCACTAAACCTCCCGGTTTCGTACTTCTTATATCAGGGAAGTGTGCCGCCCCTACATAGCTCCGATTTTAGTCGGCCACTTCACGGCATTCAGTAGGCTGAGCAGGTGAAAAGAGGCAAGATGCAGGTGTCTGTCCCGGGTCCATGCGCGCGATAGCTGCTTTCCTACCCCCTCGCACGCTATGCGTATGCTCTCTCGGCTTGTACATAACCCGATATGCACATATAACGATGGTGAGGCGTGCGCGAGGACGGTTTTATCGCGCCTTTCTTGGTTGCAACTTCGACGCTGTAGTGTTGATCAAACCATAGTTGAGTCGCTGACGGGCCGTCTCATTCAGCATGAAGAGGCTGCCACGCCAGTATCGTGGTGTAATATTGGAGCCCCATACGTTTCCAGCAGAATCGCACCACTGGTGAACCCAGCTGATCGCAGTCAAATAACGGCTGTGCTTACGGCGCCGACTCTGATGAACTCACTCTGCGAGACGCTTCCGCAGAGGCAACCCCGTTCATCGGAGTACACCTTGTATGGCACCAGGTAGATGTTGTTATCGAATCCCCTCTGTGCCCACGAGCTTTGTGCCGTCCTCGTGTGCGCGACACGGGTTACTCAAATTGTTAGTTAATCTCGCACCATGTCATCTCCAGCCGTTGTTTTCTATGCAATTGCTTTGCAGCACTTTACGTCTTTGTATTGATACCAGAGCCCCTTGTACAGCACATATGTAGCAAGCCCGCACTGTTCACCTAGCCCGCGTTTTGCAGTGCACTTACCGTTCTAACTGTTGAGGTCGACGACCTTTCAGTGTGTGGTAACACTCCGTAGCATAACGGTCCAGCGTGGTATCGCACATGCTCTGGTGAGCATCGATGCCATCAAACGAGGACTAAAGGCGGCGCAGGCATGTTCCTGAAGAAACAGCGACTGTGCATTCATGTGTCTCATACGTCCATTGTGGCTGTACATGAACTTGTATTTTGCCTCACTCCCATCAGCCCAGACGCCACATGCGGCGCATTCAACGACCTGCATTGCGCGTCGGATGCTTGAAATATACCGCGTGCAAGCTCAAGTGTGTGTGTGTGGCTTCTCGCCGGTTTCCCTTCACTGGTTAAAGTATTCAGCTGTTACACACTTACCTGTGAAAGTGCGGTGAGGACGAGCCGACGCCATTAATGCTGACTTCATGTATGCTTGGTGCGGCCCGTGTTACTGGCCTGGGGCGGTCGATCGCTCGGAGTGTTCTGCTGGCGTGCTCGCTGGGCTCGTCTCTTCGTCTTCTGTCTCGGCGACTTTGATCGCTTTGGGCGACGGCAGCTTCTCGTCTGCATCGGGCGACGACGGCCGAGTAACCGGCAATGCTGTGTATAGCGACGACGATGACGACGACCGGGTGGGCCCGTCTAGGATTGGCTCAAGCACTTCTGTCGTGGGCGGGTCCTCGTCGCGCTGGCGCTTGCCGCGCCTGAACCTTGGAAGGCGCTCCACCCAGTTGTCGGCTCTATCCAGAGTCTCCGAGACAATCAGTGTGATGTTGCGAATGCTTACAAGAGTTTCTGTCGCAAGTGCGAGTATAGCAGACTCCGTCTCGCCGTCCTCCTCTTTGCTCTCCATGCATGCCTCCATCTGAGATGCCCAGCGCGAGGGCAGCCTCAGAATGGTATTTCTCACGCTGTCGCGCGCTACCACTGGCAGCGAGTTTGTCGCGAGGGTCGAGATCATGGCCAGGCATTTCTTAATGGTCGTAATGATGTCGTGCCGGATTGCCTGCTTGCTGATCTTCGGTTTTACACCATCGGAGGTGGCGTCGGCGTCCATTGCGGTCTGCAGCGCGCTGACCCGCGAATTCAGGTGCTCGCTGGCCAGCCGCAAAACAGCAAGAAGCTGGCGCAGCTTGCGTCGCGCTTCCTTCGTGAGCATCATTGACGTTGCCGTCAGCAAAGCGTTGCGCCAGGGCCGGTTGACTGGCACAGACTCGGCATTTGCTGTGCCATCTACACTCGGCGGGAAGCTGTTCAGTACTGGCTGCAGGTGCGGCTGGATCGGCGGGTAAGCGCCGTGGGGCTGCGGCATTCGATCGCCTTCTGCCGAGACGGCTGTAGCCATGTCAGTGGCGTCGGCGCGTTCTGGTGGTACCTGAGGCTCTCCTTTATGTGGCTGCGGGGTGCCCTGTGGACTGGTATGGCCGTTGGCACCATGTATGCTTTCAGCTCTGGTAGGCGCGTGCTCGTTCTGAGCGTGCTGGGGTTTCTGATCGCTGCCTGCCTTTCTCCGGGCCCGGAGCTGATTGAGGGCCTCTGCAGCGGCTAGTTCTTCCGCCTGGTTCATGAGGAGTGGCCGTGCACCTTCGTGGAGGTGGCTGAAGATGGGTTTCTGGTCTAAGAAGACCCGTCCACTATATCTTACTTGCATGTGATCCGGGCTGGCTGACACTGGCATGTGACTGATGACGATCCTTCCTGCGGGCTCGTTGATTACGCTACCTGCATGAAGACTGCTCAACGGTCGTCGTGGCTTTGGCACGCGCGAATTAACGGGGGCTCAGCCGGCAGCACTGTGAAATGGGGCAGTTCCGGGGGCTAGTCAACGCAGTCGCATTCTGGTGTTTCGTATGATCGCCTCGCTCCTCTCAAACAATGTGACGACCTCTATTCGAGGCCCATTGTGGCGCATCTAATCTTGCAGCTCATGTTCCGGGGTTGGGGTTTGTTGTAAGCACCTTTGTGCATGCTGTCGGAACGCCGTTGTGGGGAATATGTGTGGACCGGCCGCAGTGGCAGTAAGCGTTGCGCGCATGGATACCATGAACAGCATTGAGTGTTCGGGCTCTTACCTGCCTCTCTTCCGCTCGTTCGTACGTTTTAGCCGTAGCTTCTGTTGCGCTATTCTGGCATGGCAACAAATGTGTTAAGCTCAACCCCTGTTACCGACTTTCTTTCTTCCTTCGCAACATTCTTCAATTTGCTGTGTTTCAGACATTCTGAGTCGGTTCGAGCTTGAGTCAATTCAGATTAGCCCCAGAATCCCAACTAATACGCAATGTAATCAACTCTCACATTTAGCTTCTACCACTGGTTGTTATGGGCAGATCTCTCCACCAAGCTCAAATTGGAGCTACAAACAAATAAACCGGACTCGGAATAGACGTAGAAGGACTTAGCTATCGAGCTAGCGTGTAACGAGGATAAGGTAAGAGGGTTTAACCATAACAGATTGCGGCTTCCACCGGCGACCCGACACACAAGCACAGCGGCAAGGCCAAAGCAGAGCTGAGGCACAGCAATGGGGTACGCTGTGCCTCAGCCATGCGGGGCAGCAGCCCGCAGCACTTTAAAATCGCCAGCAAGATTACGAATAGGTGCTACACATGCTGCTGAGCGGTGTGCGGGGTGAGCTAGCTAGTGGAGTGAGACAGAGCGTATCACAGAGACACGCGTGACTTACACGTGATCGAAGTCGAACATCAGACAATTAGCTGGGACATTGGGACATTACACGACGGGAGAACCTCACCCGAAAAGCATGCGCAAATTGTTGGGAGAAGTGGCCGACTAAGGTGTGCCGGGGTGCGCAGCAACCCATGGCCAAACAAAAACACAGTAATCAGCTCGCCCACGCGGTCAAAAACAGTGGCAACTAGACGGCCGCATGCCGCGATTTTAGGAGGGAGATCCCGCGAGCCCGTAGGCAAGCTCAGGACAGGTTCAAATAGAGAAAAAATTGAGGATCTGGATGATAGCTTCAAAAATTGGAAAAAACGCCATATAAAGCCATAAAAAGCCCTCCAAAGTACCGTACACGGCGTCTTCGGCTGCGCGCCTTGCCCTGAATTCCATCACTGTGATGGGATGACGTAAGATCATTGATGAACCATCACTGATTAGCGCCCAGCATTACGTGAGC
The DNA here is from genome assembly GCA_030705075.1 of Entelexis geochares. Lineage (NCBI taxonomy): Eukaryota > Fungi > Ascomycota > Dipodascomycetes > Dipodascales > Trichomonascaceae > Entelexis > Entelexis geochares. The sequence continues at coordinate 11,987 of JANIWL010000032.1, read as the reverse complement.
GGAGGGCGCGTCACAAATTCCTATATAAGACTTGTGTTGAAACTTAGGACAAAGGTTGTAGTACTACAATACAACAGAACAACTGAACAATGTCTGGTAAAGGAGCTGGTGGAAAAGGTCTTGGAAAGGGTGGCGCCAAGCGTCACCGAAAGGTCACGCGTGACAACCTGCAGGGTGTCACCAAGCCCGCCATTCGCCGTCTTGCGCGCCGTGGTGGTGTGAAGCGTATCTCCTTCCTCATCTATGATAGCATCCGTGATATCCTGCGTGAGTTCCTCGAGCGCATTGTCCGCGACGCTGCACACTACACCGACTACGCCAAGCGTAAGACCGTCACGACGCTCGATGTTGTCTACGCGCTCAAGCGTCACGGCCGCACGCTGTACGGTTTCGGTGTCTAAACATACTATACAACATATTTATTGCTTTTATTAGTGTTAATAACGCTGTGATGAAACAAACATCTTGCAACATTTCTCACCTCTTACATTTTCAGGGTTGGACCCTTAATCGTTGGTCGCGTCGCACCACGCAGTGCACACACAACAACGCATAGCAGCAGAGACGCACAGCAGCGACGCACAAACGAAGGCTTACTCACCACACAATTTTGACGCAAGTGCCTTGAGAAAGTTTACCGGTTGACTCATTAATCACATGCATGTGCTCATGAGCCATTTTTTTTTTTTAAGTGCTCACTCAGTGGGTTTGTTGGCACTGTGAGTTGGGCGCGCCCTAACCCCAAAGACCCAGGCTCTCTCGGCCAGCGGCTCGGGCCGTCGCTCGCACCCGACACATGGCTTGGGAGGTTCTCTCGTGCGGCTTACAACCCTACGCAGGGTTGGCCACGCTGATTGCTAATAAAAGCAAATTAGGCGCACCGTGCCGACACCGGAGCCACCATAAAGACCAGCTAAAAAAAAAGCGAAACTGCGCAAAAACTCATTGCAGCTCAGCACAATTGATGAGGGGGACCGGCTTCCTTGCCGCGTCGCCGAATTGCCTCAATCGATCTAAGTGCCCACGCAGGTCAGCTCTAATCTGACACCTACCCTAGACCCACAGAGCCTGCCAGCGCGGCTTGCCCGGGTCGCTAGCTAACGGCCACACTGCACGTGACCGTTCACCATAGTTCGAGAAGCGCACATTTGCAGTGGATCCTGCAAGCTTACCAGATCCTGCAGACGTTTGTCATCTCAGTCAGCCGTGGATGACTGCATGTGGGGGGTTAGTCACCCAGGCGAGTTATCTATAAAACTACAAATCGTGGCAATCCGATCTGTATCCAGTCCTAATCGGAATTGTGTTTGTGCCGATGGCTCATATGACAGTACAGGGACAGAAATCTCAGGGCGAACACATGCAGGGATATTCAGACTTCCATCCGCGAGATCGGATGCCCTCGTACCCTCAATTCGATACACAGAAGGCCACTAAGGATTTCATACCACCAGACCCGCTAGACATGCAACCAGGCATGTACATCCCACCCGAGGAGACAGCGATATTGACGCACATGAACCCATCACTGGATGATATCATGGGCTGGTCGCAGAGCGACGAGGAACAGCAAGATACTGACGAAGATGAAGAAGACAATGAGTTCGATATGGAGTTCGACGACCCAGAAGGCCTACCAGGGCTACCACCAACACAGAACTCGGTGAATCCAACTCTATGTGCACGACACTTCTCTCAGCCAAACTTCTCAACTCTTGAGTCGGCCCCATACACGCCAAGGCCGCTAGAGCCCGTAGCATATCCCGTGCTCACGCGATATGAATACGAGCAGCAACCAGGATACAAGGCGCCGTTCAATTTCATCAACCCCAGCTCTCTGCAGTTGAAGAGCCCAATGAACGACAGCATGTATTTGACATCGCATTCGCCAGCCACACAGCACGACGATGCGGTGCACGAGTCGCCGGTCTTAAATGACAGCAATGTTAATGAGCCGATGGTCAATGAGCCGCTCGACCCTCTAGAGCTGAGCAACGAGAAGACTTTGCAAGATCTTGGTCTCAGTATGGATATGGATTTCGTGTTCGATGAGGCTCGGTCTGAGTCTGAGCCTATGGAGGCGTTCACGGAGCTTGCTTCCCCGCGAAGTAGCCCTAGCTTGGTCGGGACCAATAACTCACCAAAGGTTCAGATTATGGACACAGAATTCAGGGAGGCGACCCCACCGGCACAGCCGGCAGCGCCTGTGCTGACCGAAGCTGCTGAGAGCAGTACGTTGCGGACTCCGCCGATGTCGGCGAATGAGGTGCCTGTTCCTGCTGCGACGGCGGAGTCTCCAGTCCCAATGAAGAGTGAGTCGCCCTCAGAGGATTCGTCCTCGGCTCTGTCGCCGCCACCAGAGAAGCCGCGCAAGCGTACGGCTCGCCGCGCTCCGAAGGCAAGCGTCTCAAGCCACGGTGCTAATGCACATGTATGCAACATGGCATTTGCGGACGGGCGGGAATGCCACCGTTCGTTCACGCGGCCCTATGACCTGGCAAGGCATCAGGAGACGATTCACGCGCCCGTACGACGTACTTACAAGTGCGACGCCTGTGGCGACAAGTCGAAGACCTTCAGCCGGCTCGATGCCCTGTCGAGGCACATGCGTCTGAAGCACGCAGCATGACTGTTTGCCTGACTGTTTGCATGACCGTTTGCATGACCGTTTGCATGACCATTTGTACTTGCCTTATCGTTCTTGCGTGACAGAAATAGCATGCCTCGAAAGGCCTAATTCCATACAACCCTCATCTTAAATATTTATTTGTAACGATACCCAGAAACTAATGACGACACACGAGAAGCGAACAGACAAACAACTATCTGGCTAGCTTAACTGGCTATGTTGAGCAAGCGCGGGTGCTGTTCTCGTTTCGCGTGGCCGTCGTGTCTCTAGCGTACGCGCCAACATGCTGCTTGCTATGTTGGCAAGCCCCAAAAAGGCATTCGCCAACGTGAAAATGCCTCGGGGAGACAGGGACTGATGAACTGGAGCATTGCAAGTGTCTTAATAACTTTATCCTGTTTTCTCTCAGCCGGCGCACGCTATGCTGCTGGACTACACGCTAATAATATGTACATTTGGGTCTAGAGGTTGAGGCGCACACGAGGCTGCGGGACGCGGCGCTTGTTATTGCGCGCAGCAATGCGCTTCTTGAGCTCGCGGTAGGCGCGCTTGGCCTGGCGGAGAGCCCTCTTGCGCAGCTTGATGGGCATCTTCGCGGCGCCGCGCTGGCCGTGGGGCAGGAACGGGTCGAAGGCCGCCTCCGCCTCGTGCAGCGCGCGGGCCGCGGCTCGCACGGCGTCTCCGCGCTTCTCGAGCTCCTGCAGGTCCGGCCGCGACGCAAGGAGCTTCGCCTTCTCAGCAAGGCGCGCCTTGTGGATGCGGTTGAGCCGGTCAAGCGCGGCTGCGCGCTGCTGCTTCACGATCTCGGCGTGCGTGGGCTCGCCGGCCGCCTGCTTGGCGGCCGCCTCTGCCTGCTGGCGCACGGTCTCGGCGGCCTGGAGCTCGCGGGCGCGCTCGAGCGCTGCCTGGCGCACGGAATTGAGCACGACGTGCTGCTCGCGGGGATTGTGCCGGGGCAGCTCGCGGTGCTCGACGCTGAGGCCGCGCCATGTCTCGTCATTGCCCTTACGATACGCCGTCTCCCAGTGGATCACGGCGTTCTTGGCGTCCATGGCCTCGAGCGCGCTGGCCAGATCGGCCACGGCCTCATATGTGTACGTTGGTCGGTACTGGTTCCAGAACCAGACGTTTCCTTCCTTTGATTTGCGTCGCCAGTCGCGGGCCTGATTGCGCTCGTGCATGTCGCGCTTGTGCCGCAGCGTCACGAGGTTGCTATAGAGCTGCACGGCGTGCTCGTACGTCGGCAGTTCGGCGACCGCCAGCGGGCGCCACACGTCGCGGCGCGTTGCGGGCTTCTTGTTCTCCCAGTTCGGCCATTTGAACAGCTGGTCGATGTAGACCTGATGCGGGTGCAGCGTCTGCGAGAACAGCACCTGTCCGCTCTCGAGGTTGCGGAACGCCGTCACCATTGGCGCCTGCCGGAAGCTCCGCAGCCACCGCGCTGATCGCAGACCGCCGTAGACCATTTGCAGTGGATCGATCCGCTAGATGCCCGTTGTGGCAGTGAAAAATTGGTTTATGTCAGGCACGCGGTAGGGTTACTGAGGTTCGTACCCTGTGTGGTGGTGGTAGTGGTGGTGGTGGTGGTCTGTCAGTTATTTTCGGGTAAAAGAAAGAGATAGTCCAATAGTGTTTTGCAGTTGTTTTGATTAGTTAGTTTCATAATTTCTTTTTGGCTTGCGGACGCGCGTCGATGATCGTGAATGCGGCGCGTGGTCTTGTCGTGTGTCGCGCGCGTCACTGCCTTGCTAAGGGAAAGCGCGGCCCGCAATTTAGGCACTGCATTGCGCAGCGCTTTTTTTCGCTTTTGCCTAGCCGGCTTTATGTGGTCCGTTGTATGCTGGTCCTATGGTGCATTGTAACAAAGCCTTGTTAGTGTGAGGGCAGAATAAACTCTATAAAAAGGTCTGTGCTTGCAAAAGCAAGAGGCCGGGGCCAAGCCAGTGAGACCGTCTATAACATCGTGATTTGCGTGGTCTTGCACAACCGGCTTAGTGCAGCTTCAGTCGTGGGCGCAGCCACTTATTGATCTGGTCTACGACAATGTGGGCCGCCGTGCGCGATACGCCGTAGATGGCCACCTGGTGCATGCGGTAGAGCGAGGTGTAGGATTTGCGGGCAAGCCAGCCCTCGATGAACAGACCGCGGCTGGAGGCGCCGCTCATGAGGCTGCCGAACGTCTGGAAGCGCGACAGCGACACGAGAGAGCCCAGGTCGCGGTAGTGGTAGGGCAGCAGCTCCTGTCCCTTCAGCAGCCGCTGCAGGTTGTTGTTGAGGTGGCTAGCCTGTTGGTGGGCGGCCTGAGCGCGCGGCGGTACAGGCTTGTTGTTGGGCTGCATGCAGTTGGCACAGTCGCCAAGAGCGAAGATGCGTGGGTCGTCCTCGCTGATGAGGCTGGGCTTGACCTTGATTTGGTCGTTGCGCGCGGTGGAGAAGCCGAGCTGCTTGAAGATGCTGGGCGCCTTGACGCCGGCCGCCCAGACCTTGAGGTCGGCCTTGATGTGAGTGCCGTCGGCGGCCGTGAAGCCGTCGGCGTCGGCCTTCGCGACCTGCGTGCTTGTGTGCACCTGCACGCCGAGCTTCTCGAGCTCGTTGTGGGCGCTGCGGCTGACGCGCTCGTCCAGCACCCCCAATATGCGCGGGCCGGCCTCAATGAGGTGCACCTTGAGCTCGCGCATGGAGTGCACGAGCTCGTCGTAGGTGTTGATGACCTCAATGGCATTGTACAGCTCGGCCGCGAGCTCGACGCCGGTGGCGCCGCCGCCCACAATGGCCACCTGCACCTCGCGCTCGGCCGCACTTTTGCGCTGGCTGGCCCGCAGAAACGTGTAGAGCAGCGCCTGGCGGAAGTGCTCGGCCTCGTGCGCGTTGTCGAGGAAGTAGCAGTGCTCGCGCACGCCCGGCGTGCCGAAGTCGTTCGACACAGAGCCAATCGCCAGCACGAGATAGTCGTAATTCAGCTTGCGCTCGGGCAGCACGGGCTCGCCCTCGTCGTCGGCAATGGCCGACAGCGTGATGTTGCGCGCGTCGCGGTCGATCGCGCACAGGCTGCCCAGCTGGAAGCGGTAGTGGTTTGCGTTCGAGTTGCTGAGGTACGAGACCTCGTCCAGATCCGCGTTCATGGCGCCCGTCGCCACCTCGTGCAGCAGCGGTTTCCACACATGCGTGGGGTCGCGGTCGACCAGCACGACGTCGGCCTTGCCGCGCTTGCCCAGCGACCCGCCGAGCCTTGTGGCCAGCTCAATGCCGCCGGCGCCTCCGCCTACAACGACAATTCGTGGCTTTGCAGCGTCGCTTGTCATAGACGGCGTAACGAGAGGAGGAGGAGGGTGGTGGATAAGATTAGGTTACGCGCGCAGCTGGGATCGGGATCGGGTCGAGGACCACTCAGCCCGCGCGCAAAGCGCCTGCATCTCGCGCTCGGATCCGCCCACCAATAATCGCACTTCTTTTACATACGCGCCGCCCGGGTGGGTGCCTGCGAAAGCAACGCCTGCTGCGCTGCACGGTTTGCTCTGGCTTGCGCGTGCGACTGACAAACCACGTCCACTTTGCTTAACAACCTGCGTCAGTGCTGCTCCGTGAACCGTGCTGCTCCGCGAGCCGTGCTGCCGCGAGCCGTGCTGATGTAGTTGCCAACGCTCGCTTGTGACCTTTTAGCTACCGCCGTGAGCACGCGGCGCCCGGAGTTCCACCTGACTAGTGAGAAGCTCGGCCCTTTCGGGCACGGCCCAATCCCCAGACCTTCTGCGTTGCCCTACGCATAGTTTTCAGAATGTAGTATATAGCTTGAAGAACTCATGATCGCGAATTTTGTACATGTATTGCCTGGCTGGCTGCACGATATCATTGTGTGGGCTTTTTTTCGTAAACGCTCAGCTGGGGTGGGCCTGTCCCGCATGATGATGGGCTTGTCCCACATTATTAACCTGGATGCGCCACGCCTCGATAAACGTTCGTACACGATGAAGCGCTACTTAAAGAGTGAGTATTTACAGACTAGAGTGCGTTTGGACAGGCCTGGTCGTGGCCTGACATGATAACTGTGGTGAGCATCCATGATTATTCTCTCTGCGGCCACTCAATCACTCAGCTCGAGGACTCGTCCACACATGGCCTGCCCAAGGCCGGCCCAAGTTAATCAGCTGGACTTGCAAATGGTAGTCCAGAGACTAGTTGAGGTTTGGTTGTTATCACGAATGACCCACAAACAAGTGCAGACGATGCCGGTAAGGGTAGAGCAGTTACAATGTTCACCGCCACTCACAACACCACTCTCAAGGTCACCTTTCCATCGTTCTTTATCAGTGCCCAAAGACCGATCCTGATTTTGTGGCGCTTGCCGCTGACCTCTGCTTGACCATTGTACCCTTCAAAACAATGCGCCGAGGCGCGCGACCTTAGTCACCTAGCATGCCGATCAGAGCGCTCGGCCATAAACAGGGAGTACGACACGCGCAACGCATGCTACCATATTTGGTCGTTTGCCCTCCATTTCTCCAGATGTCCACGTCGCCTACGGGCTCTCTCCGAGGGTTTGCTCGCCAGTCTACCGTCCCACAGTGACGTCGTGCATGCGCGCTGCGCTTGCGACGATATGTAAACAAGGTCTAGGGGTTGCACCCGCCCTTTCCGCGCCTGCACATCAATTAAGGTAGCTGACGCATAGCTACATTCCCCTACATGACTGCTGCATCACAAGGTCACGACGATTATATCATCCAGGTTACGTGTCGTAGGGGGCAAATTCCCGGAAACTCACAACCTTCGTTCCCCAAAGGTGTTTTCGTTGATCCCTGCGGGATGCAAAAGTTCTGGGTGACCGCATTCGCGTAGGTGGGTGCCATGAGTCTTTCTTGACTTCTGGCCCCCTTTACAGCAGAGTCTCGAGAACCAAGAGCGTACTTTTCTCGCTGCTAAAGCGTGCCGTGTACCTGCCAAGCGGTGCTTGGTTCCGTCGTCGGGAGTGTCGCAGTGCCCCGCATAATTCCGACAGGAACTGTGGTTGCCAAGCGAAGTTTCCACAACAAGAGTACGCCCACGATCTTCATCGCAGACCGGCTGGGCCGCTTGGTAGGATGCTCTGAAGCTCCAGATTCTGAGTTCTAGACGGTGCTATCGTGGCGCAGGCCGAGCGAACACGCTTTCTGGATTTGCACATTGGCAATGTGTGTGCAGACAGATCACCGCCTTCTGACCGCACATGCACCTGCGGGCGTTGGAAAGCAATTTTTGCGACATCTCTGCTGATGCGGCCGCGCTTCGGGCTTGCAACAATCAGCCGTATGCATATACGGAAGTGCGAAAGGTTGCGCCGGCGTTGGTTGCGCTAGTTGCTGCACATCATTTGCTTTTATCCTTGCGTACCGTGCAGAGTATGCTCTGTGGATCTTAGCCCCAGCCGCACGCTGCTGGAGTGGAAACGTGAAAAGCACACTCTACGCCCTGCGTCTTTCAGTGCCGACGACAAATTATTGGTGTGCTCTTGGGTTCCGACAACGTGATGCAAGTGCTCTATTTTGACTGCCTTGAAGCCTTGCAAGCTGTTATACAGCAACGGGGGAAACAAAAGCAGCTGCTATACGTCAAGAGAGATGGCAAGGCGCGTGCTCGCCACTGACCTTCGGCGTGTTCTCTCGTGGCAATGTAACTGAGACGTCGCGTACTGACGGAGGTGGTTTCCTTTTTCTAAAGGTGGGATTCCTGAAGCTGCACGGTATATGCCCCCCCCTACCATCCTACACACCCTCATGAGAGCGCCTTGAATTACACAAGGGCGGCGGTGGTTGTAACGAGTTGGTCGTGTGGGGCCCCACCAATTTAGCGATGGCCACATCTTGATTAGTAACGAGCCACGCGGGATGGTGGTTTGTTTACAGTCGCGCGTGGCATCGCCTCCCACCAAACAGAGCCTAATGGACGAATTGGACCTAGCCAGGCTACAGGATTTCCTTACAGGGTGGGGCTTTCGTCTAGAGGCGCGAAGCCTGCTAATACCACCGCGAAGCGACCTTTGTACCTGTCGGTTTCATCCTGGAGTCTTCTTGACCCCGGAGGAATGCCACAATCACGAATTCGGCTGCGCGGTGCTCTGGACTTTAGCGGGAATGCCCCCGCGTGACTCAGATTGGCGTGTCAACACCACAAGGCTGGAAAGCGCCGTGCGGGAAAGCGCAAGAAGTGACCTGGGGACCGCACTGCCGGTGCAGACGAGCAACATGCCGCCGCAGCCCAGCAGCGGGCCTGCTAGCAGGTCTGTTCTGAGGGTTGCTCCGGATGCGACTGAGGGCGTGCGTGGTAGCTCTCGCGGCGGTGAACAACGTCGAACGACTCCTCCACCGTTGGCGGCTGGCCCCAATGTGCAGGAAGGTTTGTTGCCTCCGGATGACTCTGCGTCGCCGAACGCGCCTGCGCCAGATGACGCTGCGCCGCCGAATGCGCCTGCGCTGCCGAACGCCTCTGCGCCGCCGAACGCGCCTGCGCCACCGAATGCCCCTGCGCTTCCGAATGCTTCTGTGCTAGATGACTCTGCGCCGCCGAACGCCTCTGCACCGCCGAATGCCCTTGCGCTAGATGACTTTGCGAGGGATGAATATATTGGGGATGAAGGGTATGATTACTCTGAGGGGAATGGCTGGGATGCCAATGAGTCGCAGGGCAACTTCGCGTCGGATGCGTCGGATGCTTCTGCGCGGCAGGAAGTCTTTACGCCGAATTTATCTGCGCTGGTCCACGACTCAGGGCCGTTGCCTGCTCCATCCTCAGGCCCGACGCAGGCGAGCGACCCGGCGCAGACGAGCGGCCCTCGCTCGCCGACTAGGGAGCCTCGCGACACAGCGCAGACAGGCGCGCGCCGTACTCGTCGTTCTCGTCGCCGCAGCCAATTTCATTCGAACGAACCGGACCTAAGCGAGTCCGAGTGGCAGAGACAGGTCACGGACCGCACGCGCGCGCGCCGTAGTTTTTACGGCCAGAATGCTTCGGATCAGCACGAAGCAGGCTCTCGTGGAGTATCAAGTATTGCAAATCCTTCAGGCCGGCGCGACACGCAGAGCGCGCCGGCTCACGCGTTAGGCAGCTTGCCTAGTGCTGGCACAGGCAATGAAGCTGCTAACGCCAACCACTTGGCCTCTGCTCCAGCCGGTTCTTACGAGCAGAGAGATCTGGTTGAACCGCCAATGTCAGACAGAGCACCCGGTGCTGGCACTCTTGGCACGCCAATCCAGCAGGGGTCTCTTGTTTCGCAGGGTCGCAGCGTTGGTACACCTGGCGGCACTCAGAGCGAAGCGGTGCAAGCGAGTCCCTCTGCCGACCCGCAAGATGACCAGTATCCCCTTACGACACCAGATCACCACTCGCAGAATGAACAGGGTTCCCCTCACCCAGTGGGTTATGATATGAGCACATCCGGTGACTCCCTCGGCTACGATGACTCCCCCCCAGGTTATTCAGACACGGAGCTCGGTGGCGGCGCCTTGGAGCAGAGCTCAGCCGAGATGCCGTGGGCGACATCTGCTGCTGGCGACAGCACGCAGGACGCGGATGCTCGCGCGCTTCTTCAGCGCGATGCTGGCGCACTGGCCGGCGTGGCTTCTTCAAGTCGCTCGCAGGGTGTGCCGCCACCTTCTACGGCCGAGATGCTGAGAGAAAGTCATCGCGCACGGGGGCTGTCCTTGGGTGACGTCGGTGCTGCCACTCGAGCCGCGCGTCGTAGCCGTTCCTCCAGTGACGAGGACCACGAGCTCCATCGGTACATCAGCGATAGCCTTACTCGCCGCCTCAACCAGCAAGTGCAGAATGTGGATAACACGGCTCAAAATGGAAGCGGCGAGCCATGGCTGCCTTCGGCTGCTGTGAGTGGGCTGATGTCGCGTGCTCTCAATGAGAGGTATAGTCACAGGGCTTTTGGTGTCTTTCGCGAACTCCGTGAGTCCTACCAAGCGGGTGCATTGACCACTGCGTTACTTGCGCAAAGTGGCCGTTTGCTTCTTGAAACATACTCAGCCTCTGAGTTTCCTGAGTTCGCGGTTAGTCAAGAAGACGCCGAGCGGGTCTCGGCGCCATTGAATCGGACTGAAGGCTCCGATCTAGTATTTGACTCCTTAGAAGGAGCGGCTACCTCGGCCGAAGCTGGTGAGCTGACTTATAGCGACTTTCTCGAGATTCTCATGGCGCTACACGACCAACTGTGATGTCCTCGTCGTTGTTAAGGTGTCAAGTAAAGAATATCAAGTATGTGTAGAATTAAAGTTGTTCTCAGACCGGGTGCCGTGCTTTAATGCAATCGCAGCGTCCTGGACCAGTGAATAGCAGCTGGCAGTGTGTTGAAAAGAGCATGTCACGTGATATACACTTAAGTATGAATGGCTTTTTCTAATGTTAGACAATTACAATTGTCTCCTAGTGGATAACCCACAGGCTATCATAACTTGGTGGTCACGTTCCTGAATAACTTTCACGCCGGTTACTCGGCAAGTTGTGACTATTATCTTAGGTCACATTATGGATACTCCGACACAACGCGATTACATAAAGCAGGCGACGGAGCGCGCGAGCCCCTCGGCGCAGCGGCCAATTACCTATGGTGTGAAGCCTCACTAATTTCACCACTTTTGTTGTCAAAGTAACCGACAATGCGGTCACAGACCAATTACTGTGCCTTCGGCGACTAAACGCTAAGAAATGTGATTCGCAGAGCACGGGGCCAAGAATCATTCAAAAGATTTAGCTTACTAACAGATACATCCTTCAAGCCCATTATGTCGGAATTGTGGTAATGTGTCCTGGATTCAGGGTCAGCGATTAGCAGCATCCGGCAGCTAGACTCTGGTTTTTAACAGCAGGTCTAGGAATGTGAGACCTCACTCAAGAGTTCAAGGGACAGGCTAGGCGAGGAAGCAGAGGCCATGTATAGACGGAGAACACTTCACTTTTGGGTGCGGAAGATCACTTGCGTATATTCCTCAAACACATCATACTTCGTATATACGTCACGTGGACCAGCTCTTTCTGACAAGTATGAAAGCCAAGGGTGGCGCACCTCATTATATAAGAGGCGCGTTTTACCACGTCCAGTACGCACCACAAGTGCCGCGGGGATATTGATGTCCGACGTTATAAGCAGCTACGAGCGAGCCATGCTAAAATTGAGAGGGCCTCAGCCTACCAATCCGTTTAGGGCTTTGCCGCCAGTGCAAAATAAACGCACAGTGTCGAAGTTTGTCCAACACGGAATGTCTCTCGGGTTCTCAAAAATTATTGAGCGCTATGAGAAAAATAATCCGATCACTGTTGAGTTTATCGGCGAAATAGCTAAGGCTTTCGATACGTTTCTTTCGCTGTCAGTGTACTCGAAGCA